>JAYKKT010000088.1:22937500-23537500 GCA_036023115.1 Brasenia schreberi
ATGTGTGTGCTTTCCAAGAGAAATCTTCAACCGGAGAGTTGCAACCATTCACTAAATGGTTCTTTATTCTTCATTCGACCACTCTAATTATTTTGGAATCGATCTGGATACATCATCTGAAGCAGGATATATTACACAACTCTATCAATCATGACATAACGTTTATGAAAAGTGTTTTGCACCATCTCCTTTCATGTAGAGGCCACTGTTATTATGAGCACACAATTTGCTCACTGCCCAATCAATCTATCAATATGCATCAAAGTAATAATGTACCATATCATATACAACATCATGATTTAATTCGAAGGCTAAGAATCATTATAGCCTCAATGTGTAGCAGAACTGGCTTGTGGATAAGGATACACATGTCTGGTTTTAGGCATACTGGAGTCGGCGGCTTCAAACCGCTCCTTCTAGCTAATCTGAAACTTGGAATCATAATTAAACCGACCTTGGTTTTTAGAATCATTTTGGAGTGATTCTGCTTGAGTTTCGAATTCGGAATGCTATTAAAAATATTATAAAAAATAAAAAGTATATGAACCATCAGTTTTAATTCCTTTTTATAGAAGGTAAAACCGGAACCGAAGCGGGTGATGACAGGCATCAAGTTCAACCGGTTTTTAGCCTGATTCGGTTTTGATTGGAACCACCGGGCCAGTTAGAGGCGGGCCATGTCTAGGTAAGGCCACTTAAAGCACCACATTCAACTCCCGATTTTTTAAACTCATTACAATATGGACTTCATAAGTTTGGAAACTTGTAAACTTTTAGACTCCATATTACCCTTTTTAGAATTTCACTTCCAGTCCCACGTTGTGTTGAGCCATTGAGCCATGGTAATGGCATGTTTCCGAGTGCATATTTTCACCTTTCCAAGAGCTTGACAACTTAAATTTATTGCTGATAATTAAATAGAGCAGTGATTAATTTGAATAAAACCGAAAAGGCCAACAGTTAGATTTATATACATAATATATCTGGTTAGCTCATACCTTTTCTGTGCAAATCTCGATTCCGAATTCTACAAAAAGATGTCAAGTGGAAGCTTCCTGGCAAAGCTTCACGCAAGGTGGTGGAGGCAGCTAACTTCATTGACTTGACTTCACATTCATTAAGACTTAAGATATGGACCAAAGATACTTCAGGTGGCCACTGCACCAACCATAAATATAATGTGGTGGAGGTCGGTTCAGCAGTAACGCATTTATATCCCTGTAAGAAACAACAACAGCATCCTTTTCACATCATTGTCTCTACCGAATTGAGTATCTCTTAGATGAAAATTCTGGTTATGCCATCTTCGATCTTCTTTATATTTCGGTTAAGTGCATCGGTATGTATGTATGTATGTATGTATGTATGTATGTATGCATGTATGTATGTATGTATGTATCTATCTAAAGAGCTGTTTCTATATAAGCTAGATCCATACAATACAATGTCCAACATCGTAGCATCTCCTTCTTATGCTTTCAGAATGGAAGAGAAGCATCTACGTATGTCCTTAATCCTATTCTACTTGTTGCAGCTTGTGCAGGCAAACAGCAATTCTTCTTCTCCGTATGCTTATTGGAGTAAAGTGTTTCCCAACACCTCAATGCCAGCTGCCATTAAAGCTCTCTTACCACCAGAAAGGTTTTCAGGTATTTAGCAGCAGCCACTCTCTCTCTCTCTCTCGTCATCTGTGATACGGCAAAAGGCACCTGGTTCGATGAGGTTAGGCTTGGATCAGTTCTGGGCTCAACCTTGAACCCAAACAATCTAATCGTTCTCAATATTAGCAGCCCAATTTTGCTCGCTATTTGAACGCTCGGCTTGCTAGAAACATCACCGGGATCATCTTTGAAGCTCTCTGCTTAGAGTAGGAATTAACTCTGCGACGGTGGGTGAGGGTTTGATAACCTTGGATGCACCTGTTAGAGTGTTTTAACAGCCGCGGCTTTTCTATAATTAAAATATCACTTAGTCCCTCATCTTGAAGGTTTGATTTGATTCTGAAGTGAAAAAGTTTATTTATTCAATTTCATCTTGTTAATGCAGAACAGGAGCGTCGTTACAGCAGGCCAACAATCCACACAGGCGGAATGATACCAGTGGCTTATTATGGAGTATGGGTTGCTGTGGAACGTGACAATCATCACCCGAAACCTTTTCTTGCTCATGACCAATCCAACGACACAAAGCTTTTCTTCTTAGAGGAGACCTTGAAGCCTGATTACAAAATGAACCTGACCATGGTGAGGCCTAAACAAGGGCCCACTTTCTTACCTCATGAAGAAACTCAAGCAATTCCCTTCTCATCTACAAAACTTTCGAGCATTCTAAGAATATTGTCAACAAAACCTGGTTCTCGTGATGCATCTGTTATAAGGCAAACGCTTCTCGACTGTGAGAGGCCTCCAATTAAGGGGGAAACCAAGCACTGTACAACGACGTTGGAAGCCATGATCAATTTTGCAATCTCAGAACTTGGAACGAGTGACTTACGTGTACTGTCCAGTTCAATTGTTAACGAAGATTTTAATATTCAAGACGGATTATACAGGGTTCGCATTTCTAGAGTAAAGTTGATGTCACTGAAAGCGGTGACATGCCACAACATGCTGTATCCTTACGCAGTATTGTACTGTCACAAGCTGCATGATACAAAATCCTACATGGTTTCGCTGATTGCTGATGATGGCAACAGAATGAATGCCATAGCTTTATGTCATTGTGATACGTCAAACTGGAATCCTGGACATGCGAGCTTCAAAATGCTTGGCGTTAAGCCTGGAACTGTTCCTGTGTGTCACTTTCTTGAGGAAGGTTTTGCTTGGGTGCCGAACTGAACTGTATATCGGACCAAGTACTCCATTAGTGAAAGCCAATCTTTTTTATTACGATTCACTGACTCCAATGAGTTCCTCCTTGTTGCAGACATTCCGAGAAGACAGATCAGAGAGCCATGTATGTGGAGAAAGAATAAGAACATCGTAATGGTTATCTGACAAAAAACTGTGAATGGCTCTCTCAGTGAGCCATCACATGTTCCGAAGATTATGGAGTTTGAACAGGAAATAGATAAACTTGATGTAAAACCATCATTCACTGGTATTAATGATTCAATTGGTGAATTTACGTTAGAAACTGAGGAGTCAAGAACTCTTTTCAAAGAACTCTTTTTGGGAGAAGAAAGATAATTTGATATGCTTGGAACCGATCCGAATGCTCAAAAATTAGTAAAAAATCAATTCAAATCGAAGAAATTAAGAAAAAGGGTTCCTCGCCGGTTATATAAACTGCCTAACGATTTTGATTTTGAAGAAAAGGAGGAAGAAGATGAGAAAAAACCCACACGACAGGTCACTCATGCTGCCATCAACAAATATGCCATGTACAAAGACGACCTGATTCCGGTGCGCATTCAGGTCAGAACACCAATTAAAAGCCATCGTCTACAACCGTATCATGGTGGCTTCCTTGTCCAGAAACAGCAAAAAGGAGTTGTTTACAGGAGAAAATATCCGCAATACTACACGATACCGATTTGAATGCAAGTATTATAAGACGAACCAGATCTAACATGTGTAGAGTCCATAATGGCACAATTATTGGAGAACGCATTTTGCAGTGAGTTGAAAATTGATGATTTTGTTAGGCATCACACTTTGATATATTATGGACCATTGAATTTCAAAGCTCTCCAAGAAACTATTTGTGTACACAGTAATGGCGTATCTAGAACAGTTTTTTGACTACTCCAACGTATAAATCACATCCTAGAGGAACTTGCAGAAAATTAATGAAATATGAGAAATTACTTTTAATAGGAGGTTGGAGCACAATAGCCAAAAAAATCCCCAATGATGTTGAAAGATAGATATCTACGCACTCGAATAATCTAAATGGTCCACGATCATCTCCACAAATAATATAACCAACCTCCCATCTGGAACCAGAAGTTGTTCTAGAGATTGACTTCACATACAAGTCTTCATGGTATTTTGAAGATTTTGTGGGAATTTATTGCATTCAGGTATTTGATAGCGACTAAAATAAATAAATGTAAGATATAAAGTCTTCTATATTTTGAAGGTTTTGTCATAGTTTATTGTATTCAGTTATTTGGTATCGGTGACAATATATAAACTAAAAGTTAATGTTAAAGAAGATTAAATTCGATCTCTCTTCGGATGTTGAGCATTCAACAATCGTGTCATCTAAAAGAAATCAACTTCAACAGTTGTTCCAAAGATTGGCTTCACGTATGAAAACGCCTCCTGACTCCCCAGTTGCACGACCTGAAAACGCCTTTCACAATTAGGAAGTAACAATCTTTTAGAAACTTTAAAGACTTGCTTTTAATGTCCGAAACTCTTTGATCAAGTGATACAATCCTGTACTTTCTTTTCTTTCTGTCTAAATTGATTTACTCCACATACTATGTAGAAAGAAGACTCAAGGTGCATCACAAACTATCCGTAGAGACTCCTCCAGCGATGGGTGGCATGGCCATCGGGTAAGGTAATTCCGGGTTCGGTCAAAATCAGGTAAATTCGACTTGTTTCACTATCAGGGCCCATCTTGAAGACCCTGACACGACCCTTACCACGTTGGGTTGGGCCACGGTTGACCCAACAACAACCCGTACGTGATACATATGTGTGGTTGTACTTAATATGTATAGCATATGCATAATATTATACATATACAACAACTAAAATATACGTCAATATTTATTTCGGGTCATTTTAAGGTCCATTTTGGTTGTGTATGACATATATATATATATATATATATATATATATATATATATATATATATATATACACACACACACGCACGCAACAAGCAAACACATAGTTATACATAATTAATATATCTATCATATGATACATAAAAGTACTTAAAATATACATCAATTTCGATTCAGGTAAAAAGTTTTCGGGTCACTTTTGCAAGACCCAAACTCGACCTAGGATGCCTAGCTCCAGACCCTAACACGAACCACTCATGTTGGGTTGTTGGGTAGGGTCAAAAGTTGCCGCCCCTACCTCCAGCTGTTAGTTTGTGTGGCTGAGATACTATCACACAAACAGCCTAAAAGAAAACTTGAACCAAACCCTTTTCCTATAGTTGGGGTCTCAAATTCTGGGAAAACCGTTCAATCTACTAAAATTCAATTAACACAAACTTTTTGTTACTGTTCAATAAAAAGGAATTAAGAACAAACTGAATCTAAATGAACTACTACAAGGTAAAGATAATACTTGCAGGCAGATAATACCTGTACTGTCTCATGACGAAGAACTCCAGGAAGTGGTTGAATCTTGTAACCTTTGGACGCCATGACCTCTGCAATATGGAGGCTTCCTGAGAAAGGAAAGAAACTATATGTGTTAATAACGGAGACGACAATGCAAAACGGGTCTTTCCTTCAAAAAATAACAATACCTTGATTGCTTCTCCAAACATCTGACGTGCAGGAAACAAATCATGAAAAAGTGCTCGTATGACATCACCAGGTGTTGACCCACACAACCAAAACTACTTCATAAGAGTCACTGAAAAAGCTAGACAAATTTCTCAGAATGAAACATTCGTTTAGATGATATTTTAAGACTTCCCATCAATGAAACATTCATATAAAACTTTATGGCTACCGGAATCCCGTTATGCATTAGCTTCCGAACCTCTCCTACCTACTCTACAAAGTGTAGCCAAACAAAAACATTTAAGGGATACAACTCAATAAAAGGTTCCCATCTATTATTCATCTTTACTTGACGATGATTCCCTTCTCTTTTGTGAGCGTGCATTAATACATGCACATAAGACAAGAATGTGCTTCACAAGTATACGAGGCTTAGCGGTCAAGAAGTGAATTTGTCGAAGTCGGCCATTTTCTTTAGCAGCAACACTCCGGAAGTCACCAAGGAGGAACTAGCTAGTTTTCTTGCAATTCTTCATATCGGAATGCAAGATAAATATCTTGGCCTACCATCTATGAACATCGATCAAAAAGACCTAATTTTGGAAACAATCACAAATGGGCCTGGAAAAGCCTTTTACTGAGGGAGAATGACCTTTGAGAAAGGCCTAATTTGGGAGATTGGGAACGGACGATCTATTAGGATACTAGAAGACGCGTGGCTACCTGAAACTCAGACACATGTGATACCAATCGACCGTATTCAGGAGCTGAGATGTAGTTTGGTTTCACAACTGCGGCTACCAAATGGATGCTGGAATGAGCAAATCCTCAGTAACTCCATATTGGAGTTTGTTGAAACCATCCTCAAAGTAAATCCCACCAATAAATCAGACAGGATTATTTGGAGACGTTCAAAAGAAAAGGGTACAAAGCTGCCTCCGAGTACAAGGAGCCATTCAAATATTTCCATAGAATATCTCGGAGTGTTTCAAATTGTCAAACAAGGACATGTGTAGGATGATAAAGCATCGCCTTGCCTCAATCCTCTGCAAGGGGTAAAAAGTATGATAACCGAGAAAGAAGTTGTAGTGAATTCTTTAACCCATTCTGTACAGTTTTTTGCAAAAGCCCATCTGTTCCATTATAAAATTTGTTCTTGAGATGATGCATGAACTCGTGCTACAAGAATAAAAATTTTCCCATGAACTTTTGAAGTCAATGCACCGAAATGATTTTGTATACAACCGAGCACAGACTAATTGACCTGAGCTGGTTCATGACTTCATTCTTTTTATATGAGATATTTTGGCACCAGACATGTATCAGTATGACAGAGGCTCTGGAGAATCCAACCTCCAGCAGATAAGCTTCTAACTGCTTTCACCACATCAGTGGGAACAATGAGCATGAAAAAACTTTTCCGTGGAACTGTTATTACTCGGTGCTCTACTTAGATTGATAGATCGAGCTGTTCTTTTTAGTTTTTTTTCATAAGACGCCGATCTAGATAGCTTGTAGCGCAGGTTCTCACTACAATTTCCTTTGGTTTGTCCATCCTAGATCAATAATCTTGCTGAATCTGAGCTTCTTTCGTGTCACACTTGGATTGGAGTCCAACAGGAGTGGACAGTGACCGGAGCCCAAATTTTCTAGGTGGTGAACAGCTACTTCAGAAATGCCACTGAATTTGAAGCTACCCAGTGGTCCAACCGTTCTTGGATTAATTTCTTTTGACCGCTCCGATTGGACCACTTGCTTTATTTGGAAGAGTGTATGACTGAAGAGAATTCCACCAACATAAATATCCAAAATGTTTTCAGCTATTATGAAAAGCCATGCATACATATTACATATATGCTATATATACATATATAAGAATATAATATATAAATATATTTATATGTAATAATTGAAAAACTAACCTATATATTCTACGAATAAAATTGTATATATATTTACATAAGATGGGACTTATATATATATATATATATATTATAACGCTAGATGAATGTATATATACATGTGTATATATATATATATAGTGTCATGAAATATGTATATATATGTATGTGTGTTTATATAAATATGCATATGTATGTGTGTGGTGAAAGGGCATGTGATTTTGTATAATATTCATTTATATAAATATGCATATGTATGTATTCAAATTCAAATTTTCTTGTAAAATTAAGGATTCCTTTCAGGAGAAAATTTATACATATTTATCATTTGTATTTCCTTTATCACGTAGTCAAGAGATCCTCTATATAAACAAGGGTCTCACTCTATACAAGGCATTCAATAAATTCAAGAAATCTACTCTTTGTCTCTCTTTGATGTGGTGTATGACCATTACCGCCATTAACATCCAAGGGTTGGCCGACCACTTACTAGCCAACTTCGTGAGTTCCATCTTTTAGTCTCTTAATTTCTACTTTCTTTTATTAAACCTTAGTTTTCCTATGAGTCATTTTCATATTTCATTTAACATAAGCATCATATGCCTATACCATCATAAGTCTTACTTGATCCCCTTTTGATCATCTTTCATCTTCATTCTTTAGTTTTGTTCTTACATAGATATTCTAATTCTTGGTTAAGTTAGGATTATTTTGCATATTAAATTTAATTCATACATGTTCAAGATCCCATTCCTACACCTCTCTGCATAATTTTTCTAAAAATTTCCATGCACATCACGATTTTTACAAATTAGGATTTCCTATAAATCAAGATTTCCTGCAAATTATGATGTTCTGTAAATTAAGATTTTATGAAAATCATGATATTCTGCAAATAAAGATTTCCTATAAATTAGGATTTTCTGTGAATCGAGATTTCTGCATCTTAATACCTTTTTAATTAGGCTTATATTCTATTTATTACATAATTGTTGTTTAGGGCATCTTTTTCTTAGGTTTGATTCTAGCCATATCCATTTGAAAGTCCATATTCATTTTAGATCTACATCCATTTAGAGGTCCACATTCATTTTATATCCATATCTATTTTGGTAAGTATCCAATTTAGATCTATATCTCTTGAGACCCAAAACTAATAGGAATAAAACACTTTTTTATGCTTACATAACACTTCAAACGTGCATGTATGTTTTTCTTTTATTAGTAAAAAATTTTGTAGAGCAAAAAACTGATCTTTTGGTGCATCTCTAGGTTGTATTTTGAATAAACAATTTTGTATTTCGTGTTTCATTCATGGTCGTCTTACATTGTTTGAAAATGTTCAAAGTTTGTTCGTGCTCATTCAATTAAAATAGGTAAAAAAAAATCTTATAGCATTTTCCATTATTTACCTCATTTCAAGTTTGTTCCACAAGTCTTTTGCATGTACCGATGTGTGGTAGGTATGAAATAAGGTATCTGACGTACCATTGATAATGTGACCTATGCAAATATAATTATTATTGTCCTATTTTTATCATTTGTAAGCTTCTCGAAGGATCTGAGTCTCCTTCTATTTCTGTTTTGACGTAATAAAAACTTACACGACTTTTTAAGTGGTGAAAAAGTACATCTTTTATCTCTATATGAAATTGCCAAGTCAAACCTATCCAACTTAATAAAGTTAGATACCATCTCTCGAAGAAAAATAACTATTTTGATAAAATAAACCTAAACATTATTTGTATAAAGCTTCTTATAGATGGCATAATTTCTTGAGTAGTCACCACCCAAGAGATTGAATTTAAACCATAGAAAAGAAGGTTTTGACATCTCTATTTTTAGAGACACGTTAAACACTAACCTTTAGGTTAATTTTCTATCACCCGTATCAATAACCAAATACAATGGACTCCAACAAATGCCTTTAGAATATAATGAAGACCTTCTCTTCGTCTTACATATACCGGTAAAGCAAAGATAATCATATTACAATTCAAATGAACCCTATATAGGACTTGCAAACTCTTAAAAAGCTAAGAAAGAACTCACCTTGAGAGAAAAATTTGATGAATCTTATTTACAATACCACTATTATATATAGAGATGGTAACGATATATTCTACTAATGAGCATAATTGTTGTTCAAGAAGGTGGCTTTTGATTTCACAAAAGCTATTGAGTTACAACTACTATCAAATGATACTAAAATACACAATTATTACTCAAGTAAGTGGACTCACAATCACACAATAAAATACTTGTGAATTACAATGACTATCAAGTAATATTAATGAGCACAATTGTTACTAGGTAAGTGGCTTTTAATACCACAATATAATTGCTAAGCAACTTTTAATACCACAATATAATTACTAAGTGGCTTTTAATACTATAATATAATTAATAAATTCTCATGATCAAGGGTTACTACTAAGGACAATTTAACTCCAGCAACTTTTAATGCCACAAGATTTTGTGTATTTTGAAAATCACCAAACGTACGTTATGGGTGTAAATTATTTTGTAACACCCCAATGCCAGGTGAGTAAAGTGTTCCATGTCACCCCCAATACCGGATGTCATTAAGGCTCTCTTGCTATCAGAAATGTTTTCAAGTACTTAGCTCTCTCCCTCTCTCTCATGGTTTGTCATACGCCAAAAGGCATCTGGTTTCGGTGAGGTTTGTGCATAATCATGTCTTCTGTTGTGTGAAGGAATCTCGTTTCTTATTATTCTCCAATCGTGTCTTCTTTTGTTGTTTATTCACACATCCACCCTTCAGCCTGAAGCAAATATTGATTCCATATGGGCTTTACTAATATGACTTGTTGTCTACCTAGAGCTACAGTAAAACAATGATTCATCATTGTAAGGGGTGTTTGTTAGCTATTTGAAGGCTCAACTTCTAGAAACATCCTTGGTGTCATCTTTGAAGTGCTCTATAGTGGGTATGGATTGAGTTTGCAACTATGGTTATGAGTTTAATTACCTTGGATGCATCTGCTAAAGTGTTTGCCTAAGATTTTTTGTAATTAAAGTAAAAGACCACTTAATCCCTCATCTTGAAGGCTTTGAAGCGCACCCTCCAAATCAATTACAAAGAGGGTATCGTTTGGCACTCAAACTTTATTTTATTTTGAAGTACAAAAGTTTGATTTTGTTTCTAAGGCAAAACTTTGTGAAAGATAAAATACCATGAGAAAAGAAAATGACAAAATATAAATAGTCCAATTGAGAAAGATCAAAATCCTTTTTGTGAAGAATTTGATTAGTCACATCATTCCTTAAGTACCTTCTCCATCTCGTAGTGTCTAATTCTTGAAAGCTATTGCATCCTTGCTTTATTGCTACGCTTTTCATACATGTACTGCAATCAGATTCACCACTTTAAAAGGTAGAAACTGAAGATTTGAAAGATTGAGAATTGCCAAACATGGATATGGAGTGAAAAGGTATCTGGATGTCTCCCTCCACGATAATTCTTTTTTCTTGTAAACTACAGAACTGGGGCATGCTTACAAGTCAACATTCTACAATCACTTAACACACTTCTGGTCTCATGTTGAATGCTTAAAATAGTGACATGCCACAACATGTTGTAGCCTTATGTGATATTGTATTGTCACAAGTTGCTTGATACAAGTTCTTACACGGTTTCTTTGGTAGGAGATGATAGCGATAGAATAAATGCCACAACCTTACGCCATTGTGGTACATCAAATTGGAACTCTCACCATGGTGATAGCCAGTGGATGGGGTTTTAATGGGATTTCTAGGGCTTAGTTTTCCTTTCAGAAGCTTTAAGGATAGTTCGAAAGCAAAAAATGTCAGCCTCCTCAAGATCGATATGATCATTGGTTGACCATCTAAGGGGTGTGGTTCGTAGTTTGCCAGATTTTACATGAAAACAATGGGGAAGAGGTTAGGGTTTCAGTTGATTTCAAACTCAATAGGCTCTACCACTACCACACCGTGGGAGTAAGGCTACGGAGTGGTGAAGGGGGACACTTAAAGGTCAATAAAGATAAAATAAAGTACATGCATGGTGCATGTTAGGAGTGGGGCGACACACTGCAAATCAGTTTCTTTACTAATCACCATGCTTCCAACCCTTAATCATATTTCAAATCACATTTAACCTAATGAGGTTAACATATTGTGACAAACAAAGTTCAATTGTAAAAAAACTACAATACAAAGTTTAAGTGTAAAAAAACTACAATATACTAAAGGCATATTTTCGTTTCGTAGTTTTGTTTTTGTTTTTCTTCTTAAGGTAAGTTAGTGTTGAAGGGTATTAAAATCCTTCTAGGGAATAGACAAGGGGTGAATTTGTCGCTTTTCATTTTCACAAGTAATTATGTGAGGAATGAATCTGAGTCTTGAAGATCTACATCAAAATTTGATGATCAATATATCCAATTTGAATTCAAATCCATATTTGATATCCAAATGTATCCATATTTTGATAAATATATTTGAAGATTTTAACTGAAGAATGATTTCATAATTTCAAGATGGAGTTATCTCAAGACAACTAGAGTCTTATATTCTTTATGAAGGTAATTTTGTATATCATCTCTTCACTTTATTATTTATGTGGATCCATTATGCAATCCCTCACCTAATTGGATGAATTGTTTGTGTCTAGCTTGATGCAAAGTTTTTAAGGCTTGGAGTTTTATTTATGTGAAAGTGTTGGCCTTTAACATCTCTCATCACATTTTACCACAATGGCTTATAGAAAGATGTATCAAAGCTTATTAATTGTTCTTGCTTTTCTTCGTAGTTCATAAAGCAGGTGATAATATAACTAAAGGTTTGTTCTGTTTCAACTTTTTCCTTCAATCGTGATAGTTGAGTATGTAAAGAAGCATATCATAAAATATAGTATACCTCATCAACATGTACAAAAGATGTTTGTGACCGAAATAAAGATATTGAGATGGATGAGTGGTTATACAAGAAAAGACTATATACATAATGAGGTTATTAGAAACGAATTAGGAGTGGCACCAATAGAGGATAAAATGAGAGAATATCGTTTAAGATGGTTTAGACATATAGAAAGAAAAACAAAATAAGAACCTTTAAGAAGGTATGAAAAACTAAATTTGGAAAGTATTAAAAGAGGTAGAGGGCGACCACAAAAGTGTTGGAAAGAAACAATAACAAATGATATAGCTTATTGTGAGTTAACTGCTAACATGGCACATGATAGGACTTTGTGGAAACAAAGAATTCATGTAGCCGACTCCGTCTAGTATGGGAAAAGGCTTAGTTGTTGTTGTTGTTGTCTCTTTGTCTTTGTGGAATTCGCCAAAGGTTTTCAAATTAGTACCACAAGAAGTACCAAACAACTTTTTTCTATATAATATATGCCATCCATCGTTGTCGCCAATACTTCTAGTCTTTCCTTTTAGTACCAAATGAGATTTGTCACTATTGTTTGCCATGCTAGAGATTTTTGTCATATATAAATCCAAAGTGCTTACTACCAAATGATATGATATGCAATAAATATTCATTGAGGTTCTAATATGTTCTTATATTTTGGAGAAATTGTTTCAACCATTATACTTTCATTGCAAGTAGTGGCGGAGCTACTTTAGAGTGAGGTGAGACATGTGCACCACCCAAAATTTAAAAAATTTGATGTGTACGGAAAAATATAAGTGCTTTATGGACTTGAAATATAAGTGTGCATCACTCCAAAAGAATTATTGGGTCCACCATTGCCAACAAACTAAGAGATTAGTTACATTACAATGAAACTAATATAAAATGTTATGTTCTCATGACATTGTATAGAAGGCGTGTATAACTAATATTAGATTAAAATTTTATTTTGGTTTTAATAAGTCATCATAAATTGGATGACTTTTATTTGATCTCATTTATCATTTTGGATAGCCTTTGATTTGATGCATACATCTCTCACTCATACAATCTCTCTCTCTCTCTCTCTCTCTCTCTCTATATATATATATATATATATATATATATATATATATATATATATATATATTGTAAGGTACTCTATAACTAAATGGCCATATTTAGCGTCTATAATTAGCTCTTACAAAATCAAGAATAGAGACTCTTGCTTGATTTTGTAGGATATAGTTTTGTATTAAACAAAAAAGTTACAAAACTATTTTGTTTTTTACAAGATAGTCAAAGAATTGTCCAAAACCATTATAACTCGATTGAAAAACAAAACCATATAAAGCAAATAAAGAAAGAGAAGATTAACAATGATTGATATATCAACAAGTTCTTTGAGAAATAAAGAACTTAAGTGTGATTCTCTTTTATACAAAAAAACTACTGATAAGGAACCATGTTCTATCTGTCTTTCTAATGCTCTTTAATCTTTATTCTCTACTTTTGATGTTTTCACTCGGTTTTAAAGTTTATAAGTGGTATCAAAGCCTCAAGGATGCTCCTCAACATACCCTCTAGTGTTACTTGATCATTTTCTAAGATGACATGAGCAAATTTACCATTCTATCTAATTTACACTATTGATATTATAAAACCATCATGTAGAACACAATTTACCTCTTTGCCCATTTCAGTTACAAAAATCTATAGAAAATCTATGGCTTAAAATTATGATTCAACTCTTGTTCTTTTGTTGGAATCACATGAAATTAAATAGGGTATGTTTATTATCTTGTCTTGGTTTTGTATTGATATTATAGAATTGTCAAGAGGATAAATTTATGGTTTTGCTCATCTACATAAAAATTTTTTGAAGATTTAGTGAGATGAAGAAATTTACTAAGTATGCAGCTGCAAGAAGAGTAACTATAATTTTCAGCAAGACGGTTAAAAGGAGAAGAAAAAGTTGATTTACAAGATTTCTAGGTGCCTTTATATGGAATGTCGTATTACTAGTTGTTGGATGTCTAGAATATCCTAACACATTTTTAAAAGCATCAAAGGAGCCATTGATGTGAAGGGTACTGTAGACACCCAAAATCTTTTTCAAAATAATTTGATCTTTTAAAAATTTTATCTTTTCAAGAAAAAATTACAGTTTTGGGTCCTTTAAGAGTTTTTAAATAAAGCTACCTTAAACGAACTCATTTCTCCACCAAAATTTTCCAACAACCTTAAAATAAGGATACATTGCATCCTCTCAAAAAATCCAATTTTCACAAAAGCTCAAGAAAATGATCACTCTACCCTCAAGGCTAAATTGAAAGGATTTTGCTATTTCAAATGATTTCCTTAAAAAAAAATGGTTTCAAATAATTTTCTTAAAAGAAACAAATAAAAATGAGACATTAGGAACCAAACCCAAAAATGTTCACAAAATGTCAAATTTACAAAAACCTTTGAAATTAAAAAATAAATCAAATCTAAACCAAAACTCAAAAACTCGCTCGATCGAAGATAGTCTTACTACAAGACCCTACACCCAAGGTCGCCATGCAAACAAACACTAGGACTGAAACTCATTTGTTTTCAAAAGTATTTGAAATTTTTAATAGAACTCATTGTTTTCAAATATATCTTAAACAAAATGGTTTTAAATAATAATAAAAAATATTTGAAACCATGAATATGAAATCAAACACAGGATTCAAGTCCGATTGAGGGACAAAGCTGCAAATCAAACCAAATGTTGACAAAGACGAATGATCTAGTCTCAAACGGATTAGGGAAGTTGAAGACAAGATGGGTTAAGCCAAATAAATCAAGAGTCTAAGACAAGGGCTGAGGAAGACTAAGGGTCAAACCAAGACAAGCCACAACTTCATCAAGTATGACCGAGCCCACTTACCTTGGTCAAACCCATGAAGAATGATACTCAGCCGGACCAATGGAGACTCACCTAGGTAAGGACCCATGAAGAAGGGCACCTGGTTGGACCAATGGAGGTTCACATAGCTAAGGAGCAATGAAGAATCTCACCTAGTCGCACATGGCTAGGGAATTCACATATGCTTTAAAAACAAAAATTATGTTTTAAGCATCCTACATATATCTGATGTTGTATTTTTCATTTTTGTACCTCTACTCCAAATAATATGAAATTATTAACATTGAATCCTCACATATAATAAAATTTTCAAGAATTTTAGGTTCGTGCACCAATGTAAATAAAATAGGGGAAAATCAGACAAATTCAAAACCAAGTATGTCCTGCCTATGTTTTCTGCAATAGAGGTTAGACAATCATCCTATAAAATTGTTTTTAGTAAGCCAAATCCATTAAAATTAGTCTGATCGGAAGGTTTCTAACAAGACTAAATTCATAAAAATCAGAGCTCTGTGCACCAAAATACAGTAGTTTCTTTAGACATTTATATTTCTGTAATAGATTTGTTCTGAACGTATGAGCAGAGGTATTTCTTAGATTTAATTCTACAAAATTATAGTACACAAAAATAAAATAAAATAGTTTCAGGATCTTCACATTCTACTTTTCATACTATAAAATTTTCATGAATTTTGGAGATCCCAAAGTTGTCTAAAAAAATATGAAAACAAGCTCTGAAAACATAATCAGTTTATGTTTTTCAGAACTTGGAAAGTTTCATTCCATATATCAAGTGCATGTTTTGTTTGGTCTAAATTGATTCTAAAGTGAATTTTAAAAATACACACCTAGTTCAAATCAATCCTCAAAGCGTCTAGGTTAACCCTTGAACATCGATTCAAGAAAGCCTAAGATAAAAAGATCTCACTTCTCCACAATCGCTACACGAAGTCGAGATATACAACTTTGCTAGTTTAAGTGAAACTAGCTAGCACGCTCATGCAAAGCGAAATAGATTGAAAAATTATTTTAAGTCTCTATATAGGTTTTGGAGTAAAATTTTTATATATACAGGTACAAACCTAGGGAATGTCCAATCTATATGAGAAATAATACTTTTGTTGATGTTAGAAGAGTTGAGTCCTTTAGGATCAATATGGAAGACACTTGTTTTTTTTTTACTAGCATATTAATTGTGTTCTAAATTAGGAGTAACTTAATGTATGTACCTATCCTAGTTAAGAAAGGTTTTGAGGTTAGACTTGTGCCTAGGAAAGTGACTATAAGAAAGCATGATCTTATTGTTTTTCATTTTTCTTTTAATTATGAACATAGTTTCCTCAAACTCGATATTAATAAAAATGAAGCTTCTTTTTTTATTATATTCATTGTGCATTTATCATATATGTAAATGTATGACATAAAAGGTTAGGGCATATAAGTTTGAATAAGTTAAAGAAATTTGATAACTTAATTATTATTTGAGTTTAAAGAAAACAATTTTAATAAGTGTGAAGTGTATACTTGAGAAAATGATAAGAAACCCTTCCATAAAAAAATAATTAGGGTCACAACCTTATTAGAAATTATTCACACAGAATGTAGACCTTTTAGAAAGGTTTCATCGAATTAAGACTTATTTTATAACTTTCATTAATAATTATTCGAGATATAGATATTTATATCTCTCGTCTTATCATTTGAATTCATGAATAGTGAACCAAATGACTTTCATCTACAAATTGAAACTTTAAGTAGACATAAACAATATAGTGTCAGTTTGTCCTACTTAAAGATTATCACACTTACCTCACAAAGAAAATACATTATTAAGTAGATTTAGATAAGTTGACTAACAACTTAACTTATTAGTATGATACAAATTGAAAAAAAATAAAGAAATTTAATTAATTGAATAAACCAAGTTTGAGAAGTGACAGATTTGTCTAGAGAAAGGAAAGCAATTGGCTACAAATGGGTTCTTAACTTGAAATATAAAGTCGATGGTACAACCAACAAGTTTAAGGTAAGGTTGGTTGTAAAGAGTTTTTTTACAAATGGAGGGGATAAATTATGTAGATACATATTCTTCTATTGCAAAATTTGCATAAATAAAAAATATTTTGGCTATTTCTATATTTTATAATTTTTATTTTTATTAGTTAGTTGTAATATCCATCTTTTTGAATGAAGATTTAAATCAAATCATTTATATGCGACAACAAGAAGGATATGTTGTTTAAAGCTTGGAAGATAAAGTATAAAGGTTAATAAAATCTTTATATGACCTTAAGCCATCACCTTGTCAATAATATTTGACTTTTCAAAATGTTATATTTGAATTTGGGTTTGTGTCTCATGAATTTTACCACTATATATATGTCTAGAATAGTGAAAACCATTTTATCATTCTATCATTATATATAGATAACAATATTGTTAGCTATTAATAAAAATAAAATGAGTATCAAAACAAGGTCATAGTTGAACTCTAAGTTCTAAATGAAGAATATCGAGAGGTATCCTTTATCCTGTGGGGTAACCATTATATATGCTTGTTTAGAAGTTATAAATTATATCATATTCGGTTGAATGTTATCCGCATATTCAGATCTTTTGTTTTTGGTTCTAGTGATGGTAGTTATAACATATGCAATCTAGGATGTAGTAGGTCACCTTCCGACATTGCATCACCAACTGAAAGTTTGTGAGGCCTTTAATTAATTTATTTGATATTATTCCTTGAAAAATTCTTACTTTTGTCTCCTTTGCAATTCTCTGCTTATATCATACTTGGAGTTCTTTATAATTGGATCTACAATCCTGTCACAAAGGGTTGTATGTCATCAGTAAGTGTTTCATAGGAGGGGCATAATAGCTTTTCAAGTGGACATATTGCAGGTTCGTAGCATCCATTGAATAATTTTATTGGATTCTTCTATGGTCTTTTTTTGAAAAAACATCATATACGACCTAGTGGTCATGTAGAGTGTCACAAGGGAGAGGCGTAAGAGCTTTCTTAGGATTTTTATCTTCTAGTGTAATTTTTTGAAAACCCCCACTCATGTAAGGGATAACCCTTGCATGGCCGGTCCCAAGCTCGGATAAAGGAGGAGGGTTACTTTAGGCTTTCAATAACCAACGTAAAACTTTGTTAGATCTATCTATCATAGTTTCTGCAAACTATGAGCATTGCATTGGGGCATTCACTTTTAGCGATACATTACAGAGCTCGAATACAGTGAAAAGTAAGCATTAGCCTCTACATCTTTACCCGAATATAATGAATCAATTATAGAGAGGATTATCACATCATTGACAGGCGTGAATAAACAAGTTAGTTCCCTATATTGTCACCTAAATGTAGTAAATAAGTTATAGCAAAGGTTCAATATTTTTAAAATGGATGTATGCAATGTAAGAAAGCTAGTCTTAGATAATAAAATTTGTATTGGTACTTCAAATATCAGAACATTGACTGGTAAATTAATGAAGGTGGTAGATACTATGATTCAGAGAAAGATTCATATTTTATGTTTACAAAAGACAAAGTGGGTTGAAAAAAAAGTAAAAGAGATTAAAAATATAGGTTTTAAATTATGAAACTTAAGAAAGGAAAATGCTCATAATGGAGTTGATATTGTTATAATAAAGATTTAAATGATAGTATAGTAGAAATACGATAATATAGTGACTGAATTATGATGGTGAAATTAGTGTTAGGAGTAGAGACTTTGAATATAGTTTGTGCTTATGCACTCCAAGTAGAATTATAAGATAGTATAAAGAATTTTTTTTTAGCAGAGTTAGATAAGGTAATTTAAAGAATTCCACAAAGGGAGATGATTTGTTTAGGAAGAGACTTAAATGGACATGTCATTAGGATATCAAGGTATTCTTGAAAACTATGGTTTTGGGGATATAAATGAGAAGAGTAGGGAGATTTTAAATTTTGCTATGGCTTTTGATATTTTTATAGCTAATACAATTTTTAGAAAATGAAATCAACATGCTCACCAATTTGAATATGAAAGGACCATCAAACAAGAGAAGAGAGAGAGAGAGAGAGATTGTGATAATGTTATTTGACTATTTTCGTAGAGTTTTGCATGAAGTTCGTTCTTTATATAGGTTCCATAGTGGTTGTGTTTTGTTAACTATAGTTCTTTCGAACTTGATACAACACCAATGGTAAGTGAACTTTGATAGTTCTCAATTCATGCTATGACATTACCTAAAGTGCAACTCTAGTGCTTGAAAACTTACACTCTTTCTTTTACTAGGCCTAATAAATATGTGTTCTAAGTCTTGTCATCTTACAAACTTTGGGGTTGACACAACTTTTGGAAATGAGGAGTCTACGGCATGAGTACTACAAGGTAGTATGTGTTCTCGATCTTGTCATCTTATGAACTTTTGAAAGTGATTGGATTGACACAGAAACTTCAAATAGTGAGGAGGCTGGCGCATGAGTACTAGAAGGTACATGTTAAACTCTCACATGAAGTTACATTTCCTTGGTTTAGCAAAATTGTTAGAGAATAGAGTTACATAATTAATTGATAGGTAAACTCTAACATGAAGTCATCCTTGGATACTTATATTGGTCTTTATTTTTGCAGGTCATTCTAGAAAATCTTTCAATTTCATTGTTGATCCTTTCTATTGGTTCTATTTACTAAACTAGCATGGTTGGGGCATTATCAAAGGGAGTCAAAGCATGGGGAAGATGATAAAAGACGTTGAGAAAGATGAAGAGGAAGAACATGGTCCAAGAAGAAGATATTCAATTTATAATGAAATTCAAAATGACTTAAAGTACTTTGTACACAAATATCATGCATATATGTACATAAGCATTGTGATTGAAATTTTTGTAACCAATTAAATTAAATTCATAATTGAATTTGTAACATTTTATATTTTGGTAGTTCAAAGTTAATATTTGTTTACATTAAAGATTAACTTTTAAGTCCATATTTATCTTTATTGGTTATTGATGAGTTAATAAAATAAATTCACTATGAAGTATCTTGGTGTATATTCTTTGTGGATGAAATTGGATCTATGGATAGAAACATTATAAAATAAATGATTCCAGCTTAATAGAATAAAATAGAATATATTGAATGCAAGTTTAATCATTTGGTTCCTTTAGATGACATAAAATTAAGATTAATACAAATTGTTATTCTCATATAAAAATTTTATATACTTAGGATGTGTCTCTCAAAATGTTGAGAGATGATATTCAACTTCATTAAGTTGGATAGGTTTGGCGAAAACAATTTATTAGTGCAACAAAAGAAAATATACTTCCTTCTTATCACTTTAAAGATTGTGTATATTCTAGTTGTTCTAAAACAGAGGAGAAAGAGAACGAGACTCTTAAGAAGCTCACAAATGACAAAAGTGAGACAATAACAATTATATTTGCTTGGGTCACATTCTTAACATCATGTTAGATGTCTTATTTGACACCTACCAAACATGATGAAGAATGTTATAAGTAAGATATTTCTTGTTATCCATTTTAATAATTATAAGATAGTAGATCGTATATTCATTATAGAGCAATTATATAAGTTCGAACATATCTTGAATAATTTTGAATAATATAAGATTGAATTGGATGAAAATATCATCATCTCATTTATTATAGACAAACTTTCTCTTGGAGTCAATGATATGGATTAGGCTAAGTCTATAGAGCCTTTAAAGAAAAGAAATTGAGAGCTTAGAAATTTTTATGATATCAATGATAGGGACACCAAGCCTAAGAAAAAGAAAGGTTGATTCTACCATTGTGCAAAGCTTGGTTATTATAAGAGTGAATGTTGATACTTGAAAAACTCAACAAAAATAAGAGTCATAATTCTTTTAAAGATAATTTTGTTATCATCATATCAAAACCAAATATGATAGAAGATATTAGATCTTAGTGGTATCATGTGAGCAAAAACCAAAGTCTTTTCAAAACTTTAAGAGAAAAAGATGAATCACTTTTGTAAATGAGTGGTGTTTCTACAACTCAAGTGAAAGGCAAGAAGGTGGTTGAACTCAAATTTACTTTGGTAAAATTCTTACCCTTAAGAATGTGCTCTTTGTACAATATATAAGGAAAGATTTGATGTTGGTTGCCTTAATAAATATGGGTTTAAAAGTGTATAGAGGACAAATTTATTTTTTGTTAGGGAGGAATGTTTGTTGGGAAGGGTTATCTATGTAATTCCATGTCCAATATCATGTGAGCAAAAACCCAAGTCTTTTCAAAACTTTAAGAGAAAAAGATGAATCACTTTTGTAAATGAGTGGTGTTTCTACAACTCAAGTGAAAGGCAAGGAGGTGGTTGAACTCAAATTTACTTTGGTAAAATTCTTACCCTTAAGAATGTGCTCTTTGTACAATATATAAGGAAAGATTTGATGTTGGTTGCCTTAATAAATATGGGTTTAAAAGTGTATAGAGGACAAATTTATTTTTTGTTAGGGAGGAATGTTTGTTGGGAAGGGTTATCTATGTAATTCCATGTCCAAATTGAATCTTAATAACAAAGATGTTGTTTCTATTTATATGTTCAAGCTGAACTTTAGATAATTGATGAAATGACTAAATCAAATTTTATTCAAAAATCACTAACTTACCATTTCCAAACATTGAAAGAAGTTCAAAAATTTTAGATTTAATTTATGTAGATGTTATAGTTGGCTAACAATAGGAGGCAAAAGGTATTTTGTAACTATCATTGATGATTGCATTAGATTTTGCTATTTATATTTGATGTATGAAAATGATAAAGACTTGAAAAAGTTTACGATTTTCAAAACTCACGTGATACTTTACCATGAAACTTCTTTTAAATGTTTGAGAACCAATAGAGAGGAGAATATTATAATCCTGAATATTTTAAGTATGTGAATTATATATCAAACTATGACCCCTTACTCTCCACAATAAAATGGTATGGTATAAAGAAAAATTATTGTTAAAAGAAATGATAAATTCTATGTTATCATATTATAGTTTATCAAATAGTTATTGGGGTGAAGTATTATTAAATGCTTATTTTATTTTAAATAGAATCATAAATAAATAAATAAATAGATTATCCTATATTAACTCTAAAACAAAATAAGTCATCACCTAAACTTTCTCAAATTTGGGGTTGTAGGGCTTTTTTAAAGTTCTAGAACCTAAAAGAAAGATGTTGAGTGAAAAGAAAATTAAATGTATCTTATTGGGATATGCCATATAGAGTAAGACATATAGATTTATTGTAATTGAATTAAATAACTAATATGTATTAATGAAGTAATAAAATTCAATAACTAATATTATAACTAATATGCCATATAAATGTATTAATGAAGTAATAACTAATATTATACAATTAAATTCAATATTTTATAATAAAGTCATTCAAGATGAGATGGAGTCAATAATGAATAATAAAATTTGAAAATTAATAGACCATACTTTGGGTTCTAATGAAAGTTGATGAAACAATTGATAAATTTAAAGTTATACTTATTGCTAAGGTCTCTTCTCAAAAGAAAGGAATTGATTATTTGGATACATATATGCCAATATCTAGAATAGGTATAATTAGAATGCTTTTAACACTTACATATATACATAACTTGTTATTTACGAAATAAATGTTAAAACAATACTTTTAAATAATGAATTAGAGGAAGAGGTGTATATGAAACAACTAGAAGGACTTATCATACCAAAAGATGCATAAAATTTTTGTAAATTAGTCAAGTCCTTATATGGTTTAAAGCAAACTATATCAAAAATTTGATGAAATTCTTCTTCCAAATGGTTTCAAAATAAATGAAGCAAACAAATGTATTCCATAAAAAATTCATAATGAAACAAACAAATTTGATCATTTTTTTATATTGATTTAAAAGAAGTTGAACATGTTAAGAAGTTTTTGTCTAATAATTTTGATATGAAAGACATAAGAAAAGAAAATGCTATTCTAGGTATTATAATAATATGAAAAAAAACAATATAGGACATATAATTTCATTATATTAAAAATTCTAAATATATTTTATTATTTTGATTGTTATCATGCCTCTTTTCTATTTTATGTAAATATTAAATTAGTTTCAAAATAAGGATGTCATGTATCATAGTTAGCATATACTAAAACCATTAGGTGCTTGATGTATTTTATGACATGTACTCGACTTTACATTACATATATACTAAGGATATTAAGCTAATATACAATAAATTCAAGTAAGTACCACTAACATGGTATTCATCAAGTATTAAAATAATTAAAAGAATAATTTACTATAACTTAGTCTATACTAGAAGTCTTTTACAATAATTTATATACTAGTTAAGTTAGCTACTTAGAATATCATGCTCTATAAGTTGTTAGATCCTTACTCTTAGTGGGATATCCTTTCTTAGGGTTCTAAGAAAAAAGCATGGATAGTCAATTCCACCGTGGCTACCAAGTTCATAGCTTCGACAGACGAGAAAGTAGAATGGTCAAGAAATTTGATTCATGAGATTTTGATATGACCGAAATATATAGCACTCATATTAATGAACTATGATAGCCAAAGTACATTACCAATGGCTTATTGCCAAACATATAATGAAAAATCTAGACACCTTGGTCTAAAGCATGACTATGTTAAAGATCTTATAAACAATCTATTAATTTTTATTATTTATATAAGATCAAAATTAAATCTTGTAAATCCTTTGATGAAATATATGACAAGGGATTTGATGTGAAAGACATCAATCAAGTGAGACCAAGGTACTAAATTTGGGGATGGATCTAAGCTTGGATATAAGATTACCAATGGAGGAACCTCGACTCATACATGAGAAACACCACGTCTTTAGTTCAATGAGTTAAAGTATATCACTAGACTCATTGTTTGTAAATACCTAAAATTTTCATGAAAATAGATTCTTAAAAATTGTTTCCAAAGGCCGATCTTAAGGTACATAAGGTGAGACCCTAAAGCTTAATTTTTATAAAAATTAAAGTTCATATGGAGGATAAATGAAATGTTTTGGAAGAGAAAAGAAGAAAATGTGAGATTTTGAAGGCTTTTGGCTCTAGATGATAAAACATGCTTCATAAAAAAGTGAAGTGAGTCGACCATGTCGAGAAAAACCTTATTGAGTTAAAAACAAACCTACTTTTATTTTAATTATCCATGGGATTTGATTAAAAAAATTATTTATATTGGATATCTAATATAGGCTGGTTTTTATATTTCTTGTACATAAGAATTTCAGAACTTACATGTGCATATAAGTTTGTGCACATTTAGGGAACCAAATGAGGCTTTATCTACAAAAATAATGATTTCAATGCATATATATATATATATATATATATATATATATATATATATATATATATATATGTATATAAGGGGTAATTTTTTATTAAAGCTTTATATTTTGAGTCAACCCATGTTATGGTTCTAAAATTTATTTTGAGTCAATTCCCTAGTCAAGCATTATATTAAAAATTTAATTTGGATCCAAACCAAGCCTACCTTAACCATGGCTCAACTACTCTCATTGGAATCAGCTCCATATAAAGCCACAATGGGTCATTCCATTTTGTTACTTAGAGGCCAATAATTATCAAGCTTCATCAAGGTTTCAAGTCAAAACAAGCACTCAAATTATGATTGAGCTGTCTTGAGAAGTTATCCAAGCCATGTCAAGCCTCCAAGCTATGTGAGTCAGCCAAGCCGGTCATGCCATTAAGCTATCAGCCAAAATGGAAGCTACTTTGCAATATATGGTTTTAAAATAAAAAAGGAATATATTTTAAAGCTTTAAAATACTAACATTTTGGATTTATTAGAGATCAAGTATGGTTGTTTCTTATTTTTAAGGGACTGAACTCCCCTCTCTAAATAAGCCATTGGCTTCCCATTATATCCAACTCTCTTTCACCCAAGGCAAGACAACAATAGAGCAAGTCGTCTCCTTCCTCTTTATTTCTCTTATCTTTCATATGCACTTGGAGATCCATCAAGGGAGATGGTTCTACGATAATTTCCTAAGGCTTAATAGTTTATATTCTTCAAGAGAGCTCCATCCAAAAAAATTATAAATCAGCAAACGGGCAACCAAATTTGTGAGTTTGATTTTTTTTTCATAGTTAGTATTTAAATTAAGTTTTCTTTCTTTAGGCTCTACTAGAAAGCCTACTCATCCTACCTCCTCTTTTTTTAGACTCACAAAATAGTTTGAAGACCCTCCTCTCTTCCCTCTCTGCATAGCCATAAGATGTCCCCCTTAACCCCTTACAATTTTTTTAGTTTTAATTCTAGCCTAGATAAAACCATTAACCATACTTATTTTCCTTATTAATTCGTCTTTTGCATCCTTTTCTAAACCTAAATCCCATCAATTACAGTCTTGAGTACTTGCATTAAATTTTCATCTTCATAGGATTTTAGTCATAGATCCCACATTTCAAATTTTACGTTCTTGATCCTAGCCATATTAGTCTTGTATTTTTTTTTTACATTAGTTCTCAAAATCTACCCTAGTATTACACCCAATGTTAATTAATACTACATTTAAATTTCATACAAGTGCATCTACACTCTTTAGGAATCCCCACATTTGTACCATTACAATTCTCTAGTCTCATCATATTTAGTCTACAAAAAGCCATCATAGGTTCCTTTTAATGTTTTTGGTCCCTCTCATGATTTAATTCTGATTTTCTTTTATCACTAGGATTTAGCACCTTTATTGCATTTGTCATTGACCTCACACCCTAGCCCCTTACCCCATTTGGAAATTCCACTTGCATCCAAATTATACATCTCGATTTATTACTAACATCATAAGTCAATTTTCAGTAGTGCATGATACAATCGGACATAACATAATAACCTACATGATCAGTCTTGCCGTGTTAAAATCTTTGTGCATTCATCCCTTATTTTGATTTCTGCTTGTTCAGTCCATCGAATTCACTACTTTGCATTTTGTTTAGTCTTAGACTTCATCCAATTTAATTCTGGAATATAGTTATAATACATCCTAGTTTGTTTTGATTTATACCATAGCCTTAGTTACATAATCCTTAGTATTGTTCGATCCCAATGGATTTTATATCCTTTTCACATTTTCCTTAGAGTTAATCATATTAGTCATTCATTAATTCATATATATTATTTTTCTCCATCTATATTAGTCACATTAAATTCACTTTTTTTAATTATCATTATTTAGGTTCTTGTGTCGTAGAGTTCTTAAAAGATTTTGATTTTTTTGCAAATATGTTTTCTGATTTTTACATCATTAGGTCATCATATCATCCATCGACCACACTATCTAATTACTTTGCATTATTTTCATACCATAGTAGCATTGATTCTTCATAGCATACATATTCATATTAGTTGCATACGTCCTTTACTTCCTTAGTTAAAATTAGACACATACATATCATAGACAAAATCTTGCAATTTAGATTAGTTTCAGCGTATATACATTTAAACATCATATAAGTTGATTTCAGCATACACATCATTGCATAATTAAATATATTTTGGCATCATATAGATAATTATAACACATATATTAGATTAGTGTTTTTCATTAGTTAAAATCAGCATTAATATATTTTAGCATGGAGTTCATTTTCAGCATTTTAGAAAATAGTTCTCTCTTCATTTAATATTTTCTGAAATTTCCAATATGAACATAGCATAATCACTTGTATTTTAAGCATATACTCTTACCATAAATTTTGGTATAACATATAGATAAATTTCAGCATAAGTATATAGATATTTTCAACATATTTGAACATACTTAGATTTTTATCCTTCCACATAATTTTAGCATATCATCAAATAGTTAATTGCATTAGCTCATATAATTAGCATTATCCAATCGTCCCCACTAGATCCAATCATCCCCATTAGATTCATATCGGTATTAGGTCCATATCCCATTTAGAAACTCATATTCATCCTGGAGTCTACGTCCCATTTAGAGATTCAAATCCAAATAGGGCCCAAAAACCAATAGAAATAGGAACCCTTTTCTTCACGTTTCAATTGAAGTGAGCAAGCAATTTTCTCTCTTATTATTGAGGTCCATTAAGAATAAAGCTCAACATGTTTTTTGCCTTATGGGACCAAATACATTTTTCTTAAGATATTTATTTAGTTGGTACTTGGCAATTGTATACAAATTTTAGGTTATGCAAAACCCTCAACATGTAACTAATCTTCTTAATTTTATGAGAGCAAAATAAAACTAAGTCAAGAAGACTCACTTTAATTCACTGTTCTTATGCATCATGGGTCCAAATCAAATTCTTTTCATAATAACTTTCTTGCTCTTGAGGGCAATGATCGGTTCACACACATATATGTGCTAAAGTGCTTATATGGAGCTCGTTTTGTATAGTTTAGTATGACCATTTCTTAGAGTTTTAGGCTTGACTTTTAAAGCACCATGATAAAGGATACCATACGTAAGGCTTATACAAATGTGTTAGTTTTAATATGAGATATTTTGACATTAAAATCTTATATATAAAACATACACTCTTGTTCAATTGGATTGGATAGCTTGTCTACTATTCAATTCGGATGAGTAAAACCCATTCTTTTTGCTACGTAAAGGTTTAGATGGTGAATTATAAGCTTTTCAAAGCGATGATTTTTCAAATATATTTTGAAAGCAGTGAAATTGTTGAGTATTTTCAAAATACTTGGTGAAGGGTTATCTTGTCATCTTGTAACTTATGATGTATTAAAAGCTATCTTGAAAACAAGAGACCAAGTGACATTTTGCACTTCAAAACAGACAAAGGTTGAGAGCCAAAGGGCACTCTTCTTGTTAAACAAGAGATTGATGGTTCTTATAGGTCACAAAGATAATGTTTTCTTCATCCTTGCATCCACCCCCAACTGCCCAACTCATAGATGTGACGAATTCAGAGAACAAGCTTATCACACTTCGTCCAGATATTAGCACATGTATATCGATCATGCAAATTAAAGACATACTCTGTTAACAAGCTTGTTGCTTATATTAGAAGTTAAGCTTTTTATACAAGTGGAAGTTAAAAAACGATATATTTGAGTGAAGGTGCCACCGCTCAATTAGCTAGCGTGCTCTCTGTATGTGTGTATACACATACCATTTGGTGACTCCTACTGTGGAGCAAACAACGACGAGCTCGGGGCGAGCTGGACCATGAGCAGGTCATCTCGTCTCCCTTCTAGATTGGTTGAAGGGTTTCCGAAGTATCATTTACGGTCATCCGGTTCCTGGCCTGTTCGGTTTTCAAACTGAACTCGAAGCCTCTTTCTCTTGCTTGAAGGGATCCTGTGCTTTCGCCATATGGTGAAAAATGACCACCTTGTGGAGCAAACCTTATCCAACTTGAAGGCCCTAATCGTGAGCCGGATTACTAGACAACCACACGGCGCCTTTTGGGGAGTTTGATTCCTACTTTACGAGAAACAAAAATTGTTAACTAGATGCTTATTTTAGTGAAACGGAGAATTCACGAACTCTAACGTGTTGTGACCATGCATGTATTCTCCCCAATGCATGATTTCTTTGTAGAGAAAGCAACGCGCATTATCTTGTGGGACTCAAGCCGCCTTGTTTGGCTACGCAATCTGCATGGATTTCATATTTTAGGGTTTATTGCTTAAAAATTCGAAACAAATGAAACATCTGATATCTCATTAGTGGCTTAGCTTAGTCGTGATATATATATATATATATATATATATATATATATATATATATATATATATATATATATATATATATAGATAGATAGAGAGAGAGAGAGAGAGAGAGAGAGAGAGAGAGAGAGAGATTGGAATATGGATACTAGGTGGGCAGCGTCACCTTTCCCACCTTCTGAGGCTTAAATCATCCTCCATTTCACTTAACCAGCTTGCTCTACTTCCTCCATTCCTTTCAAACATCAAGTGCTGGTTGTCTGCCATTAAAAAGGTGATTAAACGTATTATAGTCACGTTCTCACTTTTTAATTGGACTACATGGTGTAGACATATATATGTATGTATATATACATAATATACGTAAAGAGAGACGAGTCTAATAGGCTTGTCCATCTTCAAAAATCTCAACCATGATAAATAGTTATATTCATAAGCAAAAAGTATATATACTGAAAAAAGTGTATTTATAGAGAAATAGGTGATGTTCTTAATGTCCAATAATGATCAAACACCCATTTTGTGGCCATTCGCTACTTCAAATACCAGTTGCCATCTTATCCTGTCTTCCATTCTTCAACCAATGACTCCTCACAACAATGCTACAATGCTGTAGGTCAAAACCTCCATAACCACTTTCAAAACTATTTAAGAAAATATAAAACTATTTAACGTATAAATATTTAAAGTTTTTATATGATTTTGGTTGTCACAGTTGTAATAATGGAGAGTTACAAGAGAATAGCAAAAGATTGTGAAAAGTGACCGTTGACCGTTGCAGCGGTAAAGGTTAGAGAGGAGTACATCCTCCCTCTATAGATGGAGAGAGAAGGTAAAAGCTAGAGAGTGTGGGTGGTGGTGGCAGCACTGGTCTTCTCAACAAAGGCTGGAGTTAGGTAGAGGAGGAAGGTGGCTGATGACGATGGAGCGCAATTTGAGAGGCGGATGGTCACACGGTGCACATAACTACGGAGTTGATCATAAAGTTCACATTGGGACTAAAAGAAGAAAAAGTGAATGCTTTTTGACAGTCAGCAATAGCTTTTTGTCATTTGGATGCACCAAACTGCAACGATAGACGTGCAAACTTCCAGATGCTTGGTGCTAAGCTTGAAACTGCTGCTTTTTGCGGGTTCAATATTGAAGAAGGTTTTGCTTGTGTTGCCGTATATATTGGTGTTGTGCTCTTTTAGATGGCATGATTTAAGTGATCAACACGTAAGAGATTGAATTTAAATCTTTAAAAAAAGAGGTAGAATAATAATATTCTTCGTGGCTTGGTAAATACTCGTTTATTTGCTGTCACATGTATCAAATAATTGAATGCAATGAATCCTTGCAAATACCTTTATGATACAACTAAGACTCACAATTCAATCTTGCATGAATGTAATTGAGTCTTAGATAAGCTAACAAAGTAAAAATTGTGACGTTACAATCTAATTAACACTATAATAAGACTTGCAAACTCTCTTCAAAAACTAAGTAAGAAAGTATTCACATGTGAGGAAAGTTATAACGAATCTTGTTTATACTACCACTATATATAAACATGTTGAAGATATAACTCATGATATGTTACTAATGAGCATAATTGTCACTCAAGAAAGTGATTATTAATGCCATAATATTATTGCTAAATGCATATAAGTTACAACTACTACATGTGCTACTAATAAGTACAATTATTACTCAAATATGTGGTTCTTAATACCAAAGCATAGCCGCAAAATGTTGATGATTTACAGCCACTACACGTGCTGATAATGAATATAATTAACACTTAAGTATGTAGATCTTAATACCAAAATATGACTGCAAAATATTGATGAGTTACAACCTATGCACATGCTACTAATGAATATAATTAGCACTTAAATATGTTGTTTTAAAACCAAAATATTCAATAACAACTAAGTCTTTTCTCATACTAGACGGGGTTGGCTACATGGATTCTTTGTTTCCATAGATCCCTATTGTATGTCATGTTAGCAATTAACTCATAATAATCTAGATCATTCTTTATTGTTTCTTTCCAACACTTTTGTGGTCATCCTCTACCTCTTTTAATACTTTCCAAATTTAGCTTTTCATACCTTCTTACAGGTTCTTCTTTGATCTTCTTATATATCCAAACCATCTTAAAAGATATTCTCTCATTTTAGCCTCTTATAGTGTCACTCCTAATTTGTTTCTAATAACCTCATTATATATACGATCTTTTCTTATATGACCACTAATCCATCTCAACATCTTCATTTCTGTCACAAACATCTTTTGTAATGATTAATTGCTCAACTATATACAAATTATGTTCATTATCAGCACGTGGACATAATTTGTTTACAGACACCATTATCAACACTTTAATATCAATGTAAACCTAATTTACAAACATCTTATAGGTGCATTATCAGCACGTGATCCAATACACCTACAAAATGTACATGTAAACCTAATTTGTTTACATATATCTTTGAACTAAGGTTCATGATCTACCAACTATATAAAAAGGTGTTGTGAGTTTGTCTCATTCTTTAATGTAGGACTAAACTTTGTCTCCTCTTAGTCATTACATGTACAAGTCCCTCATGTGTGACTTTTTACACTTTAAGACTTTCACAAATATCAATGATGTATCAATTGAATATTTGAGATATAAATAAGAATTAAATGTTATTAATATATACATGTTTCATAAACCCAACCATAATTAACATTAATCTAACAATCCCTACAAAGTCTTTAAGTGTAAAAGTGTCCTCCTAAACCAACTATTATATTATGTTTTCAATAAAGGTACCTTCTAGTTTGATGTGTTATCTGAGTTATCCAATATTACCCTTATAAAAATTAGGTGAGCATACATCTTGAACCTAAACCTTAGGTGTAAAAGCATCTATTGGTAAGAACATAATGAAAGGTATAGCATGATCTTTAGGAGTAATGCATTAATGGTCATGCATCCATATCCTTTATCATGATAGATTTCAGGAAACAACCCAAGTCTCCTATTGCAGCCTGTCCAAGGATATAATGCTAGTGTTTTGTCCTATGACTCGATCCCATTCATAAAATAATCTTTTGCTAAACTTATAGTAATGACACTTTAGGTTTCCAAGAAATAGAAACAAAGATACTAGAAGTAACACAAAATACAAAGTATCATACAATTTACCTAATAACTTGTTACTACTACATTTAACCTACTTTGTGGGATCTCTACTCAGTTAGATTGGGTTGTCACTGTCTGTGAATAAATCATGAGTTTAAATATCATCCCCAACCTAGATTTCTCAACTAAGGATATTAATAAACTCTTAGTCAATGGATTAGTTGTGTTATCTTTAAATCCAACAAAATTTACTGTCATAATTCCATCAAACATAAGATCCCTTACAGATTTTAGTTTGACTTTGATGTGTCTCTATTGCTTTTGGTTGTACTTGAAACTACTAATATTAGCAATTATAGTGTACTTAAATTACACAAAACAACTTTTTTTATCATGAACATAAGTTCTTTAAGCCATTAAGCTTTCAATCTAGTGTCATCCAAAGCATATAGTTCTAGCTCAAAGGTAAAATGAGCAAAAATAGTCTAGTCTCATCTAAAACACATAGTTCTACCTCAAAGTTAAAACAAGCTAAAATAATCTATTTCTTGGATTTTGAGGTGACAGCATCACTGCCCATAAGAAACACATATCCACCGACTCCATTACACCTAGAGTTTTTTGTTATATAACTAACATCAGTAAATCCTTCAAGAACATAATAATGTTTATCGTAATGCAGTAAAAAAAAATTATTTCCTTCACATAGCAAAGTACTCCATATAGAGATTCTAAATGGTTCTATTTGGATAATTGGTGTATCTACTCAATTTACATATAACAAATGCAATATCTTGTCATGTACAGTTGGTTAGATACATCAAACTACTGATAATCTGATAATATCATAGTTGAGACACAGGAATACTAATTTTATTCTTATATAAAGCCTTAGATGAATCATATAGGGTCTTAGCAGGTTTACAGTTTGTATATCCAAATCTCTCTAAAACTTTCTCAATAAAGTAAAACTGAGAGATTATTATACCATAAGTAGATTTTTTGATTTTAAGCCATAAAATCACATCAACCACACCTATGTCCTTCATCTCAAACTTACTACATAAAAATAACTTAGTCTCATTTACTATTCTTATATCGAAACCAAACAATAATATATTGTCTACCTATAGACAAAGAATGATGAAAGCATTATTGTCTGACTTACAAAAGACACACTTATCATAATCATTAAAAATAAAGTCAAAAGATGATATCCCATAATCAAACTTTTCATGCCATTATTTAGGATATTGTTTCAAACCATATAATGATTTAAAAAGCTTATATGTCTTAAACTTATTTTCACAAGTCATAAATCCCTCTAGTTGATCTATATAATTTTTTTCATGGAGGTCACCATGAAGGAAAATAGTCTTCACATCTATTTGATGGATTGCAATATGAAGGTTAGTGTTATAAGCACTCAGATGGTGATCATCTGAGAAACTGGATAATATGTATCAAAATAATTTATTCTTTTCTTTTGTGTGTATCCTTTGACAACTAACTTAGTCTTGTACTTATTGGTTGTTCCATTTGCATTTAATTTTTTCTTAAGGATCCATTTGCAACCCATAGTAATACAATCAAGAGAACATCCACCAATTTCTAAATACCATTAGGGAGAATTGACTAAACTTCATCATTAATGACTTCCTTCCAAAAATTAGCATTAGATGAGTCATAGCCTGCTGAAAGGTGATAGGACCATTCCGAATAATGAAAGTAATAAAGTCAATTCTAAAATCCTTTGATATCCTAGGCCTTTTACTTTTTCTTAGTTAGGTTATTTCCTGATAGTCATATGATCTAGAAACAAGACAATCAGGGTCACCCTACATTTGTCATATTTTCCACATGATCAACAATAAAACCAGTAGTATAGAATCTTTAGAAGATATACTTTAGGGAACTCCAATATTCATTAGAAATACATTCTCAAAGAATAAAGCATCACGGAGCTCAACTATTGCGTTGACATCTTTGTTAGAAATATAAGATCTAATGACAAGAATTTATATGTATAGCTTGTCTCCAAATAACCCAAAAATATAGCATCTACTATTTTAGGTCTCATCTTCTTTCTCTTGTTTTCTGATATGAGTATTTTTGCATGACACCCTACACTTTGAGATATTTGAGACTGATCTTTCAATCCTTTCAAAACTTAAAGGGACTACTTTCCTTATGCTTATTGGGAACTCTATTCAAAATATGGCAAGCCGTATTTAAATTTTTCTCACATGAAAGTAGGTAATCCAAAACTTTGAAATAAAACATTAATCATAATACAGAAGGTTTTATTCTTCCATTCAATTATCCAATTAGACTGAGGAGAGTATGGAACAATAACCTCATGAATAATACTATTGTTTTGACAATATACCTCAAAAGGATTTAAGGTATACTCTTGTCTCCTATCAGACCTTAATCATTTAAGTACCTTATTTGTTTGAGATTGTGCTTCATTTTTACATATTTGAAACTTTTCTAAAGCTTCATATTTACTTTTAAGTAAGTAAATATAATAGTATCTACTGCAATCATCAATAAGCATGATAAAATATCTTGGATTTACTTTCAACCGAATGAAAATGTTTCTTATGTTGTTTTTCTTATACACATATATCATATTTATGTTTTCTATCTATGATAGTCTAAAGGATAAGATTTAAATTCATCATTCCTTTCATGAAATCAAACTTTACTTTACTCAACCTAGCATATTATACATCAGATAATTCTATTGTATAAAGAAGAAGATAAAACAGAAGTAAAGACTTTATTATCGTTAAAATTTCATACAAGACTCAACAATTAGTTTTACATGAATTTTAAATAGATCATCTACATCACACAAATAGCCCTTCTTAAAGAAACACCCTGTAGTAAGATATTTAATGATATCTTTATTATATATGAAATCTAACCTTAATCCCTTCCTAAGTAAAGTAGGATCACTAAGGATATTGTGGCAGTTTGTTGAAATGTGTCACTCTCTCAAGAGTTAGAATCTTTCTCGAAGAAAACTTCAACTCCACACACCCTTCGCCTTTGACTTCAACAGTCGAATGAGCCCCTAAGGTCACTGTTTTTCCACAAACGGCCTGGTATGACACAAACAGAGTGGTTAGCACAAACGTGCACATTAGCCCCAATTAGTAATTGTGACTCCTAAATAAAAAGAGATGAAGTTTAAAACATAGATATTTGTCACTAGCAGGTACAGTGATCACTATCATGTTGACGATAATTGCTTCAGCGGATGCAGGTTTCTTGACTTTCTTCGAAGGACAATCCCTCGCCCAATGTTCAACCTCACTAATAGGATAATTAATTTGTTTCCTTCTAACCGACAGGTTAACACTAGGGTATTGTTTACAAGCATAATAGGTTTTTGACTTCTATGCTCTTTTTCTATTGGTATGTATACCATTAGATCATCTGATCATCTTACCCTTCTTATGCTTGAGATCTATGCTGAAAACTCTCAAAAGACGTAAGAAATTTGTCAATAACGTAAAAATTTTCTTAATAATAAACATAACAATAAACTTATCAGGAAGCTCCATCATCATTTCCTTCAGGTCATGGCATAAAAACTGAAACTCGTAAGCCTGTTCAATCATAGATTTCTCCTCTATCATTTGATACTTAAGAAACTTGACCACAAAATACTTTTCAAGACTAAGGTTTCAGTATTGTATTTCTGATCCAAGGCAACCCACAGATCTTTCGCTGTCATAGAAGGAGAAGAACTACATATGTTGAATAAAATATTCGACAGTATCGATAAAATACAATAGCGGCCCAATATGTTATTCTCCTTTAACTCAACAATTTTATCTGAGCTCCTAGGGTGAGTATCATCATATATGGGACAATCTGACTTGATATAAATATGCAACCCTGACATAGTTAACCAAAATTTCATACACTGTTGCAAGCATTTAAAATAGGGACTGACAAATGTTTCTGGTAACAAGGTCAAGTCGACCTTAGGTCGGAGGTTAGCAATCATAGACATGTTTACTATGATAAATAATAATTTTTCTAAGATTATTAGGTAAAACCGTAGATATACATGTATAATATATCGATATGCAAAAATTATAAACATGTTCCAATCGACAACAACAATCGTAGATCCAAAGTAAGCTATAAAGCAACCCATATGAAAACAAAAGCACAAGCAATGATGAGAAAAACTTATATATGTGAGTCACCCTTGCAGACTTATCTTAGAGAAATCAGTGTCCCGCTATGAGTATGTAAGGGTACCTATGCCTTCTTCATAAGAGAAAACACACAAACACACACAACTCAAAAGATACGTACCTGACTTCGAGTTGACCTCGACTTGAGAGGAGTCACACACAGACAAAGGGGAGTAGAGAAGGGAGATGGGAAGAGAGAGTAATTGTTGTAATGTACTAATTAGAAAGTCATAATCATATATTTATAGAATGCGTGCATAGAATGAAGACAATTCCCAAAAAGTTTGGATCCGACCCAATGCTTGCATGTGGTCTCCCATGTCCTCTCCAAGCTTTTTGAACTAAGGTTCATGAGTTACCAACTATATAAAAGGGCATCTCGGTTTGTTTCTTGGGACTAAACTTTATCTTCTCTTAGCCATCACATATTTCTCACATGTGACCTTTTGCACTTAAGGACTTTCACATATATTAATGATATCAATTGAATATTTGGGATATGAACATGAATTAAATGTTTTAATACACATGCATTTAATAAACCCAACCATAATTAGCATTAATCCAACAAAATGTGTCAAACGCGCAGCTCCAAAAAAACTTTTTGACCTCTTGCTCATGTCATTTTTTTGTATGCTCTTGCACCCAACTTCTGATTTTGCCAACACCTATCGAAACAAAGATTTGAGAGTGCAATATTTAAACAATGCATACCTGCTTCCGCCTCCCAATGTACAAATGAGAAAAACAAAGTTTGAGTTCGTTGGTGCACAAACAGATGGAAGATTGCTGATTCAAAACCAACCTCATCTTCTACATTTCAAATAGTAGTTCATCTTCTTTATAAATTCTGGCATTTATGACTGGAAGCACTAAATTCTTTATTCCCTTTCTCCCAACAAAGTTTAGAAGTTAACAAATGTATGTTAGTTTTCGAAAAGGATAAGTCCCCAGAAAAATCTAGTAGCTATATCTTACTTCTGCTTGCTGGCTAGGCGCTAATATCTTGTCTGAATGTGATCTTCCGGTGTCTCAATTGGTCACTCATGTACAAAGAGAAAAAAGACCTCCATACATCTACCGCTGGAGACCTACTTTACTAGCAGTTATGATAAGATAATTCTACCTGGAGTTAGTGCAGATTCGAGAGATCTCCCCACGCTTTCTTTCCTATGCTTTAAGTTTGGGAAACATTTCTATGTGAAGTATAAGTTTAACTCTTATCGTTAGAGCTTATGTTGTCTTTTTTTTGTCTTATGACTCCAGCCAACTGAACCAGAGTCCAAAACTTTCGGCCGTCTGGCACTCTACAGATGAAATCCTAGTGTAGCTAGCCGCTTTACCTTAATCGATTTTGTATAGAATATAAAAGGAAAAACTTTCTAAGTCTCTTTCTCTTGCCTTCAAGGGGGCCTGTTGCTTCAGCCTATTGGCAGCAACTCTTATCTAAACTTGAAGGTGGTAGAACCCCTAATGTTTTCTGCACTCGCATATACATACTGTTTGAACCTTTCGCTGATCTCGGCTCAGCTCAGGGCTCAACTCACAGGCACCAAAGCAGATGAATTAGGAGGGGCTGGACCGGACTCATATATATAGCTTAGTATATTAAATGAGCTGTAATGCATGGACTTCTTTTGGTTCTCATTCATTAACTCGTTCGGAAGTACAAAAAGCCACTATGTTCTTTCATCTTGTTAACTGCAGTACAGGATAAGCGTGGTTATAGCAGATCAACAGCGCATACTGATGTCGTAAGCACATTTAACCCTCCAAAAGCTTATAATTCTAGGCCGTATTATAGGGTATGGGTTGACGTGGAACGTGATGAAATCCACAAAAGCCTTTTCTTGCTCTTGACCAATCCAATGCTACAAATATTTTCTTCCTAGAGGAGAATTTAAAGCCTCGTAGCATTATGAACTTAACCATGTTGAGCACAATTAGACAAGGAGACAAAATTGGGCCTACTTTCTTACCTCATGAAGAAGCTCAAGCAATTCCCTTCTCAACTACCAAAATTACTACTATACTAAGAATGTTGTCAAACTCCGCCCATGTAAGGGATCACCCTTGCATTGACGGTCCGAAGCTCGGATAAAGGAGGAAGATTGTGTTAGGCTTCCGACAGCCAGCGTAAAACTTCGTCGGATTTTTATAACATGGATTACAAAAATTATGAGTATTGCTTTGGGGCATTCCCGCCTAGCGACGTGTTGTAGAGCTCGAATACAGTAAGAAGTAAGCAAAGGCCACTATATTTTCGCCCGAATGTAGTGAATCAATTGTAAAGAGGATTCCCACATCATGGACAGGTGTGGGTAAAGAAGTTAGTCCCGCTACATTACCGCCCGAATGTAATGAAAATTTTTCAGTGAGGGTCTTCGTATTTTGATTATGGACGGATGCAAGGGGTAAGGAAGCTAGTCCTAGATAATAAGATTCGTATTGGTTCTTGGAATATCGAAACATTATCGGGTAAGCTAATGGAGGTGGTAGATACTATGATTCAGAGAAAGATTCATATTCTATATTTACAAGAGAAAATGGGTTGGAGAAAAAGCAAAGGAGATAGTGGATACAGGTTTTAAATTATAGTGCTCAAGTAAAGAAAAGGCTCAAAACGGAGTTGGTATTATCATAAATAAAGATTTAAAGGAGAGTGTAGTAGACATACATATATGGTGACTAAATCATGACATTGAAATTAGTGTTAGGAGCATAGGTTTTGAATATAGTTTGTGCTTACGCACCCCAAGTAGGACTAGAAGATAGTATAAAGACAATTTTTTTAGAAGAGTTAGATAAGGTGTTTCAAAAGATTCCACAAAGGGAGATAATTTGTTCAGGAGGAGATTTAAATGGACATGTCGGTAAAGAGGTATTAGGATATCAAGGGATTTATTGAAACTTTGATTTTGAGGATATAAACGAGGAACGTAGGGAGATTTTAAATTTTGCTATGGCATTTGATATCTTTATACTCAATACAATCTTCAAAAAATGAGATGAACATTTAATTACTTATAAGAGTGGCTTATCATAAACACAAATTGATTACTTTATTTGTAAAAAAAAGATAGAGTATGTTGTAAAGGTTGTAAGGTAATTTCAAGAGAAAGCTTAACTACCCAACATCGACTTTTAGTTATGGATTTACAAATAAAAAAATGGACAAAGAAGAAAAGAGTGCATCGAGCTATTCAGACAAAATGGTGGAACCTCAAAAGCGAGAAAGAAGATATCTTTAAACAGAAAGTCCTTCAAGGAGATGTTTGGAATTATTTGGCACACCCTATGATATGTAGAACAATATGGCTATACATATTAGGAAAGTGGCGAAAGATGTGTTAAGGGTATCTAAGGGAGGTGTACCGGTACAAAATGAAGATTGGTGGTGGAGTGAAGTAGTATAAAATAAAATCAAGGCAAAGAGGGCATGTTACAAATTACATTATGCTAAGAAAACTAGTGAAACTTTAGAAGCATATAAGAAAGCAAAAAAGGAAGCAAAAAAGGCCGTTAGTGAAGCAAAAGCTAAGATTTGGGATAACTTATATAAAAAACTCAACTCAAAAGAGGGTGAAAGAGATATTTTTAGGACAGCTAGGGCTAGAGATAAGAAAACTAAAGATCTTAATTATGTTAGATGCATAAAAGACGAGGATGAAAAAATTCTAGTGGCAAATGATGATATAAGAAATAGATGGAAAAACTATTTTTATAATCTTTTTAATGAAAATAAAGATGTTAGTATTAGTTTAGGAGTAGTCACATCAGAAAAGTATATAAAACACAATTTCTATTGACGTATTCAAAAGAATGAAGTCAAAGAGGCTCTTAAATATATGAAGAGTGGTAAATCGGTAGGACCAGATAATATTCCTATAAAAGTTTGGAAAATACTAGAAGAAATAGGAATCACTTGGCTCACAAGACTAATGAAATATTAAAAAATGAAAAGATGCCCAAGGAATGGAGAGCAAGTACACTTATACCCATATATAAGAACAAGGGAGACATTCAAAATTGTGTGAATTATCAAGGCATCAAGTTAATGAGTCATACTATGAAATTATGGGAAAGAATTATCGAACGTAGGTTAAGACAAATATCAAGTACAACAAAGAACCAATTTGGATTCATGCCAGACAGATCTACTATTGAAGCAATTCACCTCTTGAAACGTCTTATGGAATATTTTAGAGCAAAAAAGAAAGACCTTCACATGATATTTATTGATCTAGAAAAAGCCTATGATAAAGTACCGAGGGAGGTTCTTTGGAGAACTTTACAAAAAGAGGTATCCCATTGACATATATTAATCTTATAAGAGACATGTATGATGGTGGAAAAACACGTGTGAGGACATATGAAGGAATGATAAACTTCTTTGAAGTTAATATTGGGTTACATCAAGGATCAACTTTAAGTCCATATTTATAATGGTGATGGATGAGTTAACAAAACATATTCAAGATGAAGTACCTTGGTGTATGTTATTTGCAGATGACATTGTATTAGTGGAGGAGTCTAAGAAAAAAGTTAATAGAAAATTGGAACTATGGAGAGAAACATTAGAAAGAAAAGGCCACAAAATATATGGAATGTAAGTTTGATCATTTGGCTACTTCAGAGGACATAGAAATTAAAATTGGCACACATTGCATTTCCCAAAAGAAAAGTTTTAAATACCTAGGGTTAATTTTTCAAAGTGATGAAAGAATTGATGGAGATGTTACACATAGAATTAATGCTGGTTGGTTAAAATGGAGAGGAGCATCAGGTATTCTTTGTGATAAGAAGATACTATTAAAATTAAAAGGTAAATATTATAGAGCAACAATTAGGCCTGCCATGTTTTATGGTTCTGAGTGTTAAGCAGTTAATCATCAACATGTACAAAAGATGTCTCTGACAGAAATGAAGATGTTGAGATGGATGAGTGGTCATACAAGAAAAGACCGTATACATAATGAGGTTATTAGAAACAAATTAGAAGTGACACCAATAGAGGATAAAATGAGAGAACATCATTTAAGATGGTTTGGACATATCGAAAGAAGATCCAAAGAAGAACCTTTAAAAATGTTAGAAAAAATAAATTTGGAAAGTATTAAAAGAGGTAGAGGATGACCACAAAAGTGTTGGAAAGAAACAATAAAGAATGATCTAGCTTATTGGGAGTTAACTGCTAACATGGCACACAATAAGGATATGTGGAAACAAAGAATCCATGTAGCCGACCCTGTCTAGTATGGGAAAAGGCTTAGTTGTTGTTGTACTAAGAATGTTGTCACTAAAACCGGACTCTTGCGATGCTTTTCTTATAAGGCAAACTGTGAAAGTCCTCCAATTAAGGGAGAAACCAAGTACTGTGCTACATCATTGGAAGGCATGGTCTGTTTTGCAATCTCGGAACTTGGAACTCATGACATTCACGCTCTATCTAGTTCAGTTGTTAACAAGGAAGACATGATAAAAACCGCAGAATACGGAGTCCGAGTTGCTGGAGTGAATGAAATCATTGAAAACAGTGACATGCGACAACATGGTGTATCCTTATGCAGTCTTCTGTTGTCACAAGCTGCCTGATACAAGATCTTACATTGTTTCACTGATTGCCGATGATGGCGACAGAATGAATGCAATAACTTTATGCCATTTTGATACATCAAACTGGAATCCTGGACATATAAGCTTCCAGATGCTTGGTGTTAAGCCTGGCACTGTTCCTATTTGCCACTTTCTTGAAAAAGGCTCTGCTTGGTTCCCCAACTGAACTATATGTCAGACCAAACAAGTGTTTCATTTGCTGTTGACATCACTTCTTCACAAAGTTTTGAAGAAATTATTTTGTCTCCGCTCTAGTTTATATTAAAGTCAAGGCTTATGACTATAGCGGGCATATTAACCATCATTTTCATGATTAAGACTGCACAGGAGGATAACTCAGCTTCGATTTTTCGGATAGAAACAAACATCTCTCTTTTTACTTACAGTATGATCACCATTATGCACCATACAATTAATTTGCCTGCCATGACACAATCGGTTTCAAGAACTAAATGACGAAAGCGCTGTGGCAGAATACAGAATATTGGGGATCAATACCAAAAGTCTTAGAGGATAGATCTAGTCTGCAACTGCAGTATTTGGGTCTAACTCAAATCCAAACCACACACGGTCCCACACCTTTAGGAGATCCATCGCACTCTAGAATCTCTTCTCCGAACTAAAGAGAATGGAGATGTGCTACATCATTATTATCACCATCAAGCCTTGTGACATGAGGCTGCTTTGATTGCAAAATATACTGACGGTATTAAAAGATGAGCATATAATAAGTTTTTCTAAGTAAGAGTGACTAAGTTGCTCATTGTTCCTATGTCTATTGCCTTTCCTTCCCTTTCCTTTATTGGTTGACATTTACAGAGGTTGAATGAAGAAAACTGTGCGTTTGTTAGATCATTTATCGCAGTTTTATTTTTTTGTATATATGCTATCCTTCACTACAAGCTATTTTTTTATGTATCATAGCATGAACGAACTTACCTTTTAATGAGTAATCAATAGTGTGAAGAAACTGAATCAATTAGAGCCAATCCAAACCCATTTTATAGACTGGATGGATTTGGTTAAGGTCCAAAATCTTGACTGATTCATGAAACAGGCTGGATATTTTTATCGAAAGATATAGAACTCTACTATATTCATGAGTTTTAACCATCTTTCCCCAAGTTATTGTAAAATCAAAATTGAACTGACCCAAGGGGAGCACAATTTGCAACAGCACTTAATCCTATTCAATATCAGATGGAAAACTTGACCTATGCCTACCAACACTGGGTGTATACCCGAACTGAAAGAAAATGAAATTAAAGGCAGACATATTTTATGTTAAAGTAGATCTCTGAAAAATTAATGAATGAGAAGTGCATCTCATTTGCTTTGTTTCTATGAGTATAACATTAGAAGTTAAAAAATGAAATCAGACTTAAACCCTGCCTAGCTTGTTGCTGAAGCGCATCGAGGACCAACTTATTCTGGTCAAATTATTTATGTATGCATTCTATATCCAACTCAAAGACCTGTTTGGCGAAAGCTGAACCCTTTGAACTTGACCTAACCTATACCCAAACTCACAGCCAAACATTAAAAGCTGGTGGTTTTAATCCAAATTTGAATCCAAAAAGAAACCAACAACTTTGAGTGTATGCCGAAATGTCACACGATTTCAATGAATTTTTGAAACATAAGTGGCATCAAAGTTGTTAAATCAAATATGTATCATGCTATCATGAATTTTTGAAACACAAATCACATCAATTTTGAGTGTACACCTGCAATGGAATGCAGGAGCTTAGAGTAGCCTGTTTTTCTTGTTTGCTGGAAGGCAAGTCATGGAGTTGTTCCCTTAACTCATATTGTACATATCTACTGATCTAATCCGGTTGGTGTCTGCCTAACCCCATCTTGACAATCGAAAAAGAAGAGAAAAATCTCAGCTTCGCAACCTTGGCTATCATTAGTCAATAGGTGCACACCATCGGACATGCTCATCCAGAATTCGTACCATCCCAAGCGACAAGACTTGCGAAAGTAGCCAGTATTGTATGAAACTTCTCATAATTTAATTGCTCATAAAGCAAAAAGCATATAATCCATCTCAACTACTTTCACAAGCACCAGCTAAATATAAATCAAATTCCTCTAGACATGGATCCCTCAGCTGATCTCGAGATGATGGTTTGGTCCATGGATTTTCCTTCCTTTTGCCACATTTCACTCGAAGGGTTCAACATAGGATCAAATGGTTCGTAAGGGCTGACTTGACCCTCTTTCCCCAGGATCCTGGATGAGGCAACCCTAGGAGAGACCGTGACTCCAATTATAATCCATTTATGATGCATAATAGATCTGCCCACCTGACCTCCTCTACGTTCTTAGCAGAGCCTTTCGGTGGCATGTTTATACTTCCTTTGGCATATGAACATGGAAGTGCCAAGTTTACAAGGGTGGAGGAGCTGCTCTAGGACAGGGATTTGGCACTCAACCAATCAACTATAAGCTTGGTAGATCGGTAGGTTCGTTGGCTGGTGAGGTGCAAGCTAGTTTCTCACAATCAGCTAGACAAGGCATTGAATTCAACCTTATTCATTTGGATCTAGAGAATTAGATCCAACTACACTAACAATCTGATCCAAGTACTGTTCCAAATCAAATATGGTTCTTATTTGGATCCCGTCCAAACCCCATAAACTTACACATTACTACACCTGACACATGCCCGACCTATGACATCATGTGAAAGCACCAAGTGGCACTACACAAATAGGGCAATCATGAGTGATACTAACACTTGGGTTTTTGTGTGAGATAAAGTAGTAACATGAGACAGGAGGCAATTGGGTTTTGTGTAAAGCTCTTGGGTCCGATTCTTATAGCCCACCTCTTTCTTGGTATTGAAGTTTTGAACTCAAATTGGTCTTATAAATTCATTCCACACGAGTGATGGATTTTACATTTGATGTGCAAAATTAAAACTCCAAGCACCAAATATCAAGGTCCAATCTCCAAAGACTAATGCCCAAACACACTCTAAATGAAAATAAAAAAGGCATCAAGCCCAGTCCAACCTTGCAACCATCTTTTAGAGTCGGTTTCGGGTCTAGACCAATGCCCAAATCCAGTATGCATAATACATGGTTCAACACAATGACGGTCCAATTCATTTCGTTCCATCAAGGTGAAATTCTAGTTGTGGACTGTTTGGGAGTGTTTGTTTATTATATGAAAAAACCGCAGTAAAGAAAAAAGTGCTTGGAATTGCATAATACAAGTGAGAAACGGAACCGTATGCTCTGATTTTCAAACTAGAATCGATTTTCTTACCTTTAAACTGCATACTTACGAGGAATAAATAATTCGAAATTTTCCAAGAAGCACGTTTCCGGTTATGGAGAAGGTAATGAAAACGAAATATTTAAAAATATGAATGCGTGCTATTTGTCCTCATCATTACCATATCAAAATATCATCATCACAACGCGTACCACTAGAATTATGGACAAACGTGTCCACAAGAGACGCTTTTTATTCTATTCTATTTATTTATTTATTTTTGTATATACCATAACCACATGTAATCTTTTCTCATCTAAGAGTTGATTACATGATTTCTTTATTTTCATGAAACTCGATCATTTATACAGCATAAGTTAAATAATTTTTTTTTATTTTTTTAAAGACTTTTATGTATACGATTGGAAGAAGCGTGCTAGAGAAGAGAATGGAAGACCTCAAAAAGGCTCGAGAAGCACATCATAAAGTAAGACGTTGAAATACCAAACACTTGACATGCGAAATAAGCCGAAACCCCTTTGCTGTTATTTTCAAAAGTAACTCAAAACACGAAGGAGGTTTACCTCGTGACTTAGTAAATGCATCTGAGTGACCACCCTCGAAGTGCGACCAAATCCGTGGGACCGCCCGATATGCCAAATGTCTCCACCAGTTTGGCGACTTTCAAAGAATGAAAACCTTCTCTCAAGCAGCAGCGTCCAATTCACCAAGAGCGGTTCGGACGATACGTCTCAAACTTCAGCCGTCAATTTTTGTGATGGACAGCTGACTGCTTCTGGTCAAATCATCAGCTTTATTGTGAATTCCCTTAATGAAATAAAAGCTGTCAGTCACAAAAGTGAACGGCTGAAATTTCAAAGTACTTCTAAATGTGATTTTGCGTATCATCTGAAAGTTTCTTTTTGAGTCACAACACACAGATGACAGAGCCATACAATCCCCTTAACCACGTTTCTCCCACCCTATTTTCACGCCAAGTACTCCGGTACTGTCTCTTACACATTCTTTCCTCCTTTCCTCTCTGCATGATCGATCAAAGCCCGTAGCGAGACCACAGTTTTCTCACCGTTATTCTTTGTTGGTGCCTCGTTTTTCTCTTGCTTTTGTGGTTCGGAGGCATGGAGGGCCACAACGAAAGCAATGGCGAGGTTGGTTTGTTCCAGGACGAGGATTTGAGCGGGATTAGCGGGTTGAAGAAAGGCGGAGATTTCGTCGAGGTGATGTGTGGGTGTACATGTCCAAAGTACGGAGATGCTATTGGAAGGCTGAGGATTTTGGGCTGTGGGGATCTTGAGATTAGCTGCGAATGCACGCCCGGATGCCAAGAGAGTAAGATGGATCTGATTTTGCTGCTTGTTGGCGATGACTTTTCTGTTTGGGTTTGATTTGTAGATGTTAGTGGGTTGCATGCGTTTGGATTTTCGTCGATCATTTAGATCTTATGAATGCATGGAGCGTTGTTGTTGCGGGTTGACTTGCGGCCGTTCCGATCGATGTTTGTTGCTTTTGTTATGGTTATCATATGCATGCTTTCTTCTTAATGTGTATTCTTCTGTTCTCTGTTCCAAGCCTTACTGGGTGAGATTCTCGCGTAAAGATGGTATTTTTATATCAAATGTAATTGTTGGTTCATTTGATCTATGCCATGTAACCGTGGTAGTTTTGGTATCTTGTTGTAGTGAAAATGCCTTGTCATCGTGATCGACTGCATGCAATCTTTGATGCATCGGTTCTTCGTGAAAGGTTCTAATTTTGGCATGAAAGCCTGTTTTGAGGAATATGTATGAAATGCTGCTGAAGAATTGGTAGTCCACTTTAGTAATTCTTTTCTGTATGTTTTTGTTCAATGCATATGCTCTTGTAAGAAGCATTACTCAATATATATTGATCAAGAATGCCTTATGGTTCCTGGTTTCTTAAGCCACAGTAGACTTTGGTTGTGTTTTTTCCAAATATCGCTGCTTTCCTTCTCTACTTAATATATCCTCGAAACTATATTCTTACAGAAACATCATTTTCGAACTTCAACTTCAAAGGTTGCTGTTTTGTCTATTTGCTATGGTTATCTTTTTGTACAATATTTTCCTGAAAAGATATGGCAAGGGAAACATTTATTGTTGCTTTGCTGCTTAGTACAATGTGGTCTGTTGTATGAGGCGGCAGTATATGGACTTCCCATTTGTTAACGAGGTCATATACCTAATTTCTGACCTCTGATTCCATCCATCTTCTAAAATTTTGCCCTGCAGGAAGTCTTCAGACCTTATTTCTTTTGAAAGAATGCAATTCCATAACCGTCTAAGTTGAAGACAGATGTGCTACAATCCCAGTCAGGCTATCTATTGCTTTCCGTTGATCTTTTCACATGCTGAGAATACCTGAATAGAATTCCTCACATTTATTTTGTGCAATTGTAGCATGAAATTAGAAAGCTCTATTGGAAAACAAAAATGTTCTGCTGAAGGTTTGCACAGATCTACCTTGGTCTGCATTATTTTCAGTGCAAGAATGCTCTAGCTTCACACTATAGCTTGCCACAATCAAAGGCAATATAGCAGTTGGAAACAACCATATTGTCAATAACCCAAAATATGATTATTGAATAATAACAAGGTATATGCTGTTTATCTGGCATGTGCTTGCTGGAATTAAACGTATTCTTTTACTAATACGTGGCCATTTTATGCCATTTGTATGACTAAATTGACAGTGAAGCATGCATGTGGACACACTGACAAGTGGGATTGTGATGTTATGTCTTTAGAAATTGATGAGGATATCGACTCTAACTCGTTGACTTTGAACTCGGGCACCAAACCATGTTTAAATGACTTTAGCCCAGACAAAACCATTGACTCGTGTTCCAATAATACAATGAGACAAGTTGAATGGCCTATAACAAGATCCAAGACCTATCTCACACCATGATGGAACCCCACCTTCCGTAATTTAATGTGCCTTGATCCAATTGAAGTTGAAGTCATCCATTGCTATTGTGGTGAAGAACTTATGCAATTGAAGACACTCTCACCCATTTTGAAATTGTCACAAGTGAAGTTTATGTAAATTGCATTACTTGGCTTAAACCCAAATAGTCTCAATATGTTAAGTAAAACCCATGTTTTTTCTTTATTTCTTGCCTATAATTAGGCCCATATTGCTTGTCATATATGTCTTTTGTTATTTCTAGTATCAGGAATGTGTTTAGTAAGTTTTATAGAAATGAAATCACAGTTGGTCGGCATTAAAGCTTTCCAAATCTCAAAAGTAAGGTTTCCTTATATAAGAGATGTCCAATAAGGTCTCTCCAATCCTACAAATACCCCTTTTTGGGCTGGTGTTGGAGGGCAACTTGTTTAACTATTCTTGAGATAATAGAAGTCTTGGAAGTTTTAAATAAGGTTCTTTCTCGAGACCTTCTTGTCCCTTGTTCCTCTTATCAAAGTCTTGTACGAGGTTTAGTGGCGAGTTGTTGATGTGATTGTTATCGTGGATTTGTAGTGGATTGCTTCAACAAACCTAGCTTACATCAATTTTGGTGCTTTGATTGAGATTAAAACTCAAGTTCCATCAACAATTTTTTTTGCATCTCATTGAACTATAGAACCTATTTCTTCTTAATGGCTTGTTCATTTAGTATTTTTACCATTTGAAGACATATTCAGTAACCTTTTGACTAGTTTTTAACTGAATCAAAGTTCTAGATCAAAATATGCAACCAATTTCGTAAAAGTTGTTATTGCAGTCCGTATTTACGTTATTTGGTAAAGTTTCTACTAGCATGTCTAAAACTCTCATTCAGTACTCCCTATGGCTGGTTCTGTCCAATCTCACCAATCACACTCACCCCATAACTAATGTTGTAAAAGTTGTATCGTACGATATAATTTAATTGCATATTATATGAGAATATGATACGCAGGCACACATATTGTAATAATGTATAATATCATATCATATTATATAATATGGGGTTGTATTATGCCGTATCATATAATACAACCTACTGTATGAGTCAATGCAAATTTTTTTAGTATAAAATCTCACAATTTAAAGTTGTGAAAATCATTTTTGCTTCTTTTCAAACCCTTTTTCACGCTATTTTCTTGCTCTTAAATCCTTTTCTCATCCTTGTTCTTGTTGATTTTGTGGTTTATTGAAAAGATTCTCAAGTTTTTCACCCAATCCAACTCGCTATCTCTAGACTTTTATCAAATCTGTAGCATACCCCTTTCTTTTTATATTTTATCTTATTTTCACTGAAAAAATTTGTGGGTTTTACATATTTCATGATTCTTTACTTGTATAAAGCTTTTTTCTTCTTCTTGATTGTCTACTTGCCTTAATGGGTCTCGATCAAGTCTATCGGGCATGAAAATATTGCAATCCAATATATGAAGACAATAGGCTTATAAATAAGTGCATGTTTTACAATGCACTTAAGTATGATGGTATTTCTCATATAAAACACCACCTTAAGAGAACCAAGAAAGATGCTACTCCTTGTCCTCGGGTTCTCAAATTAGTGAAGTACGAGATTAGGCTTTGAAGGAGAGGAAGAGATTAAGGGTGAGAGAGGGCAAAAATAAGTGGTTATGATATGTCTCAACCATTTCAAGGTGTTTCTGAAGGGATATGATGAATTTTATGGTGCAGTTGAAACAACTAAAGAGGGGAGAAGAATGCAAGAAAAGAGAAAAGGTGCATGTTTTGGTAGTAGTCACAGTAGAGTCGGTTCTTGTTCCACTATAAGAGTTTCTAGTCGCCTGATGCCTACGAGGGGTAATAGAGGAGCTAGAGCTAGAGGTAGTGAAATAATTTAATTTTGCCCCATGTACAACTCCTAGAGCTTAACCAGATGACTTCAAAGGAGGCAATGTAGAAAGTAGATTTGAAGTGTCTATAATTTTTTTACAAAAATTGCCTCCCTTTCAATGTTGCAAATTCATTTTCTTTTCAAAGTATGGTGGATGCTATTGCAGTGTGGGATTGGGTTATAGAGTTCCTACTTATCATTCTTTTAGGGATACATTACTATAGAAATAAGTTGATATTGTTAATGTATGGAGTTATGAAAGGACACGGGATGTTGTATTATGCCAGATGGTTGGACAAATGGTCAGCTTAGGTATTTGTTTAACTTTTTGGTATATTGCCCTAAGAAGATATTGTTTTTTAAATCATATGATTTGTCTCCAACAGATAAAACTATAAATAATTTACTTACTATTTTTAAAGAAGTTGTTGAGGATATAGGTGTTTCAAATGTTATTCAATTCATTATTAATAATGCTATAAATTTTTGATTTGATGGTAAAATAATTGAGGTGAAACATTCATCCTTAGTATGGACTCCATGTGTTGCACATTGCATAAACTTAATGCTTGAAGATTTGAGTCAATGGATGAAATAAGAGGGACTATGGATGCATATAGAAATGTCGTAAAGTTTTTTATAATCATTCTTCTGTATTGTATTTGATGCGAATCCATATTGGTGGAAGGGAACTGATCAGGTCTTTATTGATAAGATTTGCTACGAATGTTATTATTGTGCAAAGTCTTGTCATACAAAAAATATATTAAAAATGTTTGTATATGATATATTAAAGCTAAAACAAGTGAGAATCAATTAACATAAGTATATGATGATAATAGTAAGTACACAACTTTATATTAAAGCAAAACAATTAAACAACTATCAATTTCATCATAATACACAAATCAATGGTGAGAAAATCAGGATTTGCATATCAACAATATTATCAACTATGAACAATATTAATGTTTGATAAATGAAGTGAATATGTACTTGATAAATTATAGATCTTCACTATCAATAATATTATCAACTGAAGGGACTATTGGATGAGTGAGTTCCATATTAAGAGTATGCAAATCTTGGTTGTCATCTAAGTGATATTCCTCCGGGTTTACATACTAATATTTTGATGCTCCTTCACTGCAATATATTCAAATAAATAACAAGAAAAGATCAAATATAAGCATCATGATTAATAGAAAAGAAAACAATTTTGAAAGACTAATTTTTACCTATACTTAGCATTAGATTATGAAACCAATCTTAGATTTGAGTGGACATAAACCAAGTCTTCAGCACTACTACTTGATAGATTGTACCTACTGATATTGTGAATTTGAAAAAGCAAAGGAGATAGAGGATACAGGTTTTAAATTATAGTACTTAGGTAAAGAAAAGGCTCGAAACGGAATTGGTATTATCATAAATAAAGACTTAAAGGATAGTGTAGTAGACATACATATATGGTGACTAAATCATGACGTTGAAATTAGTGTTAGGAGCATAGGTTTTGAATGTAGTTTGTGCTTACGCACCCCAAGTAGGACTAGAAGATAGTATAAAGACAGTTTTTTTAGAAGAGTTAGATAAGGTGTTTCAAAAGATTCCACAAAGGGAGATGATTTGTTCAGGAGGAGATTTAAATGGACATGTCGGTAAAGAGGTATTACTATATCAAGGGATTCATAGAAAATTTGATTTTGAGGATATAAACGAGGCACGTAGGGAGATTTTAAATTTTGCTATGGCATTTGATCTCTTTATAGTCAATACAATCTTCAAAAAATGAGATGAACATTTAATTACTTATAAGAGTGGCTTATCACAAACATAAATTGATTACTTTATTTGTAAAAAAAAGATAGAGCATGTTGTAAAGATTGTAAGGTAATTTTAGGAGAAAGCTTAACCACCCAACATCGACTTTTAGTTATGGATTTACAAATAAAAAAATGGACAAAGAAGAAAAGAGTGCATCGAGCTATTCGGACTAAATGGTGGAACCTCAAAAGTGAGAAAGAAGATATATTTAAACAGAAAGTCCTTCAAGGAGATGTTTGGAATTATGTTGGCACACCCTGTGATATGTGGAACAATATGGCTATACATATTAGGAAAGTGGTGAAAGATGTGTTAAGGGTATCTAAGGGAGGTGTACCGGTACAAAAAGAAGATTGGTGGTGGAGTGAAGTAGTATAAAATAAAATCAAGGCAAAGAGGGCATGTTACAAATTACATTATGCTAAGAAAACTAGTGAAACTTTAGAAGCTTATAAGAAAGCAAAGAAGAAAGCGAAAAAGGCCGATAGTGAAGCAAAAGCTAAGATTTGGGAGGACTTATATAAAAAACTCAACTCAAAAGAGGGTGAAAGAGATATTTTTAGGACAACTAGGGCTAGAGATAAGAAAACTAAAGATCTTAATTATTTTAGATGCATAAAAGACGAGGATGAAAAAATTCTAGTGGCTAATAATGATATAAGAAATAGATGGAAAAACTATTTTTATAATCTTTTTAATGAAAATAAAGATGTTAGTATTAGTCTAGGAGATTTAGCCAAGTCAGAAAAGTATATAAACCACAATTTCTATCGATGTATTCAAAAGAATGAAGTCAAAGAGGTTCTTAAACATATTAAGAGTGGTAAATCGGTAGGACCAGATAATATTCCTATAGAAGTTTGGAAAATACTAGGAGATATAGGAATCACTTGGCTCACAAGACTATTTAATGAAATATAGAAAAACCAAAAGATGCCCGAGGAATGGAGAACAAGTACACTTATAAGAACAAGGGAGACATTCAAAATTATGCGAATTATCGAGGTATCAAGTTAATGAGTCATACTATGAAATTATGGGAAAGAATTATCGAACATAGGTGAAGACAAGTATCAAGTACAACAGAGAACCAATTTGGATTTATGCCAGGCATACCTACTATTGAAGCAATTCACCAATTGAGACGTCTTGTGGAACATTTTAGAGCAAAAAAAAAAGACCTTCGTACCGAGGGAGGTTCTTTGGAGAACTTTGGAAAAAAGAGGTATCCCATTGACATATATTAACCTTATAAGGGACATGTATGATGGTGCAAAAACATATGTTGGGGCTCATGAAGGAATGACAAACTTCTTTGAAGTTAATATTGGGTTACATCAAGGATCAACTTTAAGTCCATACTTATTTATAATGGTGATGGATGAGTAACAAAACATATTCAAGATGAAGTACCTTGGTGTATGTTATTTGCAAATGACATTGTATTAGTGGAGGAGTCTAAAGAAAAAGTTAATAGAAAATTGGAACTATGGAGAGAAACATTAGAAAGAAAAGGCCTTCGACTTAGTAGAACAAAGACAAAATATATGGAATGTAAGTTTGATCATTTGGCTACTTCAGAGGACATAGAAATTAAAATTGGCACACATTGCATTCCCCAAAAGGAAAGTTTTAAATACCTAGGGTCAATTTTTCAAAGTGATGGAAGAATTGATGGAGATGTTACACATAGAATTAATGCTGGTTGGTTAAAATGGAGAGGAACATCAGGTATTCTTTGTGATAAGAAGATACCATTAAAATTAAAAGGTAAATATTATAGAGCAGCAATTAGGCCTGCCATGTTTTATTGTTCTGAGTGTTGGGCAGTTAATCATCAACATGTACAAAAGATGTTTGTGACAGAAATGAAGATGTTGAGATAGATGAGTGGTCATACAAGAAAAGACCGTATACATAACGAGGTTATTAGAAACAAATTAGGAGTGGCACCAATAGAGGATAAGATGAGAAAATATCGTTTAAGATGGTTTGGACATATAGAAAGAAGATCAAAAGAAGAACCTGTAAGAAAGTTAGAAAAACTAAATTTGGAAAGTATTAAAAGAGGTAGAGGACAACCACAAAAGTGTTGGAAAGAAATAATAAAGAATGATCTAGCTTATTGGGAGTTAACTGCTAACATGGCACACGATAGGGATCTGTGGAAACAAAGAATCCATGTAGCTGACCCCATCTAGTATGGGAAAAGGCTTAGTTGTTGTTGTTGTTGCATCAACTGACTTCAAAAATATTGACTCACTAATTGAATAAGCAATGAAATTAATGAATGGACACCTTTGAATATCACTCCATCCATAAAAAACAATAGAAACACCATTAGTTTCCTACAAGAACTTCTTATGTTCTAAAAGTCTTCTAATATTGGCTTTTTCTTCTTTAAGAATAATGGTTCGCAATTTTTCAGAACTTGGAGGAACATAACAATGTAAACTACAATTAGCCAATGAAGTGACAAGATCTTTCCAATATGGATTTCTTGTTACATTAAAAGGAAGTGGACTTTAAAAGAAAAATCTTCCAACCTTTGTATCCATCTCCTCCCTTCCAACTACATTAAATGATTTTTCAATTGCTCGTTCTCTAAAACCTTTAAATTCACTTTGCATTAACTTTCTTTTATTTTCTCCATCTTCTTTGTATCCACCAAATAATGGAATATTTGTTTCTTTTTCACTCATTTCATTCTTTTTTCATACTCATCTTGCTTTTTCATTAATTATCTTCGTAAATCCTCATCCACATTCGGACTTGCTCTTATACCATGTTTTGATAATTTTAAAAGATGTGCTTTCACTCTAGTATATGATCTCGTAAAACTCATGTTGCAAAATTTATACTTAAAATGTGTATTACCTCCATCACCTTCGTATAATTCTCTCTTTTGTACTTACATCTACAATGGTGCATCATCACGAGATATTGAAGGTTTTAAAAGTTTTGTTGTTGATCCTGAACTTGAAAGAACACTTCCACCAGAACTCCCAGTAGGGCCAGTACCAATTGATACTCCTTTTCCTTTTCTATTGTTGGTAATTTTTAGGATCAACTCAATTCATAATTTCACAATCTTATTGAAAAATAAAATATCAAAAACAACAAATAGGAGATGGAGTTAGTCATAGTCATAACATTGATATACCAGTAACCAAAAGGCTTAACAATTAATAGTTAACACAATAAGCAATTAGAAATTTAGAATATGAGTCAACCAAATTTGATGGGCATGTAAGAGATGCAATTCACAATTGACATGCTACATGTTGCAAATTAGACAATAGACATGAATAAGCCAAATTCGAATTGTATGTCATTTCCTCTACTATTTGTTGTGATTGATAAGCACATATCTCAGAGAACTAGGAAGCATATTGACTGCTATTATAATGCTTTCAAGGTGAAAATGCTTACAAAGTCATTTTGGTTTTTTTCGCGAAAGACTGCAGACAGGCACTCACCCAAATATAAGAGAAATGTGTTAAACTGGTGGCCGGACTGATAAGAGATATATGGAAAATTGATAGTGGGAATCATGAGGTCTTGCTTTCTTTCTACCTATCCCACCATCTAGACATATATGGGGCACCTACAGAATAACCTGTGATCATAAACCTCCTAGTATTCTCGATACATCCCAAGCTATTGCAAGAACAACACAAAAGTCGAAAGAAAACGAACAGTTTCCACAAGTACTGATAAGTGAATAAGTGCAAATTATTCAAATGATTCTAATAAACAAGCACCTAAGAAACAACAAATAACAACAATATATCAAGTATATCAACGTTATATATTGCCTTAAACCTTATATGGTTTTCATTCGAGATACCCCATATGGAAAACGAAGAAAAGGAGGAAAAAGATAGTTAGAAATTGGCATAATTCCACCAATGACAACAGATTACTCCAAACAAAAGGTATGGATCACATCTACAAGCATTCTTTATTTTACAAGTCAAAGCAAAGGATTAAAAAGAGAGGGAGAAAAGAGGTCCAAAATCGAATAGTTTTGCAGCCAAATTCGACGGTAAAAAAAGAAACACCTTCACATCAACTAATTGTCCGAGGAATCGAATGGACTAGATGATCAATCACTAATCATGCAATCGGTTGAGACTACAAAGCTGATCGGTAACCTGAACGACCTCTTCATGCATGCTGTCGAGCGGGAGGGATCCGATCTTCTAAGAAGAGAAATCAGGTGAGCCTTTTAAATTTCTGCCCTAGAAATTGGATGAATGTGATCTCAGACACGTTGAATGCACCCATAAAGTAGGTGAGACACGTTGATCGTGTCGACAAATAATGACACTGTGTCGGTGTCGCACCAGTGTCGATGCCGACACCCCACCTCCTAAAGGTGTATGTGTGACATTGATTGTTATGCTAGATGTTGTTTTCAATTTTGATTTTTAGGAAAATTAGAGTAAATTTTTTAGGACGATTATACTTTTTAGTTAAGGTAATGAGGATGGTGGACTGTGAAAATAGGCTTGCTATATATATATATATATATTATGTTATGGATAAGGCCAAATTGAAAATACAAGCAAACCTTAGCCGTCATCGGTCACTTTTAAAAAAAGTTTGGAAGATAATCGATGCATGTTGGAACTACCAAATGCATCATGATTTGCTTGTTGCTACATATTTCCGCAACTCTTCTATTCGATTTTCTCCTAACTTTATAGAGGACAAAGAAGTAAAAAAGGGTATATTGAATGTAATTGACCTTGTACAATATTAATCTACTCGTTGCAATATTCATTTAGAGTTAAGAGCGTATATACACAGTCTTAGAGATTTTGGAAGGCCAATTGCAATCCAACTCTGCTCCCAAATATAACCAGGTATTATATGTTTTTTATTGATATTCATGTAAGTGATCAATTGATTGTTTTTAAGTGTTTCTTATTAATCATTATCATGTTTTATTTCAGATGAATGATGGACTCGCTTTGGTATATATGCATCAAACTTGTCAAGGTTTGCTCAACATATATTGAGCCAAACATGTAGTTTGAGTGGGTGCGAGAAAAATTAGAATCGAATGCATTCATACAAAAAAGTGAAACATACTGATGCATGCTCAACTTCATGATTTGGTATATATTGCATATAACATAAAGTTAAGAGAAAGGTAACAATTTTAAAAATATGTATTATTGATCCCTTGTTCTTTCTTATTAATAATGAATGATTGATAACTATGTTACATTTGATATTCTTGATAATGTTGATATTATTTCTTTACGAACAAATACAAAAAGTTGCAAGAAGGGCAAGGTACCATATGACCCGATGAGTTCCAAAAATGTTGATATTCTTAATTATTGGGTCAAATAAGAGTCTCGTTAATTTAGAGGATGAAAACTAGAGGGTACTCCAAGCAGAAGTAGAACTTGGAGTTGGAGATGATGATTAAAATGAAGGTATTGGATGGGCAGATCCAATTATGGAGGAGGAAGAGGGAGGAGATGATGATGGTGATGGTGATCTTGAATATGTTAATACAATGCTTTCGTTGATTATGATTTGGGTTATGGATGGTTGTTTTAAATGTAATTATAATTTGTAATGTTTTGGTCTAGATGATTGTAACTTTGTAATCTTATTGTTGATTAAAGGTATTCAATATTCACATTATGGATGATTGTTCATTATGAGATGCTATTTAACTTTGTTATGCTTAGCCTCAGAGTGTTCTCTTCTCACAATCTCTCTAAATATTCTTATAGAGTCATAATCATTTATTAGGAATTATTTGTTTCAAATCAAGCTTCTAGATTCAATTTTGTTTATTGTTGATTTGTTATATATGTTTTGTTCATTCATTTAAATTCTTATATTTTTGGATTTAGCTTATTATGAGTATTAAAAGAGGTAGAGAACGACTACAAAAGTGTTGGAAAGAAACAATAAATAATGATCTAGCTTATTGCGAGTTAACTGCTAACATGGCATATGATAGGGCTCCGTGGGAACAAAGAATCCATGTAGCCGACCCCATCTAGTATGGAAAAAGGCTTAGTTGTTTGCCTTGCATTTCTAGATTTATTAATATTTTTTTAATTTTTTTATCAAAAAATTAAAAAATTATACTGTATTGTGCCGTATGGTATGATACAAGCATATTAGAGCCCAGAGCGATACGAACATTGATACACTTTTATAACATTGCCCATAACCACTATGGTACCGATATGCTTTTTATAACATTGCCCGTAACCATGATGAACCTTTAATTGAAGTTCCACGTGCTCTCAGTTTTAATGAAGCCCAAATCCTAGCTCACTTTTGAACGTTGAGTTGAAGCACTTCAACACGAAGTGCATGGACTTAACATCTCGCGGGCACCTTCACTCACTCTTTGTTGGAAAACGTGGTTGCTCAACGGAGATTGAAAATCACAAACATAAAGAAACATTGAAGAGGAAATGTAGAGATCGGATGAGGGGACGGACCTCCAATGGAGGTCGCCCCCCTCTTTCTCTCTCTTTCTTAATCACAAACTCTTAACCCTAATACAACCTATCAGCCTTTATATAAGGAGATGTAAAAACATAAAAATGACCAAAATACCCCTAGTAAAGAAAATTATCAAAATACCCTTACAACTTCAGACAATTACAATAATACCTAAAAACATCAAATTTACTAAAACTGACTCTAAACTCATATTCTTCAACACCTACTCAAATTGGGAGTGAGATACTTTAAACTCCAAACTTGTCAAAAACTTCATGTGTATGCAACATTCTTCATCTGTTTTCATGACTGATATGATCTTCAACAGTTTCTTTGGCTATAACATCTTCAACTTAACATTCTTGGCTGATCATCTTAAGCAGCATCTCTGGCTGCGATATCAACTTAGCCTTTCATACTAATCATCTCAAGCAACATCTTTGGCTGCAACATCAACTCAACCATCCTTGCTGATTATTTGAAGCAACATCTCTACTGCAACATTAACTCAACTTCCTGACTGATCATCTCAAGCAGTATCTCTCACTGCAAGCCTGCAACATCAACTCAACCTTCTTGGTTGATCATCTCAAGCAACATCTCTGGCTGCAACATCAACTCAGCCTTCCTTGCTGATCATCTCAAGCAGCAGCATCTCTGGCTGCAACATCAACTCAGTCTTCTTGGTTGATCTCAAGCAACTTTAATAACTACAAATTCCTGTAACCTCACTAGTTGTATAAACAAAAAAAAAATTACAATCATCATAACTCCAATATTCAGCATACATCTTTGTTATGTAAACTTTCTTCATGTTTTTTTTTATGGAGACAATCACGTTCTAATCTTCTGTACTCTTTTCGTGAATTTTCTAGCTCTCTTAAACATTTCCTCAAACACTTCATGCGCAGGTAAATATCTCTCTTAGTTATTGAATCAAACACTTATGTGCATGTTAATAATCTCTTATTGAGCATTTCAACAAACACTTGACATGCAGGTAAACTTCTCTCTTTGAACATTTCATCAAACAGTTGGTTCGCAGTTCTTTTTTATCTTTATATCACAATCCTTTCTTTTAACAGTCTCCACTTCCTTTTTTTTTCATGTTTGTCACCATGTTCAGTTGACTGCAACCAAAAAGAAGACCAATGACATTATTCGGTTGGACTCTGGTCTTCTCTCTTTGATTTTGCGGGTGGTTCAGCTCGTCGAGATCGCAAACCACCATTTGAGTATTCAACATCTCTTTCTGTTGCTTGCGTTCCAAGAACATGCTGAGCAACAGTGTTGTCTGAAGTACCTGACCTATCGTGTTCACCAATCATATTTGGCACACCTCTTTACTGATATCAGTAGGTTCATCCCTATTTGAGACAATAAGATCGTAAGGTGCTCTTGAGGTTGCGGCTGCACCTTCATTTTCCTTTCAGCGAATATTTTCTTTTTGCAGATATGGCTTGACGGTCCATCTTCATCTTCATCTTCCATGTTGAACCTTTCAATCTGCACACTTAAGTAGACTCCCTGCCTCTTCTTCCATCTTCATCTCCATAGCGGCACCATCTTCTACTCCTTCAACCTTAACATTTTTTCTCGTACATCCATAATCATTGCCAGTTGCTCCATCGCCTGAATGACTCTGATACCATGTTGAAAAACGTGGTTGCGCAACGGAGATTGAAAATCACAAACATAAAGAAACATTGAAGAGAAAATGTGGAGATCGGAGGAGGGGAGAACCTCCAATGGAGGTCGCCCTCCTCTTTCTCTCTCTTTCTTAATCACAAACTCTTAACCCTAATACAACCTATCAACTCTTATATAAGAAGCTGTAAAAACATAAAAATGACTAAAATACCCTTAGTACAAAAAATTACCAAAATATCCTTATGACTTCGGATAATTACAATAATACCTAAAAATATCAAATTTACTAAAACTTACTCTAAACTCAAATTCTTCAACACTTCTGTCTATAAGGCCTTTTCCTCCTTATGAGGCCTTTTTGGAAACTAAAGAAAAAGCACCCACATTCCTTCCATAAGATCGTCCACCTCCTAGGCATGATCAAAATGAATTTCAATCGAAGATACCGATTCTATCTTTTAAAGGTGGATGCTCGCTGGGAAATTTCTTCGATTGAATTCATAGGATCGAGAAGGTTTTCAAATATTATGATTATTTGAAACCAATGAATGGTCCAAATATCGGCATTGGAGTTCACCGATTATGTCAGTCTATAATGGATAAATCTTCAAAAATGGAGAAGGCGCGATGGTGAACCCAAGATCTGTACTTGATGGGTCATGAAGAGAGAGATGATGTGAAGATTTGTGCCGAAATACTACTAATAAGAACTCTATCAGCTTCTTGAAGGTCTTTGACAAGGATCCATGAGCGTTGAGGATTACATTTTTGGACTTCGAGACCTTGATAATGAGATGCAACATGCATGAGCTAAACGAGCAAACCATAACTTGGCTCTTAAATGGGCTGCAACATGACATAGTAAGTGTCGTGAAACTCCAACCTTATGTATTCATTGATGATGTCAAGCTGGTCATCAAGGTTGAACAGCATCAAAGGCAATGTAATTCACATACTTCTTACACTCGGTCTGCCCTTGAGTTGGTCTCTTCAGTATCTACTAAACCAGCCCCTTCCAACCATCCTTGGTGCATAGTAAAGAAAAAGAAAAGGTACTTGAGGCAGTTGTCACAAATAAAACGTATGATATCAAGTGCTTCAAATACCTTGGACCTAGTCACATCGCCTCTTATTGCCCAAACAAGAATGTGATTGTTCTCTAGAGATCTCACGAAGACATGGAAAGTGAGGATAGACATAAACCCTTTAGCCCTGATGATGATCAATAGGAGGACAAAGAATATGCAGATGAAGGCGAACTCTTTGTAGTATGCTGGATCCTTAACACCCACACGATGCTAGATAAAGAACAAAGAGAGTACATCTTCCACACCCGATGTATAATCTTCACTAAAATATGTTCTCTTATTATAAACGGTAGAAGTTGTGTAAATGTTGCCTCTACGGAAATGGTAAAAAAGCTCAACCTTACACTTATTCCTCGTTCTCATCCATATAAGCTTAATGGTTGAGTAAAGAGTGAAGTCCAAGTGAATAACTAAGTTAGAATTTCTTTCTCTCTTAGTAAAAACTATAAGAATGAAATCATTTGTGTGTAATTCCAATGGAAGCTTGTCATTGACTCTTAGGTCGTCCGAAATACTTATTCTTTCTGCCACCAGAGAAAGAATATTGTTTATATTTATTCCTCGTGGTGTAAGTGTGAAGTTTGATGAGGCTTCCTAACTTTATGTTAAAGTAAAAGTGAGGAATAAATCTCAAAGCAGAACAAAATGAAAAGGGGATTTCAAATTAAAATCTGGAAAGAAATACAAAAACACTAGAATGAGGAATGAAATAAGTCAATGAAAGGTGAAATAAAAGATGGAACATAAAATGTACTAAACTAAGAGAAAGATATATCTGATGTATTCCTTTTGCAAAACATAGCATAAGAGGGATACACATTGCATAGAGTGAGCTATTAGTGCATAGCATAAGCTCCAAGGACAAGTAAAAACTTGGAAATTAACAATATATATATATATGTAAATATAAATTGTGTATATATATACACTAACAATACAAGCAAAGCATGTAAAATATCAAAAAACTTTTGACCTTAATTCATAATATTCATAGAGTAAAAGATAAGGTTCTTTTAATATTCATAGAGTAAAAGATAAGGTTCAAGAAAAGAACCTGATTAACATTTTCAGGGTAGAAGTGGAAGTAACTTTACAGGTTCTGCCTGATTATAAATTTTCATAATCATTTCCTGAACCAAAATACCTAAACTATCATTTTCTCATAATTAAAAATGAATAAGCAAAGTTGGAAGTGGCATATCACAGTATCTTTCAATGACAATCTAATATACATAAGGTAACATATCAAAAGTGTCTCATACTTTTTCAATAAAAAAATCCCTGGGGAATAATAGAAGTCCAAACAAATCAATCCTTTGGATTTTTCCATCTATTTTTTATTAACGTATATAAGGTGTATTTACCTATGTACCTGCAATATCTTAAGTATTACTTAAATAATATTACATATAAAGAAGCACCTGCCACACTGCTACGATATGTAGCAAAGTGGGAGATATTTCCTACCACATTATATAGGGAAATGGGAGATTACTACTATTCCATTACTTGCCCTGCTATGCTACTTATTTACATGTGTAGGGCACTTATGTAAATAATTGTCAATGAATAAAGGTTGATATTGCACGAATCAAATCCACCAAGTCGCCAAGAGTTAAGTGGCATTCAATTCAAGAATAACCAACACGAGAGCGGAAGTACAACAAACAAGTCAAAAAGCAGCGCAAGACTGCATAAGTTTATTGATGAGATATTGTCTTATTTATAGACATTACAAGCCATTGAAAAAGAGAGCAAAAGGGGCCAAGTATTGGGGTCCCCAACCATTGTAGCTAGGGCTAGCATGGCCCTGGCCCCTCCTTTGTGAACCATGTGGCACGGGCCCGTGCTGCCTATTACAATAATATCCTCCCTCAAACTTACGAGGTACACACTGAAAGTTTGTCTAACAAAAATTGAAACCGAGTCGCTGAAAGAGATTTGGTGAAGAAATCAGCTAGCTGCATCTCGGATGTGACATAACATAATGAGATCTTCTTATTCATACATTCTTCACAAACAAAGTGGCAATCCATCTCGATATGCTTCATCCTCCATGGAAAGTATTGTTGGAGGCAATCTACACGGCGCTTTTATTATCACAATACACAATGGCAGGGCGTTGCAAAGGAACTCCCATGTCTGCTAGAATGGCTGTGATCCACGAGATCTCCATTGCAGCTGTAGCTATGGCCCGATATTCGGCTTCCATAGATGAGAGGGACACCTTATATTATTTTTTATACTTCTAGGAAATAAGACATTCACCTAAAAACACACAAAAACCAGTTGTACAGTGTCTGTCGTTGACATCTCTACCCCAATCAGCATCCATATATACAGATAAATCAAAAGAAGAAGAGGAAGTTAAGAGGACCCCCTTGTGGGCAGTATTTCTAATGTATCGAATAATACGCAAAACAACACTAATATGAAGAGAAGTGGGTGCCATTTAAAATTGACTTTGTTGTGTGTACTGCATGAGAAATATCTGGTCTAATAATGGTGAGGTAAGTAAGTGTACCTATAAGATGTCGGTGTGGGGTGGAGTCATCTAATTTCTCACCATCAGTGGATCTTAATTTGGTGCCTAAAACTTCTGGTGTGTCAACAATCTTTGTATCTGTAAGACCATATCTTTCAATAATATCATTAGCAAACTTTGTTTGAGACATAAAGTATCCACAATTATTTTTAGTTATCTCAATACCTAATTGCTCCTTTAGCTAGAATGACAACTGTTAGAATACTTATAGCTATATGTGCCATTCATCGTTGGAATATCTATCAGTTAGATGTTAAAAATATTTTTTTGAATGGTTGGTTGAAGGAAGAAGTATATATGGAGCCTCCTCCTGGTCTCAATCTTTCTAGAAACCAAGTTTTAAAGCTAAAAAGAGCTTTATATGGTCTCAAACAAGCTTCCAAGGCTTGGTTTGATAGAATGACTAAATTCATGACATTGCATGGCTTTACTATCTGTTATACTGACACAACCCTGTTTATAAGAAAATCCTCTGCATGTATTGTTATCCTTTTGCTCTACGACGATGATATGATTATTACAGGTAGTGATATCATAGGTATCCAACAAATCAAGCAAGAACTTGGTAATGTGTTTGAAATGAAGGATCTTGGTCAACTTTTTTATTTTCTTGGCATTGAGGTAACTCGTGATGATAGAGGTTTCTTTTTATCACAAACTAAGTTTACTAATGATGTTATTCTTAGATCAGGTATTAAAGATGATAAAGTTGTTGAGACACCAGAAGTAATCAACCAAAAGATGCACCTAGTTGATGGTGAACTTTTGAGTGATCCCATACCTTATCGACAGATGGTTGGAGCACTCACATATCTCACCATAACATGGCTTGATATTGTTCATGCTATTCATACTGTAAGTCAGTTTCATCATGCACCAACCTAAGTACATATGAGGATTGTTCATTATATTCGACAAACCTCAACTAAGGGAGTATTTCTATCTTTGTCCTCATTACTTCAGTTGCTTGCATACATTGATGCTGATTGGGGTGGTGATGTGAATGACAGGCACTCTATTACCAGATATTGCCTATTTCTTGGTCACTCACTCATTTTATAGAGATGCAAGAAACAACAAAAGGTGTCTCTTTCATCCATTGAAACAGAGTATCGTGCCATTGCCAACACTACTACAGAACTAACTTGGCTGCGACAACTACTTCAAGACTTGGGCATAAAACTGGAAGCTTCTCCAATAATGTTCTGCGACAACAAAAGTGTTATGTATATAGCCAACAACAATACCTTTCATGAGCACACAAAATATATAGAGATGGACTGTCACTATGTTCGTGAAGAGCATCTACAAGGCAACTTAACACTACAGTTTGTAAAATCAGAATATCAACTTTCAGATGTGTTCACCAAGTCCTTACCAGTCCCTCGGTTTCAATCTTTAATTGACAAACTTCAAGTCATGGAGCTGTCAGTTTGAGGGAAGGTGTTAGGAAAATGGGTTTGGGCCCCTTTAGCCCGATCGGGCAGGCCTTGGCCCACTGGGCCAAGGCCAGGGGGGCTACTAGCTGTTGGGGGCCCTGGTCCCCAACGGCTAGTATTATAGTCGTTGGGGGTGGGCTGCAACTAGCCCCCCTCTCTTTCCTCCTCTTACCTCTTTACTCTCTCTCACCCTCTTTCACTCCTTTTCTCTATAAATACTCTTGTAAATTTAAGCCTTTCGTGGCTAGTGAATAAAGATTATTTATTCAAGTTTATTTTGTGTTTGTTATCTTATTTGTATGCACTTGTTGCACTCAGTTATAGCCTTTTCTAAGGCTTCGTGATTGTTACATTGTGAAGCTATCTGTTCATCAATCTTCTGCAATTATATTGAAGCACCGCCTTCAATACAGTGAGATCCTGGGTTTTAACCTTGTACTATCAAATTCTATATGGTTATCAATGGTTTCTGTAAGACATCTTGTATAATATGAGGGGAAGGATTCGACAATTGAGTGAGTATCAACGGTTGTATGTGAAGTGTCATTGTCTTCAATAGGGTTCTCTTAAATAACTTGATGATCTACTGAGTCATAATCATCTTCTTCTAGTTCAAAAAAATCTTGAGGAAATACAGATTTAGAGTTCTCCAAGGATTTGGTCTCATAATAAATATCATTCTAAAAAAATTTTACATCGTTAGACACATATAGTTTATCTTCTATAGGATCAAGACACCCATAACCCTTCTTATCAATATCATAACCGAGGAATACACATTCAATGGCTCTTGGTGATAATTTATCATTCTTGTCTGTATAAACAAAATACCTACATCCAAAAACTCTAAGTCTTTCATAGTATGGGGGAATATTATACAAATTTTTAAAAGGTGAGGTATTTTCAAGGTTAGACGAAGGCATTCTATTTATTAGATATACCGCAGAAAGAGTGGCTTTGGCTCATAGATATTTAGAGACCTTACTAGCAATTAGCATGGTTCTACAAGTCTCAATAATATGCCTATATTTTTTTTTGGCTAAACCATTTTGTTAGGGTGTTTTGGTGCATGATTTTTGATGAAAAATATCATTTGTTTCAATAAATTTTTGAAATTCATTAGACATATATTCTCCTTCTGAATCGGATCTAAAGATTTTAATGGTGGCTCCAAATTAGTTTTTGATCATGTTACAAAATATGACAAATTTTTCAAATACTTCGAATTTATGTTTTAATATGTATATCCATGTAAAACGAGTAAAGTCATCCATAAAAATTACATAGTATTGAACTCTCCCTTTAGTGGCAACGGGCGTAGGACCCCAAACATCCGAATGTATTAGATCAAAAGCTTTGTTTGGTACATAATTCCTTTTTCCAAAAGGAAGATGATGCATTTTTTTAAGAATACAATCTTTACATTCAAACTTTTTCTCTCTAATTATTTTCATCAAGGGAATATTACATAATTTTTGAGAGTCAAAGTGTCCAAATCTTTTATATCAAATTATAGCATCTTGGGCTACATTACAAAACTCAAAATTTGGCATAACAAGATAGTCTATTTTGTATAGTCCACTTTCTCTATGGCCTTGACCAATCACCTTCCTTGATAGGCGATCATGCACCACACAATGTTTGGATGAGAAAGTGACTATACAATTATTATCACATATTTGAGCAACCGAAAGCAAGTTCAAATTAAGTTTAGGTATAAGGCTCACATTTTGAATTTTAAAGTTTTCTTTTTCAAAATTTCCGATCTTTTTGATTTGGAGTTTTGTTTCATCGGTCGTAAACACATGTTTTCCAATAATCTCACAAGAATTAATCAAAGCATTTTCACTATGTGTCGTATGAAAAGATGCACCAGAATCCAAAAACCAAGACATACCTTGAGAAGTAGATAGAACATTCCCAGATATGCTTGCTTTTTCCTTAATGATTTCTTTTATGTATGCTTTGATGTTGTTGGGCAAGACACCTCCTGCTTCCATGGCTCTCACGTTTCCACCCCTTTTCCGAAGTAGAGGACAGGTGGTTTTAATGTGTCTACTTTCCTTACAATAATGACAAATAGTATCTTTGTTGGGTCATGGCCCTATGGGCTTCTTCAACGTGCCTTCATTGTTCTTTGCATATGGAGGCTTGTATGTCTTCAAGTTTGCTCCGGATCTTCATGCAACAAGCATGACCTCTTTGACCACATTCATATTCTTCAATCTTATTTCCTCCATAACAAGATCGGCTAAAAAGGAATCCCCTCTAGGTCTAGGTTTTCTATGTATAAGATTTGATCTAATGTTTTCAAATGTCTCTTAATCCACACATAAACAAGAAAAAGTATTGATTATCTAAAAATTCTTGAAATTCATCTAATTTGTGAAGGTTTCCAAATTTATGTCCATAACTCCAAAAAATCATTATGGTAGTCCCTAACGCTTAGATTCCCTTGCTTGAGCATAACCATTCTTTCCATTAAATCAATTTGAAAAACAAAATCGTCTTGAGAATGAAGCTTTTTCAAATATTTTCAAGTTTCAAACGCATTTTCGAAAGCACTAATTCTATTTCTAAGTTTTTCATCAACATTTTGGCAAATAATCCATGTAATTTTTGCATTCATTTTTTCCCACAATTTCAAATCTATCTTTTATTTTTCATGTGCTTTGACGATTTCATCGTCATCCAAGTCATCAATGTTCAAAATTGGTTCTTTTATAGTTCCATCGATGTAATCCCAAAAATCTTTTGATAAAAATACTTTTTCATTGTTGTAGCCCAACTTTGGTAACACTTTGGGTCTAGAATACATCTAAACGACTCATTTTTACCTTCTATTTTGTGCAAAATTAGAGATTTTGAACTAACCTCAAGTTTGATGCAATTCTTCAAATTTTACACTTGTGACACGCTTCCCAATGCACTCAATTTCTTCAATCCGAGACTTTGATACCATGTAAATAATCGTCAATGAACAAAGGTTGATATTGCATGAATCAAGTCCACCAAGTCGCCAAGAGTCAAGTGACATTCAAGCATGAATGTCGATCTTCAAGAATAACCAACACGAGAATGAAAACACATACAAACAAGTCAAAAAGCAGTGCAAGACTGCATAAGTTTATTGATGAGATAGTGTCTTATTTATAAACATTACAAGCCATTGAAAAAGAGAGTAAAAGGGGCCATGTATTAGGCTAGTGCTGGCTGGCCATTCCCCAACCATTGTGGCCAGGGCCAGCATGGCCCTAGACCCTCCTTTGTGAACCATGTGGCACGAGCCCTTAGGGCCCGTGCTGCCTATTACAATAACAACTTACACCAAGTCTGTAGAATTGCAATGTCATCTTTTCAGGCCATAGGATGAAATTTGTGCCGTATACTTCTTATCATAGTCTATTACATGCTCCAGAGTGTATGTTTTTTCTAGCAACCTAACCCTATAAGTTATATCCTTTTGGTGAACCATCATTTTGTGTTAATTTCTATAGATCCACCTTAACCAAATGTTTTTCTTAAATGCTTCTTATTTGTCTTCACAGCTTCAATCCAATGAGAAGAGTTATTAGCTTGGTGATATATTTGGGTTTCACATAGTAATGGTGTCTCCATATATGCATTATGTTTCAGAGTGAAAGGTTCAGCTGACACAAAACTAGTGGGAGGTTTAGAAGTTGTGGTTGCTTCTCATGGTAAAGCGTAGAAGGAATAGGTCACTGCATGCACTGCATTGAAATTAAAAGGGAAATGGTGGTGTACTGCATTGAAGTGAAAAGGGAAATGGTGCATATTTGCCTTAAGGTTTTATCCTAGGAGCAAATCTGACCCTAATGATAGAAGGGGCTCACATTTGGCCCTAACATTACTAAAATGGATGAAAATAACCTTTTAGTAACTTTTGTTTTATTTGTCATCTTTTCTTGACTGACATAACCTTGAAATACTAAATCTCCTTTAGTGCAACAAAACGTGCAACCACTTCCCTCTAGTGAAGGAAAAAGTGTGACTCCCAGTAGATCTCTCTCTCAATCAATGTGTAGATCAGTAATTTCTCTCTTCCTTGTGTTGGTGTTGGGTGTTTGACTGAATTTTTTTAAATAGGTGCTACACTCATAAGTCTTGTTTTTTCTCTTCTTTGTTTTGAAAGGTCTTGTTTTACCTAGGGTGTTTGGGATGTGAAAGTACTTGTATATGATCAATGACATGCTTGAATGAAGCTTCGCCTTTAACTATTCATGTTCCAAGGAATCTTGATTAAGCATTGCATAATATTAAACCATACACAAACACTTCCGTCATTTTAAACATGAAAGGTAAAAGATCGCCTTAAGAAACAAAGAACAAAATAAAAACAAAATTTATGAGTGTAACACTTATTTAAAAAATATTACAGTCTTAAACAACCAACACAAACATAGGAGAGAGAGGGGTCTGGTGAGAGTGTCGATTTTCTTTTCATTGGAGTGAAAGGATAGCATATTTTGTTGCAACGAAGGAGATTTAGTCTCTCAAGGGTAATTCAGCAAAACAAGATGACAAATGAAAGAAAAGTTAAGGATATTTTCAATCGCTTTGGTAATGTTAGGAGCAAATCTAAGCCCATTTTAACATTAGGAGCATATTTGCACCTAGGGTAAAACCTTAAAGGCAAGTTTTCACCTTTTTCCGAGTGAAAATTTTAATGTGAGATACTTTGTTTGGATGAAGCCTTCTTTGCCCTTGACTACATGTTAAAGGCCTTCTGGTCACTTGTGATTTGGGCAATATTATATTAGATTCCTGAAAAAGTGTGCTGCTATGAGTGCATGAATCTGCTCTCTCTTTCCTCTCTCTTGTTATTTATGTATTCTCTGCCACATTGTCATGATTTCATTTGTTGACCAGGCAAGCTTACCCCAGCAGCATTTGAGAAACATGCTAGGAGAGAAGCTTCAAGGAAATGGAAAAATAACGTGTGGGTTATGATCTGTGGAGAGAAGGTCCCATTGTCCAAGACAATGTTGCTTAAGTACTATAACAAGCTAAATACAAATGGGTCTCACAGATCCCATAATGGACGACTATGTCACCGTGATGAATTTATCCGATGCACCTGCTGCATGAAAGAGCGGAGATTTCGCTTGAGGAGCAAAGAGGAATGTCGTGCGTACCATGATGCTTTAGCTGAGAGGAACTGGAAATGCTCTGATTCTGCATATGACAGGTAATATTTCTTTCCCATGCATTATGACTTCTTGCTGTCTACTGTGGATATGTGATGTTTAGATAAGATCTAATGTCCTTTCTTAAGTGTCCTTTTGTGAAGTGCACTGCACGATTATATCAATTTCTTCTCTTAATCTTCATTCATATACATATGAGATCATCACCTCTTAAAACTCTTTGATCAAGTCCTTGTCAGTACTATGCTGAATGACTGCATTTGTATGCACAAATTTTACTTTATAACCATTCTGCTGTAATTGGTGTGGTCTATGAAGTTTGTTTAGTTGGAGATAGCTTGGCAAATGCTTGCTGCAGGGGGCGTGGTTGGTGTAACCAGTCAGCATGGTTGGAGACATTTTTTTACTGTGCCTACTTTTTGAGAAAGAGCTGCATGCCAGAAAGTAAAGGCTATGCGTTCTGGTCTTTTTTGGCAATTAAGGGAAACAATGTCCACTTATTGCAGTGACTTTGTAGATATGTGTTTTCTGAAGCATTCTTTCAGCAGAAATTATAATCTAGATGTGACCTTTGGCCATTGAACTGAATATGGTGTCTAAAGTTACTGGATGCAAAACTTATAGAAATCTGTGTTACGGATGGAAATTGTCTTCTTTGTAACCAAATTGATGGAAGGCATCTTCGTTGCACCCTCATGTTGGTCAGAGTTTTAGCTTGCATGCACTTCTTACGCTGAGAAGCTGGGCTTCTGGTGTTTCTTTGGAACACTTCTGTATAACTGTTGGTAGAATGCAACTAAGATCCACTGTTGATGCCAGAGTAGCTTGTCTCATTTGGCATGCTGCTACACTATGCCAAAGTGCTTACTTTGGTTTGTGTTAGATTTCAATACGAACTTTTTATGGCAGAATGTTTCTCCTTTCAAGAACATATCACTCATTTATGAAATTACAAGAATAATGGGGAGATTGTGCAAACTGCAAAATGTGTATACTAAGTTGATGAAACATATAAAGTATAAAGGAATGTGAAGCAGGTTTCTAGTGGAATACAGAGCATGTCTGACTTTTACGATTGGTAGGGCCTTTATAATTATGGTATCTAATGAAATACTTTACAAGAGGAAGGACCCGTGATACAACTATTCTTGGCACTACTATTTCAGGGGATATCCTCTGAAAAGTCATGAGAAAGAAAGGAGTTCTTGTATTAACCCAACTTAATAAGCATATATTATAGAGGTGGAACCAATGTTATAAATATTGTATCATATCATAATATCGGATATGGGTGGTTGGATAGATACCATCCAAGTATCTGATCGTTGGGGTTATTTATCATTCTATATTGTGTGTATCACTTGCGTATCATACTGTATCATTGGATACGTTACATAGTATGTATGAATCTTATATTAGTATAATATATAAACATTCTGTTATATTTATTATACTAGGTAACTATAAGTACTACAAGTCATTATCTTAGGTTTCCTGGATAACAGTAAAGCGTACAGTTGCTGCAACTAGGCTCGATAGTCAGTAGGCCTATTGTACAGTAGCAGTACTCCAGTTATGTACTAGCTGTATATATTAGGCTAATTATAGTGTAAAGTTGCTACAACTAGGCTCATTAGGGTTATTGTCTATGTCACACAGGTGCGGGTGTGGGATACAGCAAATTTCAAAAAATTTGGGTGTTGCGACATGGCTAGGGTATATAATATTATATATTATATATAATATTCAAGCTACAACAAGTGAGACATCAATTAACATAAGTATATGATAATAGCAAGTACACAACTTTATATTAAAGCAAAACACATAAATTGTAAACAACTATTAATTTCATCATAATACACAAATCAATCTTCACTATCCGGACCCATTTATCTAAAAAGACCTGAACTTCAAAATCGATATCAGATTTTGAAGCGTGGAATATCCACACAAAAGGAAGTGAAGAAGGTCTGTGTTGAGATATTTTCTACGTTCATCGACGGAGTTTCATGGGAGATGATGGAAGACAAGCTTAAGGAGCATTTTGGAAACTATGGTGAAGTAACTCAGGTGGTCATCATGGGAGATAAGGTCACGAGTTGACTAAGAGGTTTCGGTTTCATTGTTTTCATGGATTACTCCCAATTTTAATCGGGTTCTCCAGGATAAATACACCATAGACGACAGAACAGTGAGTTATAATTTTTTTTACATTTTTTTTGCCATGTCACACCGACACAGTGTCGGTGTCGATATCGCACCCATGTCGAGGTTGACACTCCACCTCTTAGAAGTGTTTGTGTGACGTAGGTTATTGTACAGTGGTGGTACTCTAGTTGACGTGAGAATCAAAAGATTCAGTTAGACAACAATAATTCGTTTTAAGCAAATGGTATGATCATAAGCTGGAAAAAGCTAGAATAAAGATATAAGGGTCATGTGAGAACAACAGAATAGCAATATCTTGGAACCCTGGCTCCATTAAAGGAGAAACCATGTAAAGGAGCCAAACATGCCATATAATAAACAAGACAAGAATGTGCATTTTAAACGCTTTAAAACTCCAATTGTATCGCTTATGACCAGAAATCAGGTTCAGACCATCAGCATAAATTCAAGAAAGAAATATGGAAGAAATTCAAAGAATACCATACAAAATATGAAAGAAATTTTATAAATTTTCTTATCATGGGGAAATGGCGTGTATTTTCAGGTCTCTGTGAGTATGGATAAAAATCAGTTTTCAATTAGATGTTATTGTGTTGTTGATTTGTGTAGTCTTGGATATTCCATGATGTAAGATTCCCAGCTTCTCTAGATTTTCTCACATATTGGTGTTTTAACAAACAAGTAGGTTGTGCATGTAAGGCCCATTGTTTCCTTTAGCACTTTTGGTTGCTTTTCCATTTTGTTGCCGATACTGCAGTGTATACTTCTTTAAATGTATCCCACATTTCCTTTTACTGATAAGAATTCTAGGGTTAGGCAGTAGGATACACAGCAGAGTATTCAATTCTTGGCCTATTCGCAGAAAGCTAAAATTCTAGCCAGTTACTCAAAAGAAATCTTAGGTCACAGGTTAGATATCTTTTCATGCGCATCTCATAGGCGTCTGCCTAACTTCATGTTGCTACTCCAAAAAGGAAAGAATCGTTTTCCTTTCAGCTTTCATTCTCATGCAGTGAGTTGAGATTGATCCTGTTATATGTCATATGATGATTCGAGCATTTCAACTGCAATAAACATAGCTATTATTATATACGCTTCTTACAGCCTTTCATTATTCCATTCTTGGTTGTTCTTTTTTTCTGTTTTATGAACAAGAATTTTCATTATTGGTTAGAAGAAATTGTGGCAAACTTTTAATGAAGCATGTTATGTTGTCATATGATCATCCTAATATTGACCTGTGACAAGATGAAAAATACCAAATGTAAGAAGGTTAGAAAAACTAAATTTGGAAAGTAAGAGGTAGAGGACGACCACAAAAGTGTTGGAAAGAAACAATAAAGAACGATCTAGCTTATTGGGAGTTAACTGCTAACATGGCACACAATAGGGATCTGTGGAAACAAAGAATCCATGTAGCCGACCCTGTCTAGTATGGGAAAAGGCTTAGTTGTTGTTGTTGTTGTAAAAGCACAGTGCTATCATAAATCATTGCCGAGACTTTGATGCTTCCCCATTTCATGCAGCACATATTGGTCCAGCATTTTATTTTTAACTTCTGGGGGTTGCACTTGACCATGTGATATTGGATGCACTGTTCTCATGTGTCCATTCAGTTTCTGTAAGAGGTTAGGAAAAGTCTATATGCATGTCGAGCAGCACTATGCCTGCTTATAAGGAATCTGTAAAAGTATATAAGACACGGTACTTCAAAAAGGTTCCAACACATGCTGATTCAAGGTGAGGCAGATAGACCATGGAGCTATCTATGGTGGGGCAAATGATGTATTTTAGCTCATAAATCCACCTTCGTCAATTTTTTGTTCTTTTAAACCCGGCATATTGTAGATCTACTATTGGATCAACTGCGATCCAATCTGCACTGTTCATAGGGGCCAAAGTGATCTTAATTCACCTTATCTTTTATGAGGCCGAAGTTGTCGGTAGTCGTACTTGTTAGCTGTACAATGTAAAACTTTTATTTCATCAGATCCATATTTATTAGTGGTACAACGCAATAGTTGCAAGGCATCTAATTGCATGTGGTCCATCTTTGTAGTTTTGGCTACTAGAGGTGCATTTAGTGCACCAACGTTCTGATTCTTGTTACTGAGTTCAACTGGACAGCTCTGAGCATAATGTAGATTCCCCTTCATGGCGGACTCATCAAGTATTCTGCCCTTTCCGGATTGCCTAATAGCTATCGGGTTGTAAGTATGACTGCGCACAGTTAGTTCACACCTGAACATGTAGACTGTTGCACATGTGCATGCACGTACATTTGGACAGATGCATGACCACGATATGGAACGTTTTGTCTTGAGTTTTTGGCTCAAATATAGAAATATACATGATGGAGAATTCTTGTCTTTGTCTTAACAGAATCATCTGTGGTCATGAAGAAGAACGTGCAAGCCGGAAAGTGTATAGAGGATGCTACCGTTCTCCAGCCTGCAGGGGTTGCACATCTTGTGTTTGTTTTGGATGTGAAATCTGTCGATTCTCGGACTGCAGCTGCCAGGCCTGCGTTGATTTCACTTTGAATGCAAAAGCTTAGATCTTCACTTAGTCAGGAACTTACGTGATAGCTCGTCCATTTTGCTTGGATCCCCATTTTCCTTCCTCAGCTTCACGTTCACTTGGATCAATCCAAGGTGGTTATAGCCATCATTTTTGTGGGCGTCATCTTTTGCAGATGAAACTGTAAATGTGGGCCTAATTCAATTTCATTGAATAGTGAACTGTTAACATTGTAGCTGTTGCTTTTCCAGCTACTTCATTTGATATTCTTTGCGAGTTTGTTTCAAATATTTTACTATTAGCTCGCCCTTTTGTGAATGCACAAATGTGAGTCGCATCATACACAATTTGCACCAGTACCTTTTGGGATGTATTTCTTCTAGGCAAAATTGTCAAATGCAAGAAACAGCGAGACCTCTTTGTCCTCCATAGGCCTTGTGCTCGCTTGTAGTTGAGCTCTCGGACACAGATTCAGTACATATTCATATGGCTAACTTATTGCTCGAACCTTTGAAGGAGAAAACTATTGGTATGCTTTTGATCAGACCTTTGCATGCAAATTTAATGATCGTTAGAGTTTATGGTTACACTGAATTTATGTCAGTGTGTTGAATGTTGCTTTATAACTCCGCTAAGGGATCACCTTTGCATGGTCGGTCCCAAGCTCGGATAAAGGAGAGTTGTGTTAGGCTTTCGATAGCCAACATAAAACTTTGTCGGATTTTTATACTGTGGATTACATAAATTATGAGTATTGCATTGGAGCGTCTTCTCTTAGCGACACGCAGCAGAGCTTGAATGCAGTAAAAAGTAAGAGCTATTATATTTTCATTCGAATGTTGTGAATCAATTGCATAGAGAGTTCTCACATCATGACGGGTGTCTAAATGTAGTGAATAAATTTTAGAGAGGGTTTTTGTATTTTTAATATGGATGAATGTGGAGGGTAAGGAAGTTAGTTCTAAATAATAAGATTTTTATTGGTTCTTTGAATATTGGAATATTGTTCGATAAGCTAATATTCACCGTATCGTTTAATGGAGGCGGTAGATATTTCAGAGAAAGATTCATATCTTATGTTTACAAGAGACAATGTGTGTTAGAGAAAAAGCAAAGGAGATTGAGGATACAAGTTTTAAATTATGGTACTCAAAAAAAAAACTCAAAACGGAGTTGGTATTATCATAAATAAAGATTTAAAGGATAGTGTAGTAGACATACAATGATACGGTGACTGGATCATGACGTTAAAATTAGTGTTAGGAGCAGAGGTTTTGAATATATCTCATGCTTACGCACTCCAAGTAGGACTAGAAGTTAATATAAAGATGACTTTTTTTGGAAGAGTTAGATAAGATGATTCAAAGAATTCCACAAAAGGAGATGATTTGTTTAAGAGGATACTTAAATGGACATGTCGGTAAAGCGGCATTAGGATATCAAGGGATTCATGAAAACTTTGGTTTTGGGGATATAAATGAGAAAGGTAAGGAGATTTTAAATTTTACTATGACATTTGATCTCTTTATAGTCAATACAATCTTCAAAAAACGAGATGAACATTTAATTATTTATAAGGGTAGTTTATCACAAATATAAATTGAAAAAGATAGAGCGTGTTGTAAAGATTAAGGTATAATTTCAGGAGAAAGCTTAACCACCCAACATCAACTTTTAGTTATAGATTTACAAATAAAGAAATGGACAAAGAAGAAAAGAGTGCATCGAGCTATTCAGACTAAATGGTATAACATCAAAAGCGAGAAAGAAGATATATTTAAACAGAAAGTCCTTCAAGGAGATGCTTGAAACTATGTTGGTACACCTTGTGATATATGAAACAATATAGTTATACATATTAAGAAAGTGGTGAAAGATGTGTTAGGTGAATTTAAGAGAGGTGTACCGATACAAAAAGAAGCTTGGTAATAGAGTGAAATAGTGCAAAATAAAATCAAGGCAAAGAAGACATGTTACAAATTAGAAAAGTGGCGAAAGATTTGTTAGGTGAATCTAAGAGAGGTGTACCGATACAAAAAGAAGCATGGTGGTAGAGTGCAAAATAAAATCAAGGCAAAGAGGTCATGTTATAAATTATATTATGCTAAAAACACTAGTGAAACTTTAAAGACTTATAAAAAAGTAAAGAAAGAAGCGAAAATGTTGTCAGTCAAGCAAAAGCTAAAATTTGAGAGGATTTATATAAAAAATTCAACTCAAAAGATGGTGAAAGAGATATTTTTAGGATAGTTAGGGCTAGAGATAAGAAAACTAAGGATCTTAATTTTGTTAGATGCATCAAAGACGAGGATGAAAAAAATTTAGTGGCAAATGATGATATAAAAAATAGATAGAAAAACTATTTTTATAAGCTTTTTAATGAAAATAAAGATGTTAATATTAACTTTGGAGAGTCAGCCAAATCAGAAAAATATATAAAGTATAATTTCTATCGATGTATTCAAAAGAATGAAGTCAAAGAGGCTCTTAAACGTATGAAGCGTGGTAAATTGGTAGGACCAGATAATATTACTATAAAAGTTTGAAAAATTCTAGGAGAAACATGAATCACTTAGCTCACAAGACTATTTAATGAAGTATGGAGAAAGTAAAAGATGTTTGAGGAATGGAGAGTGAGTACACTTATACCCATATAAAAGAACAAGAAAGACATTCGGAATTTTGTGAATTATCGGGGTATCAAGTTAATGAGACATATTATGAAATTATGGGAATAAATTATCGAACTTAGTTTAAGACAAGTATCGAATACAACATAGAACCAATTTGGATTCATGTCGATCAAATCTACTGTTAAATTGATTCACCTTTTGACACGTCTTATAAAATATTTTTGAGCAAAAAAGAAATACCTTCATATGATATTTATTGATTTAGAAAAAGCTTATGCTAGAATACCGAGAGAGGTTCTTTGGAGAACCTTGGAAAAAAAGGTATCCGATTGATATACATAAACCTTATAAGAGACATGTACGATAATACAAAAAACATGTATGAGGACTCATGAAGGAATGACAGACTTCTTTGAAGTTAATATTGGGTTACATCAAGGATCAACTTTAAGTCCATACTTATTTATAATGGTGATTAATGAGTTAACAAAATATATTGAAGATGAAGTACCTTGGTGTATGTTATTTGTATATGATATTATATTAGTGGAGGAGTATTAGAAAAAAGTTAATAGAAAATTAGAACTATGGAGAGAAACATTATAAAGTAAAAGCTTTCGACTTAGTAGAACAAAGACAAAATATATGGAATGTAAGTTTGATCATTTGGTTACTTTAGAGGAAATAGAAATTAAAATTGGTACACATTGCATCCCTTAAAAGGAAAATTTTAAATACCTAGAGTCAATTTTTTAGAGTGACAAAAGAATTGATTGAGATGTTATACATAGAATTAATGTTGGTTGGTTAAAATGGAGAGGAGCATCACGTATTCTTTGTGATAAAAAGATACAATTAAAGTTAGGTAAATATTATAGAGTAGCAATTAGATCTGTCATATTTTATGGTTCCGAGTGTTGGGTAATTAATCATCAACATATACAAAAGATGTCTCTGACAGAAATGAAGATGTTGAGATGGATGAGTGATCATACAATAAAAGATCGTATACATAATGAGGTTATTAGAAACAAATTAGGAATGACACCAATAGAAGATAAAATGAGAGAATATCGTTTAAGATGGTTTGGACATAGAAAGAAGAAAGAACCTATAAGAAGGTATCAAAAACTACATTTTGAAAGTATTAAAAGAGGTAGAGGACGACCACAAAAAGTGTTGAAAAGAAATAATAAAGAATGATTTAGCTTATTGTGAGTTAACTGCTAACATAGTACACGATATGACTTTGTGGAAACAAAGAATCAATGTAGCTGACCCCGTCTAGTATGAGAAAAGGCTTAGTTGTTGTTTGTTGTTGTCGAATGTTGCTTTATAGCATGTGAATTTATTAATGCTACTTGATTGCTGTGACCATCTTCTCGAGCTTCTTAAAACGCTGAGTAAAGGGAATGTGGGTTCAAGTCTGATTCTTCTTTGCCAAATGAATGTTGGTCATTAAGATTGGCTATGGTTGCTAACTTTGCGATGTCCATGAGCGGGCATTCCACATTTACCTACAATCTATGCTACTAAATATAAGACTTAGTGCGGTATTTTCTCCCCTCAAGGCAACTTACTTGGGGTATTTTACTGTAAAAAGAATTCGCTTCCTTTTTCAGGTTTTTAATGGCATGTTATAGTTATATGTAAATCAACCGTACAAACAACATTAATGAGGAGAACAGCAGCACATGTTCAGGCTCTTGAATGGGTACCTGAATTGATATTTGGATTATACAAGTTCAACGCTAAGTTCATTTCTCCCTTTTTCTGTTAATCAAACAATGAAACATATTCAAGATGAACTGCTTGCTTATATTATTTGTAGATGACACTGTATTGTTGAGTTAACAAGAATAAGTTGAAGAGTTACGAAGAAGCTTGATTTGTGAACAAGAATCTTAGGAGGAGATGCTTTTAATATACGTGTAAGTTTGATATTTTGCCTCTCAAGATACTTCTAGATCTTGGTGTTAGTGTTTCATGCGGGTGCAATAATTTAGGAAGATGTCATACATACAATTAGAAATGCTAAGACAGGAGAGATGTATCACTATTTAGGAACACAGTGCCGCCTTAAGAGGAATAGTGCCTGATGTATCGACCGGAAAGGCTATTTCATAAGTTTGCTACTAAGTATTCAATAAGTTAACCTCAAGGTCTAAATAGCCTTCAATAATATCATATGTGACTCAAAGGCAGTCCGTTTAGAAGAAACGGTGCTGGAACTTGTGCCATCAATTCCACTGCTTTGGTATCTCCTTGCCACATCCAGGCCCACAAAGCTTAACTAATTCGGATGTGTGGCCTCCAGGGACAGTTTGGATGGTGCTAAACTCAAGCAGAACCAAAATTTTCAGGTTCCAGTTCCACTCAATGGTAGTCAGGAAGAAATGAAGTCGGAACATAAAGAGTAGACAGTGACCTTGATATAAAGCAGCTGGTAGATAATGTTTTTACAGAGTTTCAACTTACTATTCAACTTTCATGAATCCAAGTAAGATCTCACTCCCATGTCTAGCCAAGGATGTGACTGCAGTGGTTTTTCACTCGGAACATCCTTTATTATACGGATCTCTCTCCAGCCATTTTCAAGTTCATACATCGCTTTTGGTTCCTGCCGTTGTAGCTGTGCCTCTTGTCTAGTCTTGTATTAGTTCCTGCAGTTGTGCCACTGGGCACTGTGTTGCCTTTCATCAGTAGCAGTAGTTCCTGCACCAGCTCCTTTCTTGAACATCATCGGAGCTCAGCTGTTTGGTTATGTTCATGAGCTCGATACTTAGATGGCTACGTATGATTTACTCAGTATTATATGATACAGTTTGTGGCGCCGTGCTCGGTGCCATGATGCTCCGTAGACAAGATGAACGACCTTGAAGGGTGGTATTGATCCCCAGAACGGCCCAATCTTATGTATTGTTTTTCCAAGTCCAAGCATCTAAGTCAAGGTTTAAACATGTTACTTTACCTATGTATCCTGCCCATCACTGACACTGCTCACTCATCATTCATGCTCGACTAATTCTTTTCTAAGTTGAGTGTACTACAATTATTATTTGTCCTTTTCGAAAACCCTTAAAAAAAATTAGATTATACTCATGTCACCAACAAAACAATGAGTATGGAAGAGGTAGCAGGATCCAGTTTTCCTAATATTGTATGTGTGTGTGAGTGTGTATATATTCAACTATCACTTTATATGCCTTGTTCCATACTCATGGGAAGATTCAAGTTCCTTCGAGGAAAGTAAGTGAAAACACAAAATCAAGGCTATTGCAGGTGAGAAGTTTCTGTGAATTCTCTTATTGATGGGGTTCGTGCAGTGCAGTGTGTGCGGCAAGTACCATCCAGATAGCATTGGTTCTAGTGAATCCAATAATTTGTGTTTAATTATCACTTAAACTAAGTCAGAACTAGGTTAGCAAGTGCCATCCAAATAGCAAACTCTGTCAAAGAAAACTTTTAAGACAACCACAATTATAACACCAGATTTAGAAAGGTAAGGAGCAGTACATATCAACTCTCCATATCATGATTGCCATCCACTGTACTACCTGCACAAGACCGTATACATTTTCCACATAGGAACAAATAAATGGAACTACTGAAACCTTAACTCTTTAGATCAAGGCATTACAGCACACAAGTTATAGATCATTTGTTGCAGACGATCTCTTTGAATCAACCCGTAGTAGCACATAACGTACAGATTCTGATGTGAAACTGATATAGCCCAAAACGAAAATATGATGCAATGCGTGCATGTGTGTATATAGGTACTTACATACATAGATATACTGATGTTGGAGGGGAAATATATTGCACGCCACTTGATATACACTACCTTGTACACAAAATCTATGTCACATACAAAAGCTATCCACAATACATAGTTCCAATCCAAGTACACATACTTAAATGTAATGTTACAGACAGTATCTCAGATGTAGAGCCGCAAATGCTGCACATCTCTTAGATGAAAACTCAATGCATATTGTACTTGATTCAAGAAACTGGGAATGTGATTCAAGATTTATAGGATGCCACGTCTATACTCGTGTTATTTGGACTTCATACTCTTGAAGGTCACCGTGTTGGATGGCTCCGAAAGTGGTTTTGTATGAGTAGGGGCAGCAAGATGCTGAGAAACAGCACGCATTGTAGGTTGTGATTCGGGATTTGTTTGTATGCACATGAGCCCAAACTTTGCTGCAACCACTTCCTGTGCATCTTGGCCTTCCGGGAGAGGAATTCGTGCATCCAACATATCCCTCAGATTGAATCTAGATTTTTTCTTAAAGATAGGCACAATATTATTTTTTATGTTCAAGAGCAACAATAGGCCGATATTTTGTAATTTTCATAAACTGTAAGAGAACAATTTTATTTTTTGTCCATTAAGGGCAAAAGCATCATTTTACTTTAAAATATTTAGATTTTTCATAATTTTACCGAGTGACAATTTGAAAAACTAAAAAAAAAATAAGGGAGAACAAACTTTTCATTCCGCTCCCTGAAGCAGCAGTTCCATGGAAATCACCAATGTTTTTCCAAAATCGTGGCGGAAAGTGGTTTCCACAAGTGGTTTTCAAAAAACTGTAGCTTCACGTCGCGATTTTGTCAAAAACTTATCGTGTAAAACTTACAAGAGACAAGTGGAGAGAGAGGAGAGAGGTACAACGGGAGAGGGAGGAGGAGAGGTACAACAGGAGCGAGAGAGGGAGAGAGATAGAGTGGATGGAGAAGGAGGTCTCTCCCTTCACTTTGCCTCGCCGTTCCGCTCTTGGGCTCTATGCTTCGTCGCTCCGCTCTTAGGCTTCTATCTCTTTGGGCTTTAAACCGCCTCTTGGGCTCTCTCACCGCCGTTTTTTGGGTTTCCGACCGCCTCTTGGGATCTTTGTCTGCCTTTTGGGGGTTATGATCACCTCTTGGACTCTTCGTTCATATTTTTGGGCTTCTTATGGCCTTTTGGGCTCTCTGTATGTTTTTTGGGCTTCCCTCGGCTTTTGGGCCTCTCTCGGCGTGTGTTTTTCTTTGTCATAAAAGAAAATTTTCAGCGACCTCTATACTCTTTATGTATTTTTTTATTATTTTTACTTGTTTATTGAAGGTTTGAGTTGAACGAGACTTTGATACCACTGTTGAATTGGAAAGATGAAGGAACCAAGAACAGATTCCTCACATTTGGAGATATGCAAAAAGGAATAAGATGATAATTATCGAGATTTTCCACAAACAGTTTCTAAGGGAAGAGCACTGTGTCGGCTTTCAGTTATAAGCTGTTTTTCGTCTATGTAACATGCTTGATCTTGTATACTTTTTATATTTAAATTGAACCAGCAAGAGTGCTAATGGACACATCGATTTCACGGAGCTTATTGAGCTTCCACAATTCTGCCGGGATCGATCCACTCAACTGATTAACATGAAGGAACAAGGACCGCAAACTGGTCAGGTTTCCTATTTGAGGTGGGATTGGTCCGATAAGGTTGTTGGTATCAAGATCTAACGTGGCGAGGTTTCGAAGATCTCCGATAGTCGAAGAAATCCTTCCGGTGAGTTGGTTATCACTGATAGCCAAATACACGCAGTTGGACGTCTCCAATTGATGATGGAATAAAGCCTGAAAGAGAATTGAGGGATATGTTCATGTACGAAAGGCCCTTAAGTTTTCATATTTCTGGAGGTATAGATCCATTCAAGCGATTAACATATAGATAGGTACAGATACTGAAGGTTTGAAAGGCTTCCTATTGAAGAAGGTATTGCTCCAGTAAAGTTGTTGCTTGACAGATCCAAATAAGTGAGCTTCTCTAAACTTCCCAGCTCAGCAGGGATCTCACCACCACGACGATTGCCGGAAAGTGTAAGATTGGTGAGTTTCTTCCAACTGGTGAAGAATTTCGAATTCAGATTCCCAGTAATTGAGTTGCCTGAAATCCGGAGGTCGGAAAGCTCAGTAAGATTAGCCATAGTCTCCGGAAAGCCGCCTGAGAATTGATTTGTTAAGTAAAGATAGGAGAGTTTCGACAGTTTGCCTATCTCAGCAGGAATGGTTCCAGACATAGCATTACCTGTGAGATCAAGATGTGTGAGACTGCTAAAGGCCGCAAAGTCGAAGCGATTCAGTGTACCTTCGAGGCCGATATTCGTAAGATATATCTTGACGATGCCCTTCTTATGTGCACTGCAGCCTATCCCAATCCAGTTGCAGGAACCATTGTTGCTAGAATTTAGCAATGACCAAGAAGAATTCAATCGTTGGTGAGCTTGGAGGCTCTCCTTCCACTTGAGAAGAGCTTGTGTTTCTGCTTGTGAGGTCTCAGCTTCTGTATTAGCTGAATAAAGGCTCCATACAATGAACACAAGGGAGAACCACTGCTCTCCTCCCACAGTCGAGGCTTCTTTGCTGGTTTTTGTTGATTTCTTTTGACAATCCTTCGTGAAAGGTATAAAAGGGTCTTTGGCAGAGGTAAATGTTTTTCTTCGAAAACAAACGGATTTCTCTTCTTTCGCACACAACCGGACGGCAGCAGTACAAATCACTGGTTTGGAACCGGTTCATCAGTTTGAACCGGAAAGGAACCAAGTTTCAAACCGGTCCAAACAAGAACCATTGCCATTGTAGAATCAGAAAAGGTGGTTCAAAACGTCAGAAGAGAGTCTTCTTCTTCTTCTTTTTTGTTATTGTTAAAATTAGAATCATAATATGAACAAAGTTCGATTAGATTTGATAGTCTTTGAAAGATGTGAATCAAACCGCCGATTCCAGTTTACCTGACCCTACAACACCGCCGAGTCTAGTATGAATTCATTTGGTCGTTTTAGTAGTCCATTAAAGACGGATAGCGATGGATGTTTTTAAAACTTGTTTTGGATGCACCTAGCACCAATGGCCTAATCGGGAGTTTGTGCTTGACTTTGACTCATTTTGCCTTATGGCTTTCTTAAACCGAAAAGCTTGGATCAATGAGTAGGTGTGTATAGAGACATTATTGGTTTATAATCGGTTCGGTAGTTTCAACTGGATCAAGAACCAATTGAACCCAGAACCGGTAAAATCTGAACCTGACCTGGAATTGGAGACCATTCACTTTGGTTCTAGTTTCACCTTTTATAAAACCGAAATTGAAAACAAACTCAAATTGGGCTCAAGCCGGTTTCTTTTTACATTTTTTTTATATCTTATATGTTTTAATAAAATAACCGATTCCAAGCTCAAACTGAACCGCTCTAGAATTGACTGTTCTAGAACCATAACCAGAACTGGACCTGAGATGATTCGGTTATGGTTCTAGGTTTTCGGCTAACTGGAATCGGACATGTCTAGGTATGCGAAACCCCCTCCTTTCAAAATGGGTCTCAGGTTATAGGTCCAACCAGATCATGACTCGCCGACAACAAATTAGGGTCATATATTGGTAAACAAGAAGATGGGTCGCTGGTTATCCGTATCAAATCTGTAAGATCCGAATGATATGTGAAGATCGGAATGTTGCAAAACTTTTATATCAATTCCAATACAACTTGGGCGGGATCTGATGCATGCCAAAGAACAGACAACAAAGGAGTTATATTTTCTGACGTATGGTATCGAGTAGATAAGATTGCTTAGGCACCAGCCCGGTCGATGGCTTGAGCTGGAACTAGAACTGGTGGTTCGAACCATAAGTACCAATTCCATTTTGTAAGTTTCCTTGATTTCTTTTGTTTTGTTTTTCGGTTCAAACTGGAATCCAAACTAGAGCCATTGTTTATCCACGTATCTAAATGCATCTCAACGATTCCACTGTTCTTCCTGATGTACGGCTGCAAAAAACATTCACAAAATAAGATGTGAAAGATATTATATATATATAATGCCATAGCGGTATAATAGTGTTTGATATAATGTTGAGACATCAATGCTAAAAATTGAAATCACTTTGTACCTTTTATTCAAATTTCTACTATCGAATTCAAAGATTGGTATCAAACATATTATATATATATATATACAACAACAACAACTAAGCCTTTTCCCATACTAGACGGGGTCGGCTAATTAGATTCTTTGTTTCCACAGATCCCTATCGTGTGTCATGTTAAAACTTAACTCCCAATAAGCTAGATCATTCTTTATTGTTTCTTTCCAACACTTTTGTGCTCATCCTCTTCCTCTTTTAATACTTTCCAAATTTAGTTTTTCTAACCTTTTTACGGGTTCTTCTTTTGATCTTCTTTCTATATGTCCAAACCATCTTAAACGATGTACTCTCATTTTATCCTCTATTGGTGTCACTCCTAATTTGTTTCTAATAACCTCATTATGTATACGGTCTTTTCTTGTATGACCACTCATCTACCTCAACATCTTCATTTCTGTTACACACATCTTTTGTACATGTTGATGATTAACTGCCCAACACTCAGAACCAAAAAACATGGCAGGCCTAATTGCTGCTCTATAATATTTACCTTTTAACTTTAATGGTATCTTCTTATCACAAAGAATACCTGATGCTCCTCTCCATTTTAACCAACCAGCATTAATTCTATGCGTAACATCTACATCAATTCTTCCATCACTCTGAAAAATTGACCCTAGGTATTTAAAACTTTCCTTTTGGGGAATGCAATGTGTGTCAATTTTAATTTTCATGTCCTCTCAAGTAACCAAATGATCAAACTTACATTCCATATATTCTGTCTTTGTTCTACTAAGTCGGAGGCCTTTGCTTTCTAATGTTTCTCTCCATAGTTCCAATTTTCTATTAAGTTTTTCCTTAGACTCCTCCACTAATACAATGTCATCTGCAAATAACATACACCAAGGTACTTCATCTTGAATATGTTTTGTTAACTCATCTATCACCATTATAAATAAGTATGGACTTAAAGTTTATCCTTATGCAACCCAATATTAACTTCAAAGAAGTCTGTCGTTCCTTCATGAGTCCTCACACATGTTTTTGCACTATCATACATGTCTCTTATAAGGTTAATATATGTCAATGGAATACCTCTTTTTTCCAAAGTTCTCTAAAAAACCTCCCTCGGTACCCTATCATAAGCTTTTTCTAGATCAATAAATAGCATGTGAAGGTCTTTCTTTTTTGCTCTAAAATGTTCTATAAGACGTCTCAAAAGGTGAATCGCTTCAATAGTAGATCTGCCTGCCATGAATCCAAATTGGTTCTCTGTTGTACTTGATACTTATCTTAACCTACATTCGATAATTCTTTCCCATAATTTCATAGTACGACTCATTAACTTGATACCTCGATAATTCGCACAATTTTGAATGTCTCCCTTGTTCTTATATATGGGTATAAGTGTACTTGTTCTCCATTCCTCGGGCATCTTTTGATTTTTTCATATTTCATTAAATAGTCTTATGAGACAAGTGATTCCTATTTCTCCTAGTATTTTCCAAACTTCTATAGGAATATTATTTGGTCCTAACGATTTACCACCCTTCATATGTTTAAGAGCCTCTTTGACTTTATTCTTTTGAATACGTCGGTAGAAATTATGGTTTATATACTTTTCTGACTTAGCTAAATCTCCTAAACTAATACTAACATCTTTATTTTTATTAAAAAGATTATAAAAATAGTTTTTCCATCTATTTCTTATATCATCATTTGCCACTAGAATTTTTTCATCATCGTCTTTTATGCATCTAACATAATTAAGATCTTTAGTTTTCTTATCTCTAGCCCTAGCTATCCTAAAAATATCTCTTTCACCCTCTTTTGAGTTGAGTTTTTTATATAAGTCCTCCCAAATCTTAGCTTTTGCTTCACTAACGGCCTTTTTCGCTTCTTTCTTTATTTTCTTATAAGCTTCTAAAGTTTCACTAGTTTTCTTGGCATAATGTAATTTGTAACATGCCTTCTTTGCCTTGATTTTATTTTGTACTACTTCACTCCACCACCAAGCTTTTTTTTATGCCGATACACCTCCCTTAGATACCCCTAACACATCTTTCGCCACTTTCCTAATATGTATAGCCATATTGTTCCATATATCACAGGGTGTGCCAACATAATTCCAAACATCTCCTTAAAGGATTTTCTGTTTAAATATATCTTCTTTCTCGCTTTTGAGGTTCCACCATTTAGTCCGAATAGCTTGATGCACTCTTTTTTTCTTTGTCCATTTTTTATTTGTAAATCCATAAGTAAAAGTCGATGTTGGGTAGTTAAGCTTTCTCTTGGAATTACCTTACAATCTTTACAACATGCTCTATCTTTTTTTCTACAAATAAAATAATCAATTTATGTTTGTGATAAGCCACTCTTATAAGTAATTAAATGTTCATCTCATTTTTTGAAGATTGTATTGACTATAAAGAGATCAAATGCCATAGCAAAATTTAAAATCTCTCTACCTTCCTCGTTTATATCCCCAAAACCAAAGTTTCCATGAATCCCTTGATATCCTAATGCCTCTTTACCTACATGTCCATTTAAATCTCCTCCTAAACAAATCATCTTCCTCTGTGGAATCTTTTGAAATACCTTATCTAACTCTTCCCAGAAAACTGTCTTTATACTATCTTCTAGTCCTACTTAGGGTGCGTAAGCACAAACTATATTCAAAACCTCTGCTCCTAACACTAATTTCAACGTCATGATTCGGTCACCATATCGTTTTATGTCTACTAAACTCTCCTTTAAATCTTTATTCAAGATAATACCAACTCCGTTTCGAGCCTTTTCTTTACCTGAGTACCATATATATATATATATGAAACCCATAATTTTACAACAACAACAACGACTAAGCCTTTTCCCATACTAGACGGTGTCGGCTACGTGGATTCTTTGTTTCCATAGATTCCTATCGTGTGCCATGTTAGCAGTTAACTCCCAATAAGCTAGATCATTTTTTATTGTTTCTTTCCAACATTTTTGTGGTCGTCTACTACCTCTTTTAATACTTTCCAAATTTAGTTTTTCTAACCTTCTTACAGGTTCTTCTTTTGATCTTCTTTCTATATGTTCAAACCATCTTAAACGATGTTCTCTCATTTTATCCTCTATTGGTGCCACTCTTAATTTATTTCTAATAACCTCATTATGTATACGGTCTTTTCTTGTATAACCACTCGTCCATCTCAACATCTTTATTTCTGCCACAGACATCTTTTGTACATGTTGATGATTAACTGCCCAACACTCAGAACCAAAAAACATGGCAGGCCTAATTGCTGCTCTATAATATTTACCTTTTAACTTTAATGGTATCTTCTTATCACAAAGAATACCTGATGCTCCTCTCCATTTTAACCAACCAGCATTAATTCTATGCGTAACATCTACATCAATTCTTCCATCACTCTGAAAAATTGACCCTAGATATTTAAAACTTTCCTTTTGGGGAATGCAATGTGTGTCAATTTTAATTTCCATGTCCTCTCAAGTAACCAAATGATCAAACTTACATTCCATATATTCTGTCTTTGTTCTACTAAGTCGGAGGCCTTTGCTTTCTAATGTTTCTCTCCATAGTTCTAATTTTCTATTAACTTTTTCCTTAGACTCCTCCACTAATACAATGTCATCTGCAAATAACATACACTAAGGTACTTCATCTTGAATATGTTTTGTTAACTCATCCATCACCATTATAAATAAGTATGGACTTAAAGTTTATCCTTGATGTAACCCAATATTAACTTCAAAAAAGTCTGTCGTTCCTTCATGAGTCCTCACACATGTTTTTGCACTATCATACATGTCTCTTATAAGGTTAATATATGTCAATGGAATACCTCTTTTTTCCAAAGTTCTCCAAAGAACCTCCCTCGGTACCCTATCATAAGCTTTTTCTAGATCAATAAATAGCATGTGAAGGTCTTTCTTTTTTGCTCTAAAATGTTCTATAAGACGTCTCAAAAGGTGAATCGCTTCAATAGTAGATCTGCCTGCCATGAATCCAAATTGGTTCTTTGTTGTACTTGATACTTGTCTTAACCTACGTTCAATAATTCTTTCCCATAATTTCATAGTATGACTCATTAACTTGATACCTCGATAATTCACACAATTTTGAATGTCTCCCTTATTCTTATATATGTGTATAAGTGTACTAGCTCTCCATTCCTCGGGCATCTTTTGGTTTTTCCATATTTCATTAAATAGTCTTGTGAGCGAAGTGATTCCTATTTCTCCTAGTATTTTCCAAACTTCTATAGGAATATTATCTGGTGCTACCAATTTACCATATTTCATATGTTTAAGAGCGTCTTTGACTTCATTCTTTTGAATACGTCAGGAGAAATTGTGGTTTATATACTTTTCTGACTTAGCTAAATCTCCTAAACTAATACTAACATCTTTATTTTCATAAAAAAGATTATAAAAATAGTTTTTCCATCTATTTCTTATATCATCATTTGCCACTAGAATTTTTTCATCCTCGTCTTTTATGCATCTAACATAATTAAGATCTTTAGTTTTCTTTTCTCTAGCCCTAGCTATCCTAAAAAAAATTCAAAATAACCAGACTGAATGAAACCCATACTTTTAAATTCAAAAAATTCAAACTCTGCAATATTAAGTTGTGAACCGGTGGTTCATACTGGGGTTCTTAAACGAGAAGAGCTTCTGGTTGTGCGGCTTCTTTCGGTTTGGTTAATTGCATTCGTGTTAACAAGATGAAAAATAACCAGCTCTGCTCTTCCAAGCTTCCAGATTTTGCAAACTATCTTGGGTAGTGAAAACGAGCTGGAACTTGGGTCATAAGGGCTCAACGTGGATTAACTGATATTCATTCTATGCACATGTTTATGTATTAAGGCTGCACAACGGCCAGCCAGTTGATCAGTGATCTCTCGGCAGTTCCTTCCGCTGCTTGACATTTCCTGGGTCTCGGCCACTCGGTGACGTTGAAGACTCTCTCTCTCCACACACACACACACACACACACACACACACATATATATATATATATATATATATATATATATATATATATATATATATACATCATATGATTTCTATGAGCAAGCGTGCTTTGGAAACTTTCATTTCGTTCTCATTTGATTTTCAGCAAAAGAATGGGGATCCATTAATATTACAAAAGCTATATTTCCGGTACCTTCAACAACTCGGTGGGTGAATATGCTAACCATTAACAGTGCATGAATCGTTATGGTTCTTCTACAACCACGTCCGGAACCCAGGCAAAACCCTCCATAATAATAAATGGTAAATTGGAAACGTTCCAGGTTTTACACCTAAAATCTGAAAACTCTCGTGGATGGGATGTCAAGTTGATGTATCAAAAATGGCAAACAGCTACAGCATTTATTTCACTACCATCATTGCCAACCAGTGGAACCATGTAAGATCTGGTATTTCTGATCTTATGGCAATAGAACAAAGCATATGGATACTGCAGGTTATGGCATGCCACTGTCGTGAAATAGATGAGTTTAGCCCCATCAGGATGGATTCTGTAAATCGTAGGCTTCATCTTCTCTCTTTTCTTAGTAACAGTGTTGTCCACACGAATCATACTCGTTTCTAGTGTTGAAACGACGAAATCAATCATGGAATCCAATGATAATGGACAAGCCTTGGTTTCTCCTTCAAATGCATCTCTCTCACAATAGATGCTTCATGGGAAGTGGGTTTCATTGATAGTTTCTTGAGAACATCATTGAGCTTGGAAGTTGAAAAGGAACCGATTGGTCGTTCTCACGTAGCAAGAACTGTCGCGAGTTCTGTCCCTGGCCTTGTAAAGGATTCTTGAGGGTGAAACTCATACTGCTTCCCACCTCCAACTTGTCTTTCAGGAAGAAAAGAGGTACGGAATGTAATTCGCCCAACACCGAACATATGGACACTTGTTTGCCATTCTTCCAAATATAACTTGGAGTGAGGGATAAACCTGCAAACAACCGCATGCCATATTAATCAACATAACTTTTTTCGACATGTTGGTGATGGATCAACGTAGTTGTTTAGATAGCTAGGAATGTCAGTTGTGGGACTTCTCTTCCCTTTGAATGGCCGAACATATTGTCCTAAACCAACATTACAGATCAAATCATTTGGGTCAGTGCGAAGTAACTGAAAATCCTCTAGCAGGTAAGAGTTCTTCAATGGTTCGTGGCATCGGGGTGTTGGGGAACACTTGATTCCAGTAAGAATTCGAAGATGAAAATCGAGTGCTGCAGGCCTCAACGAGCTGCAAGCAAAAAAAGACTGGTTTCAGGGCAGCTTAAAGATCAACACAAGAGATAATATATAGATAATCTATATATACTTGCTCTTTATTGAGATCGATTTGGATAGAATTTGCACATATATATATATATAAGATGAAAATCGAGTGCTGCAGGCCTCAACGAGCTGCAAGCAAAAAAAGACTGGTTTCAGGGCAGCTTAAAGATCAACACAAGAGATAATATATAGATAATCTATATATACTTGCTCTTTATTGAGATCGATTTGGATAGAATTTGCACATACATATATATATATATATATATATACTTGTTTTCACGTACCTTTAACCATGACTCAAGTTTATTTTTAAAGACATGAGTTATTTAAAATTTTATAGTAGTGTTTGAACAAATAAAATAGAACAATGGTACATATATATATATATATATATATATATATATATATATATATATATATATATATATATATATATATATATACTTGTTTTCACGTACCTTTAACCACGACTCAAGTTTACTTTTAAAGACATGAGTTGTTTAAAAATTTATAATAGTGTTCGAACAAATAAAATAGAACAATGGTACATTCTCGTCCTTCCAAAAAGTAAAAGGAAGGCATCGAACCCATGTTGTCACAAGTATGCATAAACAAATTTTCCACTTTTATATCTCTCCCTACATATATAAATTGATATATCTCTCTACATATATAAATATATGTGCATGTCTAACTCCGCCATCCAAGGAATCACCCTTACATGGCCGGTCCAAATAAAGGTGGAGGGTTGTGTTAGGCTTTCGAGCCATTGTAAAACTTTGCCGAACTTATTTACCATGAATTCTACCAATTATAATAGGACTTTGTGGAAACAAAAAATTCATATATCCAACCCCTTCTAGTATGAGATAAGGGTACGAATTTTACTATCCATCTATAGTCGCACACATGTATGTATAAATGTTGTGAGGTTTTGGGTTAGATTTGGATCCCGACCTGAGATCCACGAACATCATAGTATCTAACACACACCCAAGAAAGCAAGAAACGTACCCAGGGCATTAGCACACATGGCACTGTGGTTGACTCGACAAGACGCAAGGTTTAAATTGGATTTCGATGGACATAGTTGGTTTCGGCCTCCCTTGTAACCAGAAAAGAGAAGAAAATGGGCACACTAACATTGACGGGGGTGGTGTCAAACGTCGCTTGCTATGCACATCAGAGGAGGGCCCTTGGAGGTCTTTTTTTTGTTGAGAACAACGGAGCACAAGCCCTTAATCCTTACAACAATTCAGCCCTAAGCTCGCCCAATGATGTCTTTCTTTAATAATGCTAGTAACTGCATTGGGAGTTCATCCTTTTGCAATTATCAGTGAATTCTATTTACCATATTACTACCTTCACATTGATGTCTCTCTGTTTACTGCTGATAAGTTGTAGTGGTTTCTGCTATACCTTTTGTCTCCTACATTAGCCCTTGGAGGTCTTTGATTGGTCGACAAAAGCTCTCAATGAAGCATAACTTTGGTGGTCTATAAAAGCACACGAAGGAAGGCAATTTCTCAACTTATGAAGCAAAACAGCCCCCTCTTTCTTTTTCAACTTTCCGCCAAAAAACGTGAATCAATTTTGCCCCCTACCCTTCTGAAAATTTGAATAAAAGGGATGAAGTCGTCAGTTTTGGATACCACGTATCCCTCTCATTTTTTCCTTTTGCTTGCTACGCACCGAAAATTAATGTAATATTGGCGATTGTACATAATTTAATTAAGGCGGTACAACTGTACCCACTCAAGGGACTTCTAAATTTCATATATATGTACATGTATATATATATATATATATGTATATATATAGATATGTATATGTATATATGGGACAACACCATGCTAAGTGTAATTTCATAATGCCTGGTAAAAGGGTTTATCGACAGCCCAACGGGGAGGCTTGGGTGCTCGACAGTGGGTCAGAGTCAAGCTTGGAGACTTGTGCGATTAAGCAGGTCACGAATCAAATCCGGAGAGTTTTCCTTCTTGTTCAAGTGGGGGGGAATTAATAAGCCAAATCAGACTCGTCCGATTACTGTTCTGATAACGCAACTAAGGTAAGACATGACCTTTTAGGTTTCGGAATAAAATCCTTTGATTGTACTACAAATAGCAAAAGGAAAACGACGTAGGTTTCGTGTTATCGGTGAAGCACAGAATGACCACGCTCCCTGAAGTATACACTGAAGCTGATCCGGGGTGAATCCTAAGTTCAGCTAACCGATCCAAATCGATTGAACTGATCCAATTCGGCAGCTTTATGTAATTTTTCTCTTTCTGGTTTGATTCACAATGCAAAAATATATTTTCCTTCAATTTATTGGGCTGAACGTTTAAACTGGATGGTTAGAACCCACACACACACCAATATATATGTGTGGGTGCCTGCGCTGGGTGTGTGATAAGGAGAGAGAAAGACAATTACTACTTATAGTGTATAATTCATCACCAACAGTTGTGCAATAAGTTGTTCTCATGCATATAAGGACTATCTTGAGACAATTACATACTAGATCATAGCTTTTCTAACAATGACATGAGTGTATGTATATATATATATATATATGCCCTTGTCTTCCAGCTTCATCTTAAGATCATGGACTGTGGTTGAAGCACTCACATCCACTGGAATCTTCGTACCTCCCATTGATGCCTCCACGAACACCCTCGCATCTTTGCAGTTGGTGTGTTAGGGTTAATGGCAACACTGATCTCCGACTGATCCCACACGCCGTATTGGCCAAGGCACCGGTGATCTTCCATTTCTATGCCGGAATGCATCACCAAGAGTCGATTCGTCGGAACGTTTTCAAATTCTTGGATCTTCTCCTTCAAGAACTCAACAGTGTCCAAGACGTCGATCTCAAGGGGGTACTGGCGGTTGGGCCGCTTCACTATGACCTGGATCTTTCTTCTCTCAGGCTCTATGAAGACCTGAATGTGGCAACCTTCATAGATCTCATAATACTCTGTGTCGAGTTCATCTTTTAGCACTTTGCCATTGTAGACAAAAGTTTGTCTAGAAATGGGTAATCCAAGCTTCCTTTCAAGGGTCTCTTTCATCTCAAGCACAGTGTCGAAGAAACCAATCTCAATTCTGTACTTGCTGTTGAATACTTCAAATATGACGTCCATCTCAAGCTCTGTCACCAAAAGAAAGAAGCAGAAAAATCATTCTGGAGAATTGAAGATAAGCAGCATAAAGGTGCAGTTCAGTAATACCTACTTTTAACAATTTTATGAAATTCTTCGATATTTTAGGTAAAAAGTCTTTTGCTTTTCATATCCTTATCATTACGTATGGACTTCTGCGGTCTATCCTTATGATACAATCACACATAAAATCAGAGTAGCCCGCAAATGTAGGAAACCACCCTTCGCCTTCTCCGGTGCTTCTCCTTGATAATAGTAGAAACTGTTACCTTTCAATATTTTGGTATACAAGACACAGTCACTGTTACCTTTCAATTTTTTGCGTATCAACCCGCAGGCATACCCGCACAAGCTCACAGCCTAGTGGGAGAAAAAATTTTGACCCGACACGGAAAATTATGCTCCCGTCAGGGGTTAGGGACCGTAGACCTTGTCTGGGTAATTCCAAAATTATCCATTAAAAAATTGGGTCGTATCCATGACCCACTCTACAACACAAAAATTATAGAACTCTCTCTCTCTCTCTCTCTCTCTCTCTCTCTCTATATATATATATATATATATATATATATATATATATGACCGTCCCTTTGCTATAAGTTTTATCACTCTCTTTCCCTCCTGGTGTGGGCTCAACATTTATATATAATATTGGTAGTCGGGTCAATCAAAATCTGATCGGAGTCATTTCTAGGTAATGGCTGGGTCAGGGTATAGATCAAACCGGTTCTCATGTGTGTGTGCACGGAAACACTTTCTAAGCTACCAACGAAGAGCTGGATGTAAAAGGGAAGCCATTCTTCTTTATGTAGATATTCTCTTGCAGCTAAGTGGAGATTTATCCTAATGTCGATGTTGCTCAATCGAGCAACTAGCTACGCATAAGAAGGCACCATAATCAGTGTTCTGTGCCCTGTATAATGAAGAAGACTTAGGTGAGTGAACACCAAATAAGGCTGTGGGAGTCCGGTTTTGGTGAGTGAACACCAAATACAGAAGAGAGATTTAGGTGGTCAAAGATTTTTAAAACTAGTGGGAAAAGAACCCTCGCTACTAAAAGAGAATAAAAGAACAGAGATGGGTGCAAAACTCACCTCTTATCCAATCGTGAAGATCACGTAGTAAACAAGTTCTCTCTGTGATACCCTGTGATCAAGGAGAGCAGCAGATAAACGTTCTTGCATAATTGAAAACAATTCCGCTATTTATAGAGGGAGGTATCCTAATGTAACTAAAATCCCTTTTGATCTATGATCTTTTAAGATAATCCTTTAGCAGACAAGTTTATCCTTTAGCCGATACGTTTTCTTGCTTAACTACAATCCCACTATTTTATAGGAGAGCAGCAGATATAAGTCCTAACCGACTTGTAGGTTTTTCCGAGTCAATTCACATGAACGTTAGGATTCCTACAGTTTTCCAACCCCTGGAAACTTCGAGGACTCATTGATCCATCCTATTTGTAGGGTTCCATAAGCACACGTAGCTCAATTCAATGTGTGCATGAAAACCATCTGGTCTTTTAGCTATAAAGCATTCTCAAATATCTTCATGCAGTTTTCAATTTAGCCAAACCCAATCGAGATGGAATCACTGTAATGTACAAGCCAAATACAACAAAAAAATGTTATAAACTTTTCTAACCATAATAGAGAGGAAGGTCTGAAGACAAAAATCTCATCTTTGTTTGTCTTTGTGAGTTTAACAGGCTGAAATTGAGTTTGACTTCAATTAAATATATAAATTATATTTATATGTATCTATATATGTATAGTTTTTTCAATTATATGGACATGTATAGACATATATGTAGCTTTTTTAGTACATGGAAATCCTGTGGTTCGTGTTGGATGTCAAGCGGATTTGGATCTGGTCTTATAGACCTGATCTAATATCCAATGGACATGTGGCCCTACATGCCAGCCAAGCCAAGCCCTCGTCAGCCCCAGGGCCATGCGGACCAAGCCAATTGAACTTGCTTCAAATGTAGGCTAGAATTCTCTCGCCCTATTCCACAGGACGCAGGATGTGAGTTCAATTCTCGTGGAGTGAATGCCTAGTTTCGGCTTCCATTGTAATAGGAAAAATGAAAAAGAAAAATATGCACCCAACAATGGCGTCAAAAGTTGCTCCCTACGCACCTAAATTAAACATCATAATAGGGCATTATGAGCACTTTGATTGGTCAATTAAAGCTCTCAATGAAGCAAAATTTTCATGGTAAAAAAACACAAGTCGTAAATGATAATTTATGAAACTTTGAAGTAAAACAAATCCCTCTTCCTTTTTCAACTTTCCGCCAAAATATCCATCCATTGGTGGGAGGGTGGTATGGGCCTAGAGCAACAATTAGTTGCTTTATTGCTAGTTTTTGCCAAAAGCCTCTTACATAAAATCCATGAATCAGTTCATGCTAAGGTGGGTCAGGTCATGGAAACATAAATGGTCGGATGAAAAATACCATTATTGAGTTTTTGGTGAAGTGTTTGACTTTACTATAGTGAACATGTCTACGACTGCAACCCTCTTACTTAAGGATGACTTGACCTTGATGCAGAAAAAGTTTGTCATTCTTCACTTTAAATATTATTTGCAACGCATGAAAATTTGATTAATCATGTTAGGACTGCATATTTATTTCGAATTGGATTGTACCATACCCGATGATACTGACCCTAGAAGCTCGAATAAAATTGTTGAGTGGAGGGAAAAGAACACTCTATGATGTTGTATTTTATCGATACTATTGAATGTTTTATTCAACGTATATAGTTCTCCTTTCACGACAACAAAAAATGTGTGAGATGCCTTTGATCGAAAATACAAAACTGAAGACATTGGTCTTCAAAGGTATTTCGTGATAAAGTTTCTTAAGTATCAATTAGTAGAGGAGAAATCTATGATTGAATAAGTTCATGAGTTTCAGTTTTTATGCCTTTGTCTGAAGGAAGCTGAGATGGAGCTTCCTCACAAGTTTATTATTATGTTTATTATTAGGAAATTTGTTAAGTCATGAGAGGTTTTCAACATAGAACTTAAAATAAGAAGGGTAAGATGATCCTTAATGATCTAATGGTAGACATAGTAATAGAGAAAGAGAATAGAAGCCAAAAATACATTATGCCTATAGACAATACCCTTAGGTTTAACTTGATGGTTAGAATAAAACAACCTAGTGATCTTAATAAAAAATAGGCAAAGCATAAACCAAAGGCCAAAATAAATAAAAAACCAGTAACAAGCCATGTTGGCTTTCTAGTCAAGTTGGATATTGGGCGAGGGATTGTCCCTCAAAGAAAGGCAAAAATCCTATGACCGTTGAAGGAGCTATAGTTAATATGGTAGTAACCAATGCACCTAATAGTAATGAGTATCTATCCCTTAAATTTAAATTGTATCACCTTTCTATTTATGATCTAAGCCACAATACTGAATTATACATAGTGGGGATAATGTGTACGTTTATGGTGATTAGTTTCTATTTGTATCTTACCAAGCCGTTTGTGGACAAATAGCGACCTTAGGAGATCATTCAACTACTCAAGTGAAGAGCGAAGGGTGTGTGGACTTGAACTTTTCTTCATGAAAGATTCTAACTCCTAAGGAACTTAGACACATTCTAACAAATTATTGAAATATCCTTAGTAGTCTGCTTTAGATAGGAGAAATTAAGATTAGATTACAAATATAATACAACTTAGTATAGGGTGTCTTTGGAAAGGGCTATTTATGTTATGTAAAGGATTTATTTAAAATTCATGTAGAACCAATTATTGATTCTTATATAAATTTTAATGATAATAAAGCTTTTACTTCTGTTTCATCTTCTTCTTTTATGTACAATGTTGAATCATCTGATGTATGATATGTTAGGTTGTGTCATTTAAACCTTGATTATATGAAAATAATGATGAATTTAATTCTTATCTCTAAGATTGTTGTACATAGAAAACACAAATGTGATATATGTGTGCAAGTGAAATAACCTAGGAAACCTTTCATTCGGTTGAAAGGAAATCCGAGATTTTGGATTTGACACATATTTATAATTGTGAATTCAATGAAATGACTACAAGAGATAATAAAAGATATTTTATCATATTTATTAATGATTGTAGTAGATATTGTTATATTTACTTACTTAAAGATAAAGCTTTAGAAAAATTTCAAATATTTAGAATTGAGGCATAAACTCAAACAAACAAATTACTTTAACGATTAAGGTATGATAAAGGATGAGAGTATATATCAAACAGTTTTCAAGTATACTATCAAAACCATGATATTGTTAATGAGGTTATTAATCTATATTCTACTCTGTCTTATCAATAAAACACATGCTTGTAGCATATTTTGCCATACAATGCTTGTATGATATGCCTGGTCATCAGTCTATAAGTGAAATGTTGTACTAAATTGTACCAAAGTTTCTTATAATTTTTTCTATAATCTGGGCAATAAATGTGTCTATATAAAATGATAGTCTCTAGCACACCACATTATCTCACTACAGGCAAAATCTATAGACATACATACACAATAAACCAACATGTAATAAATGTAAACATGCTCCAATCGACAACAATAACCACACATCCAAAATAAGTCATACACAAATTGGATAGAAAACAAAGACTAAAGCAAAATCAGAGTAAAAGCTTATTTGTGCAAGTCACCCTTAAAGGACTTGCTTTAGAAAAATCAATGCCATGCTATAAATACACCCAAGCCCAAGCTTAGGCCCAGCCTTGCGTGTGCATGCGCATGTGTATGGTCTACCATGTCTTCCCAAAAATCTTTGAATTAAAGTTTATGAGCTACCAACTATATAAAAAGTCATTAAATCAATTACATCCACATGTCCCACACATGTTACTTTTTATAGTTTAAGATTTTTCACATATATCAATTATTCATCAATTGATTATTTAGGAATGCCAATATAAATTAAATGTCAGTAAAGCACATTAAATCCAACATAAACAACCTTATTGTGTTGAAGACACGTTTTCTAGCGACACGGGGAACCTTTGGCCATCTCTCCTTTGTTTATCGTGATGTTATAGAGCTGAGCCCATCGGATCTAGAGGTCCTTCCCAAAGGTTCTTCTCATCACTCGAATCCTTTACGATAAATGGGAAGCTCTCAGCAAGGCGTAGGAGCAAAACAGAGACAAGAAACGCGTGTGCGAGGAACTTCCACATGGTTATTCATCAAAAGGTGAACCAGTCAGATATTTGCAGTGAAACATGAACTCTTAGTTGTTGGCGGCAGTTGAAGACGAAGAATAAGTTTATGTAGTTGAAAGAAACGGGGGAGCATGCAGTTTTAACTTTGTCAAAGGAATAAATCTTATTTATTTAACTGAATTAAAAGAGAAGAGGGTTCAATTGCCGCTTTATATTCTAATACAAGGGACTTTCAGTCCCAAGCATGTAGTTTTTACTGGGCACATTGACAAGTTAAGTTGATTACAGCAAATTATAACTGCGATTTGTTCATAGCGGTGGAATGTTTCTAACGGCGGAATCTTGAATATCAGCTATGGTTGGATTTCATACAAGATTGATCAACTATCGGGTTCAAAGCAAATGGCACTACTTTGACCAGATACCCTCGACTATGCTTTATTTCTAAGAACAAAGTACGTGGACTGCTAAGACCACTCATATGAACACCCGGATGAGGACCAGCCTGGTGATCCTACTTTCCTTCCTGTTGGTTACCGTTGTGACTCCCATGCTGCAAACAAGAGAATAGAATTCACATTCATAAACAAAGGGTTCAACCAAACAAAACAAAACATATCAGAAACTAAAACTGTTATTCCAAAACTCATTATTAAGATCTTAAATACAGATTGTAGATATCAATCCGAATTAGAATATTTTGGCTCATTATTAGACCTACATTCCACCACTAACACTTCCCTTGAATATACATAATGTATCTCCATCTTGAACCTTATGCCAACGTAACGAGCGATTATCAGACATGACATCGTGATTGTAAACAAAGAAATACACATTTGATGCAATGCCCTTGTCCCCGAGCTTCATCTTAAGATCATGGACTGTGGTTGAGCACTCACATCCACTGGAATCTTCATACCTCCCATTGATGTCTCCATGAACACCCTCGTCATCTTTGCAGTTGGTGTGTTAGGGTTAATGGCAACACTGATCTCCGACCGATCCCACACGCCGTATTCGCCAAGGCCCCGGTGATCTTCCATTTCTATGCTGGAATGCATCACCAAGAGTCGATTCGTCGGAACGTTTTCAAATTCTTGGATCTTCTCCTTCAAGAACCCAACCGTGTCCAAGACGTCGATCTCGGGGGTACTGGCGGTTGGGCCGCTTCACTATGACCTGGACCTTTCTTCTCTCAGGCTCTAGGAAGACCTGAATGTGGCAACCTTCACAGATCTCATAGTACTCTGTGTCCAGTTCATCTTTTAGCACTTTGCCATTATAGACAAAAGTTTGTCTAGAAATGGGTAATCCATGCTTCCTTTCAAGGGTTTCTTTCATCTCAAGCACAATGTCGAAGAAACCAATCTCAATTCTGTACTTGCTGTTGCATACTTCAAATATGACGTCCATCTCAAGCTCTGTCACCAAAAGAAAGAAACAAAAAAATCATTCTGGAGAATTGAAGATAAGCAGCATAAAGGTGCAGTTCAGTAATACCTACTTTTAACAATTTTATGAAATTATTCGATATTTTAGGTAAAAAGTCTTGTTTTTCATATCCTTATCATTACGTATGGAATTCTTCGGTCTCTCCTTATGATACAATCACACAAGATATTTGGTTACCCACGTAAAATCAGAGTATCCCTCAAATGTAGGAAACCACCCTTCTTCTTCTCCGGTGCTTCTCCTTGATAATAGTAGAAACTAGAAACTGTTACCTTTCAATATTTTGGTATACAAGACACAGTCACTGTTACCTTTCAATTTTTTGCGTATCAACCCGCAGGCATACCCGCACAAGCTCACAGCCTAGTGGGAGAAAAAATTTTGACCCGACACGGAAAATTATGCTCCCGTCAGGGGTTAGGCACCGTAGATCTTGTCTGGGTAATTCCAAAATGATCCATTCAAAATTTGGGTTGTATCCATGACCCACTCTAGAACACAAAAATTATAGAACTCTCTCTCTCTCTCTCTGTCTCTCTCTCTCTCTCTCTCTCTCTCTCTCTCTCTCTCTCTCTCTCTCTCTCTCTCTCTCTCTCTCTATATATATATATATATATATATATATATATATATATATATATATATATATATATATATATATGACCGGCCCTTTGCTATAAGTTTTATCACACTCTTTCCCTCCTGGTGTGGGCTCAACATTTATATATAATATTGATAGTCGGGTCAACCAAAATCTGACCGAAGTCATTTCTAGGTAACGGACCCAAACAAAAAATGGGTCAGGGTATAGATCAAACCGGTTCTCATGTGTGTGTGCACGGAAACACTTCATAAGCTACCAACGAAGTGGATGTAAAAGGGAAGCCATTCTTCTTTATGTAGATATTCTCTTGCAGCTAAGTGGAGATTTATCCTAATGTCGATGTTGCTCAATCGAGCAACTAGCTACGCATAAGAAGGCACCATATTCAGTGTTCTGTGCCCTGTATAATGAAGAAGACTTAGGTGAGTGAACACCAAATAAGGCTGTGGGGGTCCGGTTTTGGTGAGTGAACACCAAATACAGAAGAGAGATTTAGGTGGTCAAAGATTTTTAAAACTAATGGGAAAAGAACCCTCGCTACTAAAAGAGAATAAAAGAACAGAGATGGGTGCAAAACTCACCTCTTATCCAATCGTGAAGATCACGTAGTAAACAAGGTCTCTCTGTGATACCCTGTGATCAAGGAGAGCAGCAGATAAACGTTCTTGCATAATTGAAAACAATTCCGCTATTTATAGAGGGAGGTATCCTAATGTAACTAAAATCCCTTTTGATCTATGATCTTTTAAGATAATCCTTTAGCAGACAAGTTTATCCTTTAGCCGATACGTTTTCTTGCTTAACTACAATCCCACTATTTTATAGGAGAGCAGCATATATAAGTCCTAACCGACTTAACTTGTAGGTTTTTCCGAGTCAATTCACATGAACGTTAGGATTCCTACAGTTTTCCAACCCCTGGAAACTTCGAGGACTCATTGATCCATCCTATTTGTAGGGTTCCATAAGCACACAGCTCAATTCAATGTGTGTATGAAAACCATCTGGTCTTTTAGCTATAAAGAATTCTCAAATATCTTCATACAGTTTTCAATTTAGCCCAACCCAATCGAGATGTGCTCAACACACACACACACACACACACACACACACACATATATATATATATATGACCGGCGCTACTCTCTTTCCCTCCTGGTGTGGACTCAACACATATATATAATATTGATAGTCGGGTCAACCAAAGTCTGACCGAAGTCATTTCTAGGTAATGGACCCAAACAAAAAATGGGTCAGGGTATAGATCAAACCGGTTCTCATGTGTGTGTGCACGGAAACACTTTCTAAGCTACCAACGAAGAGCTGGATGTAAAAGGGAAGCCATTGTTCTTTATGTAGATATTCTCTTGCAGCTAAGTGGAGATTTATCCTAATGTCGATGTTGCTCAATCGAGCACTAGCTACGCATAAGAAGGCACCATATTCAGTGTTCTGTGCCTGTATAATGAAGAAGACTTAGATGAGTGAACACCAAATAAGGCTGTGCGAGTCCGGTTTTGGTGAGTGAACACCAAATACAGAAGAGAGACTTAGGTCGTCAAAGATTTGTAAAACTGATGGGAAAAGAAGCCTAACTACTAAAAGAGAATAAAAGAACAGTGATGGGTGCAAAAGTCACCTCTCTTATCCAATCGTGAAGATCACGTAGTAAACAAGGTCTCTCCGTCGACTATATTGAATACCCTGTGATCAAGGAGAGCAACAGATAAACTTTCTAACGTAACTGAAAACAATTCCGTTATTTGTAGAGGAAGATGTTCTAATGTAACTAGAATTCCTTTTTATCTATCCGCTCTTTTAAGATAATCCCTTAGCAGACAAGTTTACCCTGTGGGCCAGCCAAGCCAGGCCCTCGTGAGTCCCCAGGGCCATACGGACCAAGCCATTTAACCTGCTTCAAATATGAGCTAGAATTCTCTCGCTCTGGTCCACAGGACACAAGATGTGAGTTCAATTCTCGTGGAGTGCATGCCTAGTTTCGGCCTCCATTGTAACAGGAAAAATGAAAAAGAAAATTATGCACCCAACAATGTTGTCAAAAGTTGCTCCCTACACACCTAAATTAAAAATCATAATAAGGCCTTGGGAGCACTTTAATTGATCAATAAAAGCTATCAATGAAGCAAAACTTTCATGGTCAAAAAACACAAAAGGTAAATGATAATTTATGAAACTTCGAAGTAAAACAACCCCCTCTTCCCTTTTCAACTTTCCTCCAAAATATCCATCCATTGGTGGCCGGGCTGGTATGGGCCTAGAGTAGCAATTAGTTGCTTTATTGCTAGTTTTTGCCAAAAGCCCTTTACATAAAATCCATGAATCAGTTCATGCTAAGGTGGGTCAGGTCATGGAAATGTAAATGGTTGGATGAAAATTTCCATTATTGAGTTTGTGGTGAAGTGTTTGACTTATTAAAACACAAGAGTTTGTGATTGGCCTACCGAAAATATTGGAAGGAATAATGTCATGTTGGCAATTGTTGGTAAATTTATTAAGGTGGAACAATTTACAGAATTCGCATGCTTAATTTAGTATTGAGTTGTATCTAAAAAGATGATGTGAGGTAACGTTGTGTGCTAGAGACTATCACTTTATATAGAGATACACATTTTATTGCCCTGATTATGGAAAAGTTTATAAGAAACTCTGATATAATTTAGTACAACATTTCACTTATAGACTAATGATCAGGCATATCATACAAGAATTGTATGGCAAAATGTGCTAGAAGCATTTGTTTTATTCATAAGACTAATGGCAAAGTATCTAATTTTGCATGCAATAAAAATATCAAACTAGTATCTTTTGCATAATTTGGATCGAACATGTTAATTTCATTCATCTATTATGAGAAAATGTTTACAACATTATCGGTTTTGAAGATCATGTAACCCTCTCTTGGTTTTTCCTTTCCCCATTTTTTAGGTGAACGACCCTACAATTTGTGATGTTAGGGAAAGCGACCGTGAGCCATGTGGACCTATGGTGGTCACATTGGCCATCACCTTCAGCGACAATAGCTGAGTAACGCTAACCAACTACCTTTCTATAAGCCTTACCTCTCATGTAAGATTGACTTTTTCCTTACTAATAAGACTATCGGCCTTCCTTTAATCCTTGTTTGTCTTACATAAGTAGTAAGTGAAGCCTTGCATTCGTGGCCCCCTCCTTATTGCGGACTACTTTCAAAAAGGCCTACCGTGGGAGCTTACACCGCAGTAAGTGCTCCATCGGTGTATGTTACTCCCATATGGCGCTTAGAGTAGCATTCCTAGGGGTTTCCTGTCTTGTTGTAAAGCGAAGGCTGACCCCTAGAGTTTGCAAGGCCTCTCTTTAAGGGTGCCTTCCGCTTCGTAGTAGTAGGATGCAAGTGCAACCGTCACCCGCCACCCTCTACCACAGGTGAAGGTTCCAACAATGACCATTGAGGTTCAGGATTGCACCTTAGTGATTGTTGTTACCATGTGAGGAATTTCTTGGATTTAGAACCATGAGCAAGAAATAAAAGAAAGAAATACATATATAGATAAAGAAGCATTTACTGGCAGGATCCATTTTTTGAAATGGAGCAATTCCTAATAGTCAAAGTACGAGTTGGGGGTAGAAATCTATCTTGGTAAGAGATAGAGCAGTCAAACCAACTCCTAGATCATATGCAACGAGTTTGAACCTGATTAACAAATAGAACTTCGACAAGGTTGACTCCAAGAACAATATGTGTGGAAATTGTAAACACTCGAAGGTCATATCCTAAATAAGAAGCTGATACATACTAGATCATATTCAAATATCGATGTGAATGGGATTGGATTCAAACACAAACTGAATCAGATCCAAACACAGACCAAATCAGATCCAAATACAGACTGGTATTGTAGAAAATTAGCTTGAAAACTATAATGATTCACATGTCCTACAAACCTGCAAAAAAAAGCAACCACCTACAACAAGGAATCAAAAGAGCCAAATACCTGCACCTACAATAAGAAGCTTGCAATCCCTATAAATAGAGAAGCAACTATGGATGACCACAAGAGAAAAGGCATGCAAAACCTTTCCTCTATATTATGATCTCTTACACAAATGAAAAAGGATTCTCATAAAAGACACATAGGAAGAACAATATAACGAAAAATCTATAAAAGAAGAGTTGCCCAGTAAAATTCACATAACCCTTGGAGAGTCTCTACAAAAAGATAGTAAAACATCCATCAATCTTGAAGACAAACCATTGAGTTCTTGAGAAAACCCTTGTCATTCATTTCTCATTTTTTCTAGTTTTTTTGTAATATGTAAGGACTATAATATGCAAAAAGAAAGAAAGAAATTATTAGGTGTGAATGAGTGTTTGCCTATAACTGACCACCATCATTTTACTAAGCCAAACCTCTCAAGGCCAAGATCTCTCTCTCACCCTCATTCTCTACTGAAGGCAAAGAAGCATAGAATCATCTCTCCCACACACACACACTCATATATAGATGTCAATATGGGTCAGCCCAGGTCAGCCCATATAGAGAGAGAGAGTTTTTCAATTACATATTTACATGTATAGATGTATATTTTTTATTACATACATATATATATATATAGTTTTTTCATTGCATGTATATATGTAGTGTGTGTGTATATATATATATATATATATATATATATATATATATATATATATATATATATATATATAGATATATGTATATATTACATATATGTATATATATATATATATATATATATATGTAGTATATATACATATACATATGTATATATAGTTGTTTATTATATGTATATGTGTATATGGCTTCTGAAGCCCAAAACATTGTGGTTGGATTTGGATTTCAAGCAGATTTGGGTAAGGTCTTATAGACCTTATCTAATATCCTACGGGTCTATGGCCCTGTCACCAACCCAGCCCGGTCTGTGTCGGCCCCCAATACCATACGGGTCTATGGCCTTGTCACCAACCGCAGACATCTCTCTCTCTATTCTAGAGGTCCTACCTGAACCGCCACTCGAACATGCCATCATCTCCACCCTCCACCAGCATCTCCCTCATTTGCCACCATCTTCGCCACCATCAAACCACCATCAGCCACCCACAGCCGCTCCATTTCCGCTTCTTCCACCCTCTTTCCCTTTGAGACAATTTGAGAAAACCCTACTCTCTTTCTTTTTAAGCCATGGATCAGATCGGGTCCATCTAATCGGATCCGATCCATCCCACTTGACCCATGTAACTTCAGGTCTAGTTCTTGAATCCTGGTTAGACCCGGTTCGCCCTATTCAATCCAAGTAGTTCGGATCTATTCCTCAGAGCTCCTTTCCCCACACCCAATATATCAGATCTCATCTAACTAACCTCAATTCTATCCCTGTTTACCCAATCCAATTTGGGTTTGAGCACAACTAGACCTAAATCCAACTCAGGTACTCAAATCTCATTTTTCCTTCCTAGCCAACTCATTTTAAATCAGATTTGATCCAACTTAAAGTCTAATTTTGAGTCGGATCCGATTGAGCCCAACAAATCTTAATTTTGACTTGTTTTCAAGACCTAAAAACAAAAAAACAAAACCTAATTCATTCCTCCATGCAGACCCATCAATAGGCAAATCCCATTTGCATCACCTAAGGCTCACCAAATACCAAACCTAAGATTTCATATTTGTTCAGACAATCAGTTTTTGTGGCATGGAAGATCGACCCTTACTTGACGGAGCAAGAAGAATTTCCGTGAAAAGAATCCAAATGAGCCCACATCACACTTCAATAAAGGAGAACGTTGGTAGGTTTTTCACTTTTCAAGTTTACCTCTTAAATATTTTTATCCTTTCTTTCTTCTTATGAAGAGGATCATATCATGAATCAAAGTTATAAATTTGCGTACAAGAATCAATCGAAAGAAAGCTCCTACTGGGAGAAAGAGAAATGAAAGCAACAAATCTCACAAGTTTGACTTAATCAATTGATCGGCTTGCTAGCTTCCTTAAAGAAGAGGCTGACTATCCATCTAGAAGATGGATGAAATGGAAGGCTAAAAGGATAGAAAGGAGGAGGTGTAAGCGCTGGATTTTGTCCAGTAAAATGAATAATCCCATACATAAAATCCCTAAATCAGTTCATGCTAAGATGGGTGAGGTCATGAAAACGTTATCTGGTAAGATGAAAAAGGCCATTATTGAGTTTGAGGGAAAGTGTTTGACTTGTTAAAACATAAAAGTCGATCATCAAAATTGTATCTCACAAATTCTTTTGAAGAAATAATGACATATTAAAATAGATTCGTGATTAGCCTATCGAAGACCTTGGAAAGCAATAATGTCATGTTGGGCAATTGTTCATAAATTGCTTGAGGTGGTCCAATTTAAATGCTATTCGAATGACTTCCGATTTTGCATGCTTAATTGAGTTGCATATAAAAAGACAGGGTAAGGTAATGTATTGTGCTTGATACTATCACTTTATATAGAGGTACACATTTTACTGCTAATTTTGAAAAAGTTTATAAGAAGCTTTGGGAACCATGTTGCAATTCAGCAAAACTTTTCACTTACATACAGATGATCAGGCACATCATACAATTCAAAATTTGGGAGATATGCTACAAGTTGATAGGACTTGGGGGAAAGTAGTTAGCATCTCATGCAATAAGATCTATCAAGCTAGTATTAAATGTTATTGTTTGTGATGTTGTATTGTGAAAGGTTCAGAACATTATTATGTTGGGATCAAAACAATGAGAGACCTGTGGTAGGCTTTGAAATGCTTCAATCATTTCATAAAATGAACATAATTAAAAAGTGAATTAAGGTGGCTTAAGATTAACAAATGAGCTATGTAGGTAAGAGATGTAGTGAGCTAAGATTTCTACGTGTGGGGCACTTCTCCAGAAACCAAACAGCAGCCAAATGGAAATCTTCCATTGTTTTCAATGAGGTAAAATGTCTATGCAAAGAGAAGTCAAGCCAACCATGTCACCAACAGCCAAGTTGAGTCGAGCTGAGCAAACTTCCCCCCCACACTCAGATTTGGGAATAAATTTTTATCCAAGGAATTCTCAAATATTAGTTTCAGTGAAAGCTTTAATGGAAAGAATGCCCGTAGATTTGGGACAAAACTGCAACGGAATGTCCTAGCTCAGTTAAAGCCATTAAGAGAGGTGCATTTCAATGAGTATTTATTTTCTGCGCCCTCTTAAATATAACCTCTAATAACAAAATTGCTTCAATTAACATCCATTTAGCTGCGCCATTGTGCTTTGCTGCATGCAAGTCCTATGACAGTTAAATGTTATATAATGATGACGACTTTACATCCTGCTGTTACGCCAAATTTTGTCACAGTAATGTTCATGTGCATTATTATCTTCATGCAACAATGAAGACCCGGTAGATTTTGGTAATCAATAAAGGTCAAAATGCGTAAGGTTTTTCACATGCATAGATAATTATTGCAATGCTCAGTGTTCAGATTCAGAAGACCCATCATTCAACTACTTTTCTTCACTTAAGCATACAACTAAGATTGAGTGTCATGATACAAAAGTTATTTAGGAACCCATGCAAAACTTTCTGAGCGGAAGTGGCATATAGGTTCAGTTCCAGGCTTGACACCCAGCATGTGGAAGCTCAGATGCCCAGGGTTCCAAGATGATGTATCAAAATGACATACTGCTACGGCATTCACATGACCACCGTCATGACCAACCAATGGAACCATGTACGATCTACTGTTTCGGGGTTCGTGGCAATAGAAAACTGCATAAGGATACATCATGTTATGGCACGTCACTAGTTTAAGAGAGATTATCTTCACCTCATCAGAAGTAACTCTGTATACTTGGATTTTCAAGTTGTCTTCTTTCTTAGTAATGGAGGTCGCCAATACATGTATGTCACTGGTTCCAAGTTGAGAGAGAGCAAATTTCAGCATTGACTCCAGTGATGCTGCGGAGTACTTGGCTTCCCCATCAACTGGATGCGTCTCACAGTCATGAAGTGCATGCTTTACGAAATCTGCCTTGAGAGAGTTAGGTTTCATGGAGAAAATCCTGAGAATATCCTTGTATTTTGAGATTGAGAAAGGAATCCCTTGAACTTCTTTGTGTGACAGGAAGGTTGGCCTGTTGCTGCCGACACCGTGCTTCTTTGAGTTCTTGATGGTGACAACCATCTTGCCTCCCGGCATCAAGTCCTCCTCCATGAAGAAAATGACGAAGTGAAGAATCGAGTCTTACCTTTCCGGTACTCTGATCGCCGCAGGTTTCGTAGCGGATGTTGATGATGTCGTCACGAGGTTACCTCACGAGGGTTTTCTCAGATGACTGTATTCTGTATATCACTTCTGTAAGAAGATCTGTATTTTTCTTCTTTTGATCTCTGTGAATGGATGCCCTTTTATAGGCATTCGCTCCCCTGTCATCTGGCATTCTCCTCTCGTGGCTTCCCTCGTTTGGGAGAGGTAACGGGTGGCCGTTACCAGATTTTTCGATAACGGTTGTCCGTTACTTATCAGGCCTCTTCTCTTGGTAACTGTTGGATGGCCAGTCCATCCGTTACTCGAGCCGAGAATGGTCATCTCAATGTAACATCTCCCACTTGGCCATTCGAGCCAAGTGTATTGACATACTGGTTTTTCATCCCACTTTCCTGGGGTTTTCCCTAGTTATGTTGATTCCTGATTACTATTGCAATCAGAACCTGTTGTGTGGTTATTTCCCTACACAACAAATCATCTGTTGTATGGTTATTTACCTATACAACAACATATCTCAAACCCATGTTTCTAACATGTTTTGAGAAGAGTTCTTTTGTTATGCCTTTGGTTAAGGGGTCTGCCAACATATCTTCTGTTGGCATGTATGAGATGGATATTTCCTTTCTCATAACCATATCATGAACATAGTGGTATTTTACCATTATATGCTTGCTTTTTCAGCAATCTGCTCCACTCTTAATAAGAGTAATTGCTGCATTGTTATCACAATAGATAACCATCGGCTCATCTGTTATTTCCAGCTTCAAATCACGTATGAAGCGGCTTATCCAGACAGCACTTGTTACAGCCATACAACAAGCAATATACTCAGCTTCCTGTGTATGCAATGCTACACAACCCTGTTTCTTACATGCCCAAGAAACAGCACCACCTCCAAATAAGAATATTTATCCTGAGGTTGATTTGCTGTCATCTTTGCTCCCAGCAAAGTCAGCGTCTGAGTATCCTACCACTTCTAATTCATTTGCTTGAAAACATAGTTTCAAGTCTTTTGTTCCTTTCAGATATCTTAGAATCCTTTTTACAGCTATCCAATGCTACCAACCTGAATTACTTTGATATCTACTGACAAGACCAACAGCAAAGCTGATATCAGGTTTTGTACACAACATAGCATACATCAAGCTGTCAACAGCTTGAGCATAAGGAACATTAGGCTTATCGTCTCCTTCACCGGGACAATCAGCCTTACTTAGTTTCACCCCTTTTGCAACAGGTGTATCTGCAGACTTGCATTCACCCATTTTGAATTTCTTGAGGATATAGTCTATATATCTCTCTTGACTCAGGCATAAGAGTCTAGATCCTCTATCTCGAGAGATCTTTATACCCAGGATATAGGATGCTTCTCCCATATCTTTCATTTCAAACTTGGAGTTCAACCATGACTTGGTTTTGACAATCATTTCATTGTCATTTCCAGTCAACAATATGTCATCGACATACAAAGATAAGATGACAAAGTGGCTCCCACTGTTCCAAACATAAACACAGTGATCAAGTTTGTTAGCCACAAACCCAAGTTCTATAATGTCATTTTGAAAAGTCAAATATCATTGGCGAGGTGACTGTTTTAGGCCATATAGGGATTTTTTCAACCTATACACTTTATCTTCTTGGCCTTCAATCACAAATCCTTCGGGCTGCTGCATGTATATGATTTCTTCTAGATCGTCATTTAGAAAGGCGGTCTTCACATCTAACTGATGTAAATTCAAATCATAATATGCAGATATTTCCAGGATTATACGTATGGATGCAAATTTCGCAACTGGGGAATATGTCTCAACATAGTCTATCCCTTCCTTTTGCGAAAAACCCTTTGCAACCAACCTCGCTTTAAACTTGTCGATTGTACCATCGACCTTATATTTCTTTTTCAGAACCCATTTACAGCCTATGGCTTTTCTTCCTTTTGGCAAATCAGTCAATTCCCAGACTTGGTTTTCTCAATGGATTCAATTTCCTCATCCATGGCTTTCTCCCAGTTTGTTGCTTCCGATGAATTCATTGCTTGCTGATAAGTCAAGTTATCAGTCAATTCATCTAAATCTATCGAATTACACACTTCTTTTGAAAGGTAAGTGTGATAATCCTTTAAATAGGATGGAATGGCTCTTGGCCTCTTATGTCCAATTAAGGTATCGGTAGTTTCAGGAAGTTCTTCTATGGGCTCAAAAGATGATTGGTCAAAATCTACCAAATCATCAACATACTCTTTATTGTTTTCTAGGATGTCATTCTTAGAATGTTCTAAGAATTCAACATCTCTGCTTTCAATGAGTCCTTGGTCCTTATGATAGAACTGATATCCTTTTGAACCTTTTGGATATCCAATAAATATACACCTCAAGGACCTACTGTCTAGTTTATCTCTAGACTGATCAAGGATCTTGACATGTGCAATTGATCCCCATCTCCTGAGATGACCTAGGTTGAGTTTTCTCCCAAACCACATCTCATATGGTGTAGTGAACACAGCTTTATATTGTATTCTGTTGAGCACGTAAACAGCTGTGCTTACTGCTTCTCCCCAAAATACCCTTGGTAAAGAGGCATCAATAATCATATACCTTGTCATATTCAATAAGGTTTTATTGTACCTTTCAGCTACACCATTTTGTTGAGGTGTTCTAGGCATTATATTTTGTTTAGTAATACCAAAGTCTTTACAGAATTCTAAAAATTCTGTTGAGGTATACTCACCTCCTCTGTCTGACCTCAAGACTTTGATAGTATGCCCCAATTGATTTTTCACTTCTTGTTTATATTCTTTAAATGCTTCAAGTGCCTCTGATTTATGTGCTAAAAGATATATATACATATATCTAGAGTAGTCATCGATAAAGGTTATAAAGTAACCCTTTCCTCGATGTGTCTTTACTCTAAAAGGTTCACATAAATCTGTGTGAATAATCTCTAAGAGGGTTGTTGCCTTTTTTGTTTCCTTGGGAAAGACTTTCCTTGTCATTTTTTCTTGTATACAAGCTTCACATTTGTTGAAAGTCTTTTCCTCAAATTCGGGTAATAAGTCAAAGTTAGATAATTTCCTCAACTTTTTCAAACTTATATGCCCTAGGCGTTTATGCCACATATTCACATCAACAGAAAAGACACTTTCAATATAAACAGAAGATTGATGATTTTCATTATCGGATAACTTGAACAGTCTATGTTCTACATCAAATTCTCTCGAGAACAAGATTCTCCCATGTTTTCCCACAGTCACCTTGTTAGGTACAAACCTTATTTCAAAACCTTTCTTTACTAAGGAAGGGACTGAGACCAGATTGCACCTTATAGATGGCACAATTAACACATCGGTCAGTATAATTGGTTTGCCTTGTACAAATATCCTAAAGGATTCAATACCCATAACATCTGAGAAAGTATTGTTTCCCATGTACATACAATGTTGTTCGGGTTGATATTTCTTTAGATCAATTGCCCCTTCCGTGGTTTTTGAGATGTGTCTCGTAGCTCTTGAGTCGATCCACCAACCTGTAACTAGGCGATCTAAGTATAGGCATTTTAAAATTACACAGATTATGTCCTGCTTCTCCGATTATCCGCGTTGTAGGTTGTTTCCTCTACCTTTCTCGTTGCGGCAATCCCTCTTTTAGTGCCCCATTTTTCCACAGTTGAAGCACTTGATCCGGGAAGCGGTTTCCTGTGATTTCTTAAAAGCTTGACCGCCTTTCTTGTTATTCTTGCCAAACTTTTTATTTGGTTTCTTTTTCTGGTTGGTTTTAGAGCTAGATGCCAACTCATCTTGAACTACTAGTAGTTTTTTCCTTTTGTTTTTGAGCATGTGTTCTTGCTCAAATGCTAGCTTTAGGAGCAATTCTAAAAGGTTGATTTCAGGCCCTAACCTTAAGGCAGTGGTGACCATATTCCATGATAGAGGTAGACTGTTCAGTATAGTTGATATCTGCATTGGTTCGGGGATGACTGATTTTGCTACAGCTAAATCTCTAGCCATTACCAGCATATGATTTACATGTTCTACTACATTTTCCCCTTCTTTCATTCTAAAGGAGTTGTATTTTTGTAGTAGCAACTACACATACAACTTTGTAGTTGTATCATACTTAGCTGTTAAAGAGTCAAACAGCTCTTTTGCTGTCTCATATTCCTCAAAGACCCTAATCAGGTCATCCTCCATATAAGTTAACATTACAGTTCTTGCTATAGTATCGTCTTTTAGAAATGTTTTATACATTTCTAACTGTTTTTGACTTGCGTCCGATGATGGAGGACGTACTGTTTCCTTTAACACATACTCTACACCTTCTAGTATTAGAGCTAACGGGATTCTTCTCTTCCATGTCTGGAAGTTCAGACCGTTTAATTTTTCTATTTTTGCCAGTTCGGATACACATATCCTAGAACTCATTTTTGTTTGGCAAAAATATCAAGCAAGCGGTCTTATTCTTTCTAAAAAAAACAAAGAAAAATACAAAGTAAGAAACACGTTAACTTGATGCAGAAAATCTAATAATTTTAAGGGTTTTTCTGCCTCTAAACCAATACCAAAGGATAAATCTGTAATTTTATTTATTTATCCTTTTTTTGTAATTTTTGAAAAATTACAAGGACAAACTCGTAAAATCGCTATTTAATATTCTTGTAAAATTCGCAACTGATTGGGGTTAAAATCATAATTTTAACTCTCATGGTGAATCTGTATTTTTTCAAAAGGAACAGGGGTAAACCTGTCTTTTGACTGAATGGCAGAACTGATATTTTCCAAACCGGGTTGGATAATACCGTAAATTATCAACCCCTGGTATTTTGTAATTTTCAAAAGTGGCCAAGGGTAACGAAGGATTGTTTGTGGCAATTTTGAAATAATCAAAAAACAACAGGGGCAATTTTGTCTTTCTCTCTCAATACCCGAGGCGGTTTATTGTTGGTTTTTGGGAAACCGTCGGCAGTTTTAAGAACCGCTGGTTTTTTTATTTTATTTTATTTTTTATTATTATTGCTATAAAAGCGAAAAATCAAAAAATGTAAAGTATCTGGATTTTTCCAGAGAGAGAGAGAGGGAGGGGTTTCGGTCGTCGGCGTTCGACCGTCAGCGTTCGGCCATCGGCGTCGGCGTCGGCGTCGGTGGTTTTTCTGCTTCAGCAGGGTTCTTTGTTTTTCTTTTCTATCTCGCCTTCGGGCGTTTTCTGGCTTGCCGTTGTTTTGTCTTTTGAGGCTTGCCTCTGATTTGCTTTTAGGGCTTTTCCGCAGGCTTGCCTCTGGTTTGTCTTTGGGGCTTTTTCGCCGGCTTGCCTCTGGTTTGTCTTTGGGGCTTTTCCGCCGGCTTGCCTCTGCTTTCCTGTCCGACTGCCGATCCGGCTTGCCTCTACTTCCCTGTCCGACTGCCGATCGCCGACTGATCTCTTTTTTTTTTTAAAAAAAAAAAATTTTCTGACCCTCTTCTCTCTGTGTTTTTTTTTTTTTGCAGGGAACTAGGCCCCGATACCACTGACGGAGTGAAGAATCGAGTCTTACCTTTCCGGTACTCTGATCACCAGAGGTTTCGCAACGGATGTTGATGACGTCGTCGGGAGGTTTCCTCACGAGGGTTTTCTCAGAGGATTGTATTCTGTATATCACTTCTGTAAGAAGATCTGTATTTTTCTTCTTTTGATCTATGTGAATGGATGCCCTTTTATAGGCATCCGCTCCCCTGTCGTCTAGCATTCTCCTCTCGTGGCTTCCCTCGTCTGGGAGAGGTAACGGATGGCCGTTACCGGATTTTTCGGTAACGGTTGTCCGTTACTTATCAGGCCTCTTCTCTTGGTAACGGTTGGATGGCCAGTCCATCCGTTACCCGAGCCGAGAATGGCCATCTCAATGTAACAGAAAAGAGAAAAGAGGCGCGATGTTTGATGAGAAATTTCTCTTAGAATGGCCATATGGAAGAAGAGATTCTGGTTCATGGTTGATGTCAACCCATAGAGTACGATAATATATTCCAGACAGTGAATCTTCCAACCAATTGAAGTCTTGTGCCATTTATTTGACTGTTTAAAAGGAAATTTACAGGATTAATGTAATTTTTGAATTTATAATTATTTTATGCGCGCATTCATATTAATGTTTTATAATCATCAATATTATGCTGTTGCCTAATCTGAAAAAGAGATATGAAACAATAAAATTTCACCACATGATGCAAGACTTTCACCATGTTGCTTGACCCATCAAATGAGTAACTAAGCGAGATTAGCCATTACAACATTCCTTTTGACGGCAAGTCAAAAATAGAAAGGAACCAACTAGTCCCAACATCAGTAACCCAAGTTGCTCCCTGTTTGAATTGCATGAATCAGTTTGTCTTTGCGATGAACTAGATCTTTGCAAAAATATTCAAGAAAACACGAGGCTTTATTTGGGAAGGAGGACATGGAAACAGCATTACTCAGTTATACCAGCTATATGTGCCGTTCGAGAGCAAGAATTCATAGAACAGTCCATCATTCATGCACCTTTTGCATCGTGAAAACCATCGCCAAGTGCACTTTTTCTTTCAACACTTCTCCGGACATAGCTGGAGTGTTCAAACACAGGTTAGGAGTTGTTTTTCTAATAGTCTGTAATATCGTTCTCTGAGTTTGTATGTCACGTAATGGATCTGCATCTTGATAATGGAAGTGGTACCTCCAGCAGCAGATTGATTAGTGCCGTAAATTGCTCATGAATTAACTACTTGAGATGTTACTTGAAGTTTTGTTCGAACCAACAGAATCATGTGCCCAAGTACCAGGATTAGTTCCCCAAAGCATGTCAAAAGGGGTTCTCACAAATAAAGAGCATTTATGGGTCATTGATCTCTACCTGTTTTCTCTCTGGTTGGTATGAGATCTCGAATGGCTTGTGGCATTGTGGTGTTAGGGAACATCTTATTCCAGTAAGCCACTGGAGTGAGCTTCATTTTCTGATACAACAAGCTGCAAATTAAAGCATAATTAAATTATCGGTGGTTTTCCTTTATTTTGTTAGCTTATAGAGGCTTCTTTCTATAGCCTTGTTTTAGGAGAGGATCGAAATTGAAATCACTTGCCAGAAGAAGAGTTGAGAGCAGGAGGAGTTCATTCAGCCTGAATTGAAGCACTCATTGCAACTGCAGGCAGAAAGGAGAGTGGCACTGGTGACTCTTTTATAGAAGAACGTTTGCTACTTGGCTAACCTTTCAGTGAAGAAGACCAGAGTCAGCAACTTGCTGCCCACAAAAATTTTAGACTTTAATAGATTGATTAGGACATCCACAAGAAATTTTGGACTTCTGATTGATGCTTTTCCATTAGTTACACATGCAGGATGGACACCCCAGAAAATAGTTTTAATATTGCTCCTTATCGGGTTTTTTTGTTTCATCTGGTTCACATAAATGATTTATAGTGTGCCAATGGCATGACTCGACGACTCTCCCACAATCGCATCTCACCGAGTCATCAACCCTGACCGATGGGCCACCTAACTTCAAAACAAAATCGAACCAGGTCAAATGGCTCCAAACTGGCAACGAAGGCCATAGATACTTGGTGAAAACATGATCTGTAAGAGTTTCTACATGGTTATGATCGATTTTCAATATGCTTGGCCACAGTCCTAAAGCCCAAGTGATCATTTATTGAATTGTTTTCTTGCTGTAGAACTATCCTACACCCCTGTTGGGTGGGTACAGAGGACACTGGTTAAGGGATCACAGGAGAAGTCCAGAAATCAACCTCGATTTTCAATATGATGTGCATCTCGATACGGCCTTGCTTATCCTGAATGCTTTTATTAGGGGGGGGAAATAAAAGCACCGTTTTTGGAGGTTAGTTTTAGTTAATTTTAGGTGCAGCTCTGGATACAGTACTGTAGCCTATACCTGATTGTCAATGAAATTCTCAAAAATTCCATGTCATCCTCAAGTTTGTAGGTCCAATTCTTCTTGTGTTCTTCACTAATTACCGAGTGAAAAGAGTCGGAATGCATGCTTAAGTTGAACAAGTTTGCCCATTCCCTTTGCACTATGCATGTGAACGTCAATTATCCTAACTTGCCAAAGATGGAGGGGAGAAGGAAGCAAGTGGTACAAGGAACTCGCAATTGTGTCACAAGTATGCCTAAGTTTTTTTTGCAAAACATCTTAAACTTGGAATTCCTAAAATTACATCACCTAAGAAAATAAAATGGGATATGAGCGACCACTTTTTTTATGTGTTGATCCTTTTGGTAGGATTTTCAATGAAACGCACAGCACGAAACTGGGGGGTCTAAAGGATTAATTGGGTTGAGATTAGCTTTCTAAACGATAAATTGGATAAAGACATAAGAAAGTAGAATTTATATGGTGCAGTAGGTCCTTTCACAGAAGCTACCATTTCCTCCAAGACAATGAAATGAAACCTAAGAATTAGCCTTTGGCGAGGTTGAGAATCTTGAGAACTTCCAAATGCTTTTGATTTCAATGTTGGTAGTGCATTCTTGATCAGCTCACGATTTAGCTTAGACTAAGTCCGTGGGTATACCTAATATGCATATCTTAAAAGGAACTTTTCCACTCAAGCTAGTGTATTCAAGAAAGCTAATCAATCTCCAAGTGGCTGAGGCATTTGTCCACTGAGATTGCTTTAATCTAGTGTGAATGTCTACCGGTTGGCTTCGGCTCGTATAACAAAGTAACAGTTTGACCTCGGGGGTGGTTCTGGTATTTGTCCACTGATTGCTTAAAAGATAAATGAAGTTCTTCTAGTTTGAGGGATACTGGTTTACCTCAGATGGTGTACCAAATTAGTAACATTATGTCAATATTCATCTTTCTGGAGCTACTCCAGTGAATATTCACATAGGAGTTGGCCCATGAAAACTGCGCCATTTGAGAAATGACATCAGAATAACGCTAACAATATATTGCCAATACAGAAATGAAGACATAGGCTTTTCATTGCCTGCAGATTGTATGTCGAAGCACATAAACTCTTTCACAGTCAGCATGTAAATGCCGGTGAATGCCAATGCAAGCCACTGTGCTAGGGATCTCCAGTGTCACAATTACTGTTATCGTGAAACTACAGTAGCTAAAGGAACAATAATAGCAATGAAAACACGAAGCACAAAGCACTGCTGAAAAATTGCACTGCCAAAAATATGCAGCAGAAACAAGAAAGGTTCACTACATGTGTGCCTACAGAAAACTGAAACACTTCAAGTACGTCAAACTTAAGATGCACTTTTAGTATAATTTTGTGAGATCAGAAGAGAAATCCTTTCTCGATTAAGGTTTTCATATCATTTTGTTTGTATAATTATAATAAGTAGAACAGGGTAATTATATAAGCCAATTATAAATGTTGGTTAAAAGGGGAGTCAACTGAGAACTTTTGGAAAGATGAACCAGTAGTCCCCAGTTGTTATTGCTCATTTATTTCTAATCTCAACTGTTTTTCTAGCAATTGAAACTTGTGGGTTTTTAAGCAACTATTTTATTATCTTGGCATTACAAGAAGCAGCAAATGATATTTTTCAGAAGGTGAACCAAAATACAAGGGCATGGTTACACCACCATCATAAAATTATGTGGCTGACTAGTGTAAGACATGGATGTCTGTAACAAAGTTACGTGACAAAAGGAGTTTCATGTGCATGGCTAGCGGACATACTTTTCATAAGCAACAATTTATCTATCATCATTTGTGCAATTTCTGCATCTGCTATATACATGCACATGGTTGTCATCATGAGAAAAACAACAACCAAACCTTTTCTCACCTAGCGTGAGATCATCTACATAGATTCTTGATGCCATAAAGCTCGATTTTGTATCATATTAGCAGTCAACTGTAAAGAAACAGGATTATGCTTAATTGTTTCCTTTGAACACTTTTATAGTCTTCCATTTTAGGGAATATGCATTAATTCCTCCATCGATTTTCTTATTGCTTTCAAGTTTCTATATTTTCATCAGTCTTGTATTTTACTGTATACACTCATTTGCAACCCACAGTTTTTCAATCTGGTGGTAGATCTATAGGTTCGCAGGTTTGATTCTTTTCTAAAGTTCTAATTTCCTCTTCCATTGTTGCTCTTCGATCTGAATTTTGTTTAACCTCTTCAAATGTTTTGGAAATACAAGTATTATCTGCATTCATCACAAATAATTGATACTCCTTTGGATAATTAGTATATGAAATCATTTTCATTGTAGGATATTTTGCAGCTCACGCTTTCCCTTCCAAAGAACAATAGGTAAATCACCATTATCACTAAAATAGATTAAAGGAGTTACCTTGGTAGAAATAGGAGTTGATTCAGGGTAAGAATTTTGATCTAGGGTAGCATTAGGACTTGAGAGGAATATCTTTCTTTTACCTCTAAAATATGTTTGTTATCTTTTTTCTTCTAAAGGTACAATAGCTTCTTATTCTTTATCAATCTTGTGATACATTTTTAAAGGTAGAATCGGCAATACAACTGATGTAGTTTGATTTCATAAATGATCATTATTACTGTTGAATTTTGAGCTTGAATCAATCATTGAATTGAACAAGAAAACACATTACACAATGGAGCACTACAATGGTGTGGATCGGCCAGTACCTGCCCCCCCCCACCCTTTTCACATTAAAGCTTAATAACAAATCCTAATGACTACTTATATGCTGATTTAACTTGAAAGACTAAAATGACCCTAATAAGTAACTCATGGATTACAGTTTCTAATCTGATCCATTAGGACCCGTATTACAAACTACTATACTTTACATGACTCAAACTTACTTATGACTCTACGTATACACCTATAACTAAATAATAACTCTAATTAATCAAGATTTAACTTATTTCCAACACGCCCCCTCAAGTTGAATCTTGAAGTTTTGTAATCTTCAACTGATGGAGAGCTTTCTGAAATCCTCTTATGGAAGCCGATTTTGTGAAGATATCCACCAATTGGTCTTTTGAACATACATGAATCAAGTTGAAGATGCCTTGAGTAATCTTTTCTCTGATGAAGTGACAATCTATCTCAATATGCTTCGTTCGTTCATAAAAAACAGGATTTAAGGCAATGTAGAGAGCTGCTTTGCTATCAGTATAATAGGTAACCGGAGTATTCACTTTGAAGCCAAGTTCTGTTAAGAGGGATAAAACTCATATTCCTTCACACATGCCTGAAGCAATTGCATGATATTCTACTTCTGCACTCGATCTGGACACAACTGATTGTTTCTTGCTCTTTCATAATACAATGTTTCCACTCAAACATACCACATACCCAGTAGTTGATTTTCTATCAGTCTTCGAACCTACCCAATCAGCATCTGAATATATCTTTAGATCCAAGGATGAATTTGCAGTATATAATAAGCCATAGGTTAGTGTAGACTTCAAGTATCTATTGATATGAAAGACTGTATTCATATGATGTCTGGAAGGATTATGCATCCATCTACTCACATAGCCAACAGCAAAACTGATATCAGGACGTGTAATAGTGACGTATATTAGATTCCCAACCAATTTTTGGTACCTTCCAATATCCTCATATGGTTCTGCATTATTATTATCATCCTCCTTGGGAGTCTCCATAGGAATCGAGCATACACGACAGTCTTCCATTTTGGTTTCTTTCAACAAGTCTAGAATATATTTCCTTTGACTTAAGAATAATATATTGTTGCTATGAATCACCTCTATACCGAAAAAGTAATTTAATCTTCCCAAATCCTTCAAATCAAATAAAATATTGAGTTGTTTCTTGAGCTCACAAATGCTTGTAGTATCATCTCCTGTAATAATGATATCATCAACATATACCAGTAATATAATATTTCTCTGACCGTGTTTAATGAATAGTGTATGATCACTGATGCATTGTTTAAACCCCAGAGTCTGAATTCCATCACTAAATTTCTCAAACCATGCTCGTGGAGACTGTTTCAATCCATAAATTGATTTCTTTAGTTTGCACACTTTCCCTTGTTCATTTCGATTGAAGTATCCTGGTGGTAAGTCCATATAGATGTCTTCTCTGAGATCACCCTGAAGGAATACATTTTTCACGTCAAGCTGCCATAATTCCTATTTTTATTGATTGCCAAACTCAACAAGATCCTGATGGTGTTCATCTTGGCCACTGGAGTAAATGTCTCTGTGTAATCTATGCCGTAGGACTAAATGTATCCTTTTACAACTAATCTTGCCTTATATCTTTCTATATTTCCATCGGCCTTATATTTTACTGAGAATACCCACTTACATCCTACAGTTTTCCTCTCTGATGGTAGATCTGTCAATTCCCACGTATGATTGCGTACTAAAGATGAAATTTTCTCTTCTATGGCTGCTTTCCATTCTGGGTGTACTTTAACCTCTTCATAAGTCCTTGGTATAAAAGTATTTTCTATATTCATCATAAACAACTGATATTCCTTTGGATAATCAGAGAGTGACACCATTTTGTCCAATACATATTTTGCAGCTGTGCGCTTCCCTTTTCTAATTGCAATGGGTAAATCATCCATTTCCACATATGAGGTGTGAGCTTATTTGAAGAGGAGGTGGATTTGATTTACTTTGGGAATTTTGATCTAGGGTGACAGTCTGATCTGGAAAAACAATCCTTCGGTTTCCTCGATTATATACTTGCCATTCCCCTATATTTTCCTGAGTGGATGTAATGTCTATTGGAGGAAGTGGGATCACTGGAGTAGATTGTACTATAGATGTAAGTTCTTCCTGAACTCCATAAAATGGAATGTCTTCATGAAAGCTGACATCCATTGTAACATAAAACTTTCGTTTGGACGGATCATAACACTTATACCCCTTTTGCGTGGTCGAATATCCCAAGAAGATGCACTTAATCGACCTCGCATCAAGTTTATCTCTGGCACCTTGATGGATATGGACAAAGCACGTACAGCCAAAGATTCTTGGTAACAAATGGAATTATTTTCTTGAAGGACATAGGGAGTGAAATGGAGTATCTCCACTGAGAATTCTGCTCGGCATACGATTTATAAGAAACACAGCTGTTAAAACTGCTTTACCCCAGTAATATTTAGGTACATTGCATCCAATTAAGAGAGTTCCCGTAACTTCTAAAATGTATCGGTTCTTCCTTTTAGCCACACCGTTCTGTTGAGGAGAGTAGGAACAAGACGTCTGGTGTAAGATTCTCTGTTGTATGAAGTATGAGTGAAGGGATTGAGATAAATTTTCTACCATTATCACTGCGAATGATTTTAATAGCACTCTGAACTGAGTGTATAAACTGAGTCTGTATAAACTGACAGTATACAGGAATAATTTCTCTCACTTCATCTTTAGTTTTCATAAGATAAATCATAGTAAATCTAGTGCAATCATCAATCAAGAAATGATACAAAGTACTTATATCCCACATAGAAGTCATAGAACAAGGACCCCAAATATCATAATGCACAATCTCAAAAGGAATGGAAGATCTTTCTTTATTTAAAGGAAAGGAAATGCAATGGTGTTTAGCCTTTTGGCAAGTTTCACAATTCAAATTCAAATCATTACAATCTCTTAACTCTGGTAATAACATTTTTATTTTGGAAAACGGTAAATGGCCTAGCCGCTGGTGCCAACGAGGTATGTCCTTTTGTCTCTCGGTAATTATTATTGATTGTAGAGCAACCCCTTTATTGTCCTCGCACACATAGAGACCTCTCCTCACATTACCATGACCAAAGATCTTCCCCGTCTTCAGTTCCTGAAAAGCACATCTAGTGGAATCAAAGATTATACGATATTTTAAATTCTGAGTTATAGCAAAAACAGATAATAGGTTTACTGATATGTTGGGAACATGTAAAATATCTTTTAATGTACCAAATGATGTAACAATACTTCATTTTTCCACTATTGGAGTAAGAGACCCATATGTCAGTCTAATATTGATTTTTCTCTATGTCAATTCATATTCATTAAAGAAATCTCTTCGGCTGACCATGTGATCTATAGCACCAGAATCAATAACCCATATCCTTGAATAAGAAGAAATTATATTACCCTGTGTCAGGAATGAGAATGGATAGGTAATAGATGCTTGTGAATCACTGTGAGAGGATGAAGAAGGATGTGGATCAGTCAAACGTGCCTTTAACAATTCAATTTCTTTCTTCATATCAGCTAGAGAAGTAGTATTGTCTTCAGCTTTTTGTTTTTCGTTTTAATCACTGCTGAAGTATGCCCTATTGTTCCGATTATGAAAATAAGTAGGTTTTCCAACTAACTCCCAAAATGTTTCTTTGGAATGTCGAGGTTTCCCACAGTGTGAACAGATGATCTTTTCTTTTTCTTCAGATGTCAATCCAGATCTACCTCTGCCTCTACCATAACCTCCTCTTCCTCGAGCAAAGGGAAGAACATAGGTATCTCCTCTTCCTCAAGCAAAAGGAGGAACATAGGTATTTTTCCCAACAAATGCTGAAGTCTCTGAATTGAGTTTGGTTTCTTTTTTCAGAAGTTTTCTGTCTTCTTCTCTAAAGAGAAGTGAGTATACCGTGCTCAATGATGGAAGTTCTTTTCTACTGAGAATGTTATTCTTTACTGCTTCATACTCTGAGGAAATCCCCCATAGAAGGTCGAATACTTTGCGCTCTTTAAACTCCCCATTCCTTTCGAGAGTACAAGCCTGACACTTAGTCTTAGAATACAATTGCAGTTCTTCCCACAGACCTCTAAGCTCTGCATAATACTCACTGACTGACCGTTCTCCTCGTCTACATTTTCGAATTTTCTCTATGAGATCATATTTCTTAGCTATATTTTTTCTTTGAGCATAGACTTCTTGAACTGTCAGCCTGATATCCCTAGCAGTCTCTAAAAACATAAAAGCATTGCCAATAGAAGGAGTCATAGATTGAATTAACCAAGCACTTACCAGTGTATTTTCTCTGTACCATCGAGAATAAGAAGGATCTGAAATTGGAGGTTTAGGTATATCACCTGTCAGATATTCCCATCGCCCCCTAGCCATGATAGTCAGTTCTATTGATCTCGCCCATTGAAGGTAATTCTTACCATCTAATTTTAAATTTGTGATTTGAAAGACTTCGCTTTTGTCTAACGAAGATTAATTACTCTCTGACATCTTCGCTTTTTCCATTCTTATACTAAACTTGAAGTATCCAACTTTCTATCACACACGCATAACAACAAACACTTGGTGTGTTAATACAAAAAACTGTTAAACAAATTCCCAATCTGCCTCCAACTGCACACTGCAGATTCCTGCAAGCAATTCTCAGTCTGCCACCAACTGCAATCTGCCAATTCCTATTTGAACAAGGTCTTTAAATAACAAACATACATGGTTTCGAATATTTAATCTGGTGCTGAAATATATGTAAGATAACGCTCCAAATAAGTACTTCATTTCTTCACAATGCAGTATGCAAACCACGCAATATTCAGTCTAAAAAAATACAAAACAAACACGCCTTAAAACGTTTTAAGAGTGTCTTCACTATGCAAAAAAGATGATTTCACGTTCCCTCTTTTATTTCAGTCGATTCTTGAGGATTTAGATTCTGATACCATGTTGAATTTTGGGCTTGAATCAATCATTGAATTGAACAAGAAAACACATTACACAATGGAGCACTACAATGATGTGGATCGGCCAGCACCTGTCGCCCCCACACTTTTCACATCAAAACCTAATAACAAACCCTAATGACTACTTATATGCTTATTTAACTTAAATAACTAAAATGACCCTAATAAGTAACTCATGGATTACGGTTCCTAATAAATCAGAATTTGATTCATTAGGACCCGTATTACAAACTATTATACTTTACATGACTCAAACTTACTTATGACTCTACGTATACACCTATAACTAAATAATAACTCTAATTACTCAAGATTTAACTTGATTTCCAACAATTACCACCATAAAACAACATATCTTCATGAAAGGTCTCATCCATAGTAACATATGATTTTATCTTTTCGGGATCATAACATTTATATCCTTTCTAAGTGAAGGAATAACTAATGAAGATACACTTAAGAGCTCCAACATCAAGTTTATCTTTAGAACTGTTGTATATGTGCACAAAATAGGTGCATCCAAAAACCCTCAAAGGTACATGAAATTGTTTTTCTATAGAACATAAGAGATAAAGAGAGAATTGCCATTAAGGACTCGACTAAGCATTCAGTTTATAAGGAATACTGCAATTATGACAGATTCACCCCGATAAAACTTAGGGATATTGTACCCAATGAGTAAAGTTCGAGCATCTTCTAATATGTGTCTATTTTTCTTTTTTGAACACTATTTTTTTGTGGAGAATAAGCACACGATGTTTGGTGGAGGATGCCATGACTTAGAAAATAGGAATGTAATGACTGAAACATAAATTCACCTTCATTATCACTACGAATGATTTTAATAGGCAGCTTAAATTGGGTATTGATGAATTTGCAATATACAAGAAGAATAACCTTCACTTCAGCTTTGGTTTTCATAAGGTAGACCAGAGTAAATCTAGTGCAGTCATTAATGAATGAAAAAAATATTTATAACCATATAATGAAGTAATAAAACATGGGCCCCAAACATGAGAACGAACAATTTTAAAAGGTTTAGAAGCTCCAATTTCATTCAAAGGAAAAGAAGTACGATGATGTTTGGCCTTCTATCAAGTTTCACATTGCAAAATCAAATCGCTACAACTGAAAAATTTAGGCAATAACATCTTAATTTCAGAAATGGGTAAGTGGCCCAATCATTGGTGCCATAACATCAGCTCTTCTTTCCTCTTTTGTATGGTGAGAGTAGACTCCATAATTAATCTGTTGGTTTCCTCATATAAATAAAGTACTCTCCTTAAGCTACTCTAATCAAATATTCTCCCCATCCTAAATTCTTGAAAATTGAGGCAAGTAGAGTTAACGATTACACTGCAATCCAAGTCTTGTGTTAGGACATAAATTGATAAGAGATTGACTGAAATTTTTGGAACATGTAATACATTTTTTAAGAGTTCTAAATGAAGTAACTATACTCCCTTTTCCTACAATGGAAGTATTAGAACTATCAGCCAACCTAATGGCAATCGCTTTCTCAATCAACTGATACAACAACAACAACAACTAAGCCTTTTCCCATACTAGACGAGGTCGGCTACATGGATTCTTTGTTTCCACAGATCCCTATCATGTGCCATGTTAGCAGTTAACTCCCAATAAGCTAGATCATTCTTTATTGTTTCTTTCCAACACTTTTGTGGTCGTCCTCTACCTCTTTTAATACTTTCCAAATTTAGTTTTTCTAACCTTTTTACAGTTTCTTCTTTTGATCTTCTTTCTATATGTCCAAACCATCTTAAACGATGTTCTCTCATTTTATCCTCTATTGGTGCCACTCCTAATTTGTTTCTAATAACCTCATTATGTATACGGTCTTTTCTTGTATGACCACTCATCCATCTCAACATCTTCATTTCTATCACAAACATCTTTTGTATATGTTGATGATTAACTGCCCAACACTCAGAACCATAAAACATGGCAGGCCTAATTGCTACTCTATAATATTTACCTTTTAACTTTAATGGTATCTTCTTATCACAAAGAATACCTGATGCTCCTCTCCATTTTAACCAACTAGCATTAATTCTATGCATAACATCTCCATCAATTCTTCCATCACTCTGAAAATTTGACCCTAGGTATTTAAAACTTTCCTTTTGAGGGATACAATATGTACCAATTTTAATTTTTATGTCCTCTGAGCTAACCAAATGATCAAACTTACATTCCATATATTCTATCTTTGTTCTACTAAGTCAGAGGCCTTTGCTTTCTAATGATTATGTCCATAGTTTCAATTTTCTATTAACTTTTTCCTTAGACTCCACTAATACAATGTCATCTGCAAATAACATACACCAAGGTACTTCATCTTCAATATGTTTTGTTAACTCATCAATCACCATTATAAATAAGTATGGACTTAAAGTTGATCCTTGATGTAACCCAATATTAACTTCAAAGAAGTCCATCATTCCTTCATAAGTCCTCACACATGTTTTTGCACCATCATACATGTCTCTTATAAGGTTAATGTATGTCAATAGGATACCTCTTTTTTCCAAAGTTCTCCAAAAAACCTCTCTCGGTACCCTATCATAATCTTTTTCTAGATCAATAAATATCATGTGAAGATCTTTCTTTTTTGCTCTAAAATCTTAAATAAGACGTCTCAAAAGGTGAATTGCTTCAACAGTAGATCTGTCTGGCATGAATCCAAATTGGTTCTCTATTGTACTTGATATTTGTCTTAACCTACGTTCGATAATTCTTTTCCATAATTTCATAGTATGGCTCATTAACTTATATCTCGATAATTTACACAATTTTGAATGTCTCCCTTGTTCTTATATATGGGTATAAGCGTACTTGCTCTCCATTCCTCGGGCATCTTTTGGTTTTTCCATATTTCATTAAATAGTCTTGTGAGCCAAGTGATTCCTATTTCTCCTAGTATTTTCCAAACTTCTATATGAATATTATCTGGTCCTATCGATTTATCACCCTTCATATGTTTAAGAGCCTCTTTGACTTCATTCTTTTGAATACGTCGGTGGAAATTGTAGTTTATATACTTTTCTGATTTGGCTAACTCTCCTAAGCTAATACTAACATCTTTATTTTCATTAAAAAGCTTATAAAAATAGTTTTTCCATCTATTTCTTATATCATCATTTACCTCTAGAATTTTTTCATCCTCGTCTTTGATGCATCTAACATAATTAAGATCTTTAGTTTTCTTATCTCTAGCCCTAGCTATCCTAAAAATATCTCTTTCACCCTCTTTTGAGTTGAGTTTTTTATATAAATCCTCTCAAATTTTAGCTTTTGCTTCACTCATGGCCTTTTTTGCTTCCTTCTTTGCTTTCTTATAAGCCTCTAAAGTTTCACTAGTTTTCTTAACATAATGTAATTTGTAACATGCCCTCTTTGCCTTGATTTTATTTTGCACTACTTCACTCCACCACCAAGCTTCTTTTTGTGCCGGTACACCTCCCTTAGATACACCTAACACATTTTCGCCACTTTCCTAATATGTATAGCCATATTATTCCACATATCACAGGGTGTACCAACATAATTCCAAACATCTCCTTGAACGACTTTCTGTTTAAATATATCTTCTCTCGCTTTTGAGGTTCCACCATTTAGTCCGAATAGCTTGATGCACTCTTTTCTTCTTTGTTCATTTTTTTATTTGTAAATCCATAACTAAAAGTCGATGTCGGGTGGTTAAGCTTTCTCTTGGAATTACCTTGCAATCTTTACAACACGCTCTATCTTTTTTTCTACAAATAAAGTAATCAATTTGTGTTTGTGATAAGCTACTCTTATAAGTAATTAAATGTGTTACTATGTTATGTCGTGTCATGTAATATCATGTGTCATGTCGTGTGTGTCTAAGTGTGTCATGTCGTGTGTGTCTAAGTAATGATTGAATACAATGGATCTGGATCAGATCCATTGTATACTATATCCTATAACTAATTAAGGTTAATTATGTCTTTTTACTTAGATTAGGTTTACTATAAAGTCAGAGTTTAATTAGGGTTGCAGTTAACAGGAAAAAGAAAACAAGGAGAATCGGCTGCAGGGGCCGAATGTATTTGGATGTCAACTGATAAACAAAGATTTTTCTTCAAGTCGTGTTAATGAAATCTGATGGATTGACGCAATATGGCATCAGAGCTAGGCATGTGAACGTAGCAGCGATCGAGATGCTCAATTTCTGAAACAAAACAAGATATCACAGGTAAGTTAGTCATATTAAATTTCTGGATACTTGGTGGGAAGAAAACCATCAAACAGAGTACGAAAATCAGAACATTCAGGAGAAGAAGAGTGGTGAGTGGTGATTCGTCGCAGATTATCAAGATCTAGGACAGATTAAATCTTAAGGTGAGTGGTGACTCATCGCAGATTATCAAGATCGGGGACAGATTAAATCTTAAGGTGCATTGAAGCCTTGCCAACATCATCGAGGTTAACGGCAAGAAATAGTGACAGCAACTTCAAATCACAAGTTGCGGTGGGAATAATATATTGACTGAATCGTCAATATCACCACCGATAGCCATTTGAGAATCATCAAGGGCAACCATCGATAAGCATCTGAATACTGACTGAATAGTCAATATTATCACCAAGGGCATCCATCGATAAGCATCTGAATCTGAACATTGACTGAATAGTCAATATTATCATCAAGGACAACCTACAAAACAGAAACAATATTAGAAGGATTGAAAGGTTTGTTGAAAGTGGTATTAAGAAATCAAATCTTAGTATCTTTCAACATTGATTGAGATGAAAGAAAAGTCTAAGGAGGAAACTATGTAAGCTATATATGGGCAAGACCGGAAGAGTGAACCATTTCAAATAACAAACATCCATTTAGATGGAATAAATTATAGAGAATGGGTCAGGTCTATTGAGCTAGTATTGCGATCCAGAGAAAAAGTCTCTATTATCAGAAAGAATTCAGTACCTCTAGAAGGAAGCAGTACAGATTATGAACGTTGGGTAAAAGAAGATGCTCTTGTAAGTTCGTGGCTAATTCAATCTATGAATCCATCTATCAGTAAAACCTTTATGTATATGGAATCAGCAGCTGAGATTTGGACTGCAGTAGAAGAGGCTTATTCTAGACAGAAGAACATTGCAAAGGAATACGAAATTATTGAAAGGATAAGGAAATGTCGCCAAGGAACTAGATCAGTAAGTGAGTATTATGGGGAATTACGTGAACTCTAGAATGAACAAAGACATATTGTGGAAAACAAATGTAGTCATTGTGTAAAAAAGAGAAGAGCAGAGTCTGAAATTAGAAAAGTGTTTGATCTGTTATGAGGAGTTTCACCAGATTATGAATCCATTAAATTAAATATTCTAAGCAAAGAAGAACTTCCGTCACTTGGTACCGTATATTCACTCTTACTAAGGGAGGAAGACAGAAAGAATCTAGAGAAAGGTGAACATATACAGGTGAAAAAATCTGCATTTGTTGGTAGAGGACAAACCACTTATCAAAGAGGGAGAGACTCATTCAGAGGTAGAGGAAGAGGCAGAAATCAATACTACAATGATAAGAGCAAACTACAGTACACACATTGTGGAAAGAAAAGACACACAAAGGAACAATGTTTGGGAAATTGTTGGAAAACCTTTAAAATATCGAGAGTATGGTAGGAAATCTTCATAGTATAAAGATTTTGGAAGTCACATAGCATCGACATCTGAAAAGAAAACAGACATGAATACAATAAGTGAAGTGGCTGAATTAAAGAAGCAGATTGCAGAAATTGAAACATGTTTACGTGATCAACCTTCAACTTCCTCATAAAAAACAGTACCAAGTCCTATCTCGTACAGCATCAGTGGTAACTATTCTCTTAAAGATTCTTCAGTTTTTTCTAATTGGATAATCGATTCAGGGACTACTGATCATATGGTAGGAAACAAGTTAAACCTTATGCAGTATGAAGTGAATTTAACTCCTCAGTATGTAAAAGTAGCAAATGGTTCATTGATTCCTATGGCAGAAAAGGGAACAATTCAGAGAGATAATCTCAGACTTAATTCAGTGATATATATTCCAAAGTTTCTTGTAAATTTACTTTCAGTAAGTTCATTGGTTAAATATATGAATTGTACAGTTACTTTTTCTCCATATGGCTGTCTTTCAGGATCTCAAGACGGGAAGAATCTTTGGTCGTGGTGAACTACGCAATGGATTATACATCTTATCTGAAGATCAAATTCCAAAACATCAAAGAGCATTAGCAGCTAGTATTATAGAAGAAGAAATAAAAATTTGGCATAGTAGATTAGGACATTTGCCTATTTCAAAATTGAGAGAACTCGTTTCTTTTCCAATTCCTAGTGATATGGTACTTCAATGCGATGTATGCCAAAGAGCAAAACATCATAGAGCTACTTTTCCTAGCAGTAATTCAAGATATGTTGTTCCTTTTGAGTTGATACATTCTGATGTATGGGGACCATGTGTGATACCTTTTATTGGAAAATTCAAGTACTTGTTACCTTTATTGATAATTTTTCCAGACTTACATTTGTTTATTTAATAAAGTCTAAGTCAGAAATATCCTTTTTTTTCCTCTGGTTCACAACCTTATCAAAACTCAGTTTGGATATAATGTTAAAACACTTAGATCAGACAATGGTGGAGAATACTGTAACACTCAATTGGAATCATATCTCCAATCTAATGGTATTATGCATCAGACATCTTGTGTTTATACACCTCAACAAAATGGAGTAGCTGAAAGGAAGAATAGACATATTTTAGAGATTGCTCGAACATTACTTCTTGAATATAATGTTCCTAAATATTTTTGGCCTGAAGCAATTCTGACATCAGTATATATTATGAACAGGATTTCGACTATGATGCTTGCAGGAAAGTCACCGTTCAAGATGATTAAGCCCGATGATAATCCATTTCATATCACTCCAAGAATATTTGGATGCGTTTGTTATATACATGTTCACCAACAATTTAGAGATAAACTTGATCCGAGGGCAAAAAAATGCATGTTTATTAGATATTCTTGTGAGAAGAAAGGATATGTGTGTTATAATCCTAATTCTCATAAAAGATATATTTCTATGGATGTAACCTTCTTTGAAACTACTCCATACTACAAAAGTTCACAGGATCTTATCAATTCTAACATTGAAGAATCAGTTGTTCTTCCCAAGTTTTTTGGAAGTGAAGAATCAGAGGAAACTAACTCTCTTGCAGGAATAGATCAAATCCTAGGAGACAAGGAAATACAAGTATACAGAAAGGGGGAGAGAAATATTTTTATGAACAAACAAACTGAGATGCTAAATCAAGGGGGAGAAACAAGATCCACTTCAAATGACAGTTTAGAAGACTCGAGATGTGAGGACTTAGATGACTCGGATATTCCTATAGCTCTCAGGAAAGGAAAGAGAGCACGTCATAAAAAATATCCAATTTCCCAATTCATTTCTTATGATAGATTATCAGAAGGTTATCAGAAATTTGTGTTAAGAGCTGAGATATATCAAATTCCAAAAAATTACTTTGAAGCCTCTAAAGACAAGCAGTGGTGTAAGCTATGAAGTCAGAAATTCAAGCATTAGAAAAAAATCAGACTTGGGAACTCAGTGATTTACCAGAAGGCAGGAAAGCAGTTTCATGCAAGTGGGTGTATACAATCAAATATAAAGCCGATGGTTCATTAGAAAGATATAAGGCAAGGCTAGTGGCACGAGGATATAGTCAAGCATATGGGATTGATTATGAGGACACATTTGCACCAGTAGCTAAACTTACATCTATACAAGTTATTATCAGTATTGCAGCTCAAAGAAACTAGGTAATGTGACAACTAGATGTGAAAAATGCATTTCTGCAAGGTGAACTCAAAGAAAAAGTCTATATGGAATTACCACTGGGATATCCGAATCCTAAGAAACAAGTGTATAGATTGAGAAAAACTATATATGGGTTAAAACAATCTCCAAGAGCTTGGTTTGAGAAGTTCAGCAAAAGTATTATAAACTTGGGCTACAAAAGGAGTGTAAGTGATAATACATTATTCCTTAAGAAAGGATATAAGTTAACTATACTATTAGTATATATGGATGATATTATTGTGACAGGTGATGACATAGAAGAAATTTAGAAATTAAAAAAGGATCTTCATCGGTTATTTGATATTAAGGACCTTGGAAGATTATATTATTTCTTAGGCATTGAAGTAGCCTATTCTGGAAGTGATATATTTTTGAATCAAAGAAAATATACGCTAGACCTTCTGCAAGAAGTCAGAATGAAATTGTAGACCTACATATACTCCAATAGAAGTGAACCATAAGCTACAGTTGGAGGATGGAGCAGAAAAGGTAGATGTGACAAAATATCAGCAATTGGTTGGTAAATTAATATACCTGACCATCACACGTCCAGATATATCATATGCCGTGAGTATTGTAAGCAGATTTATGCAATCTCCATCTAAACGCCACATGGATGCGGTATTTCACATATTAAGATATCTAAAGACAACTCCAGGACATGGAATTACTTTCACAGCTCATGGTCACACTAATATCGAGATCTATACAGATGCTGGGCAGGTTCCACAGAGAATAGAAAGTCAACCTCATGATATATTACTCTAATTGGTGGAAATATTGTTTCATGAAAAAGTAAAAAACAATCAATTGTAGTTAGATCTACAGCGGAGGCAGAGTATAGAGCAATAGCATCAGGTATATGTGAAGGAAAATGGCTGAGATCCTTACTGATAGAAATGGATTTATTTAATGGAGACACTATACCCATATACTGTGACAGCAAAGTAGCTATTCAGATTGCATCAAATCCGATATATCATGAAAGAACAAAACATATTGAAATAGATTATCATTTTATCCGAGACAGTATGCATGCAAAAGAATTCCAATTAGAATATGTGCAATCAGGACATCAATGTGTAGATATATTAACAAAATCAGTTACCAAAGATATACTTCAGAGACTGTATGGCAAGTTGGGTGTAACATCCATCTTTCACCCAACTTGGGGGGGAGTGTTAATATGTTCTGTCGTGTCATGTAATATCATGTGTCATGTCGTGTGTGTCTAAGTGTGTCATGTCGTGTGTGTCTAAGTAATGATTGAATATAATGGATCTGGATCAGATCCATTATATACTATATCCTATAACTAATTAAGGTTAATTATGTCTTTTTACTTAGATTAGGTTTAGTATAAAGTCAGAGTTTAATTAGGACTGCAGTTAACAGGAAAAAGAAAACAGGGGGAATCGGCTGCAGGGGCCAAATGTATCTGGATGTCAACTGCTGATGAACAAAGATTAATGAAATCTGATGGATTGACGAATAAAATGTTCAATCTCATTTTTTGAAGATTGTATTGACTATAAAGAGATCAAATGCTATAGCAAAATTTAAAATATCCCTACCTTCCTCATTTATATCCTCAAAACCAAAGTTTCCATGAATCCCTTGATATCCTAATGCCTCTTTAACAACATGTTCATTTAAGTCTCCAACTAAACAAATCATCTCTTTGTGGAATCTTTTGAATCACCTTATCTAACTCTTCATAAAAAGTTATCTTTTTACTATCTTCCAGTCCTACTTGGAGTGCGTAAGCACAAACTATATTCAAAACATCTGCTCCTAACACTAATTTCAACGTCATGATTCGGTCACCATATTGTTATATGTCTACTACACTATCCTTTAAATCTTTATTTATGATAATACCAACTCCGTTTCGAGCCTTTTCTTTACCTGAGTACCATAATTTAAAACCTTTATCCTCTATCTTCTTTGCTTTTTCTCCAACACATTTTGTCTCTTGTAAACATAGAATATGAATCTTTCTCCGAATCTTAGTATCTATCACCTCCATTAGCTTACCGGATAATGTTTTGATGTTTCAAGAACCAATACGAATCTTATTATCTAGGACTTGCTTCCTTACCCCCCGCATCCGTCCATAATCAAAATGCGAAGACCCTCTCTGAAAATTATTCACTATATTTGGGCGGCAATATAGCGGGACTAACTTCTTTACCCACACCCGTCCATGATGTGGCAACCCTCTTTGCAATTAATTCACTACATTCGGACGAAAATGTAGTGGCCCTTGCTTACTTATTACTGCATTCGGGCTCTGCAGCACGTCGCTAGGCGGAGACGCCCCATATCTTGAAATTAGGTATAAATGAATTACCAAAAGTCATGAATGAAAAAGGATATGCCATGGTGGCTTGGGAATTCGCAACAAAAGAAGTTGAAGCCGTTTGTGATTCGGCCAATCTAGCTTTGAGCTCTTCAATTTTCCTCTTCATCTCAGCCAATGAATTCAACCCAGTTTCCATATTATGTTATGTTTTTCAATCTGATCACTGAAATATGCTTTATTCAGTCTACTCCGATTAAAGTTAGGTTTGCCCACCAACTCCTAACAATTCTCTTTTGTATGTCTAACTTTTTCACAATGTAAGCAAGTCAACTTATCCTTTTCATCTGTAGTAAATTGAGATATGCCTATACCACGACTTTCATATCCTCTTCTACCGCGAGATCCTTAAGAATTAGCCACATTCCTACTCACAAATGTAGTTGTTTATAGATTAATTTTGCCTTTTTTCTCTAAGTGTTTTCTATCATCTTTCTGCATGAATAGAGAGTATACCGTGATCAACGATAAAAGTTCTTCTCCACTCCACAAAAGATAAAATATTTTCCGTTCTTTAAACTAATTATTTTATTCTTTCATGCAACTTTAACATTTAGTTTTGGAATAAAACTGTACTTCTTCCCATAAACCATGAAGTTCAGCATAGTACTCACTCACTGACCTTTCTCGTCTGTATTTTCAAATCTTTTCAATAATTTCATATTTCTTAGCTGTATTCTTTCACTAGGTATAAGCATCTTGAATAGCGAGCCATATATCTTTGGTCGACTCTAGAAACATAAATGTACTCTCGATAGATGGTGCCATGGATTGGATGAGTCACGCGCTGACGATGATGTTTTTCCTATGCTATTTAGAGTATGAAAGATTCATACATGGGGCATAGGAATGTCTCCATTCAAATAATCTCATCGCCCTATTGCCATTAGGGTCAGTACAATCAATCTAACCCATTGGAGGTAATTTATGTCATCTAGCTTCAAATTTGTGATATGAAATCCTTCTCTCTTGTCTTACACAATGTTTTCTCCACTGTCTATCATGTCAAACACCCTCTTTCTCTAGGGCTTATATATTTCTTCAATTCCTTTCGCTGGAATTCTTTTTCGTAATGACAATATCTTAAAGTAACACTAACCTAATTGGATTATCTTCAATCGGCAACTAATCCTCGTTGCTCTAAACATTTGTTTTCTTTAAAAAAGGTTGCAACACCACCAAAAATTGTCCTAATCTCTTAGATTAGGCTCAGATACCATGTTGATTAACAACCCAAATAACAAGAAATTAGAAAATACCAAAGGAAATGAAGAACGAGATCATCATGAGGGTCGGCACCTCATTCTCTACAATTGTCCTCCCTCTCTCTTATTTCTTATTCTTAACCTTTAACACTACACTTAGGGTATTAATTTACAGGTTTATAACATGAAAGACATTAATACTCTTACTAAGCAATTAAGTGGATAGTCATCTCCTATTGGATCAGATTCGGATATAATAAGAGTTTATCTATCTAATATACAAAATTAACGACCGAAAAATAAATTCTAATTAGTCTTTAACTTCTCATAATACTAAGATTCTAAGGCAAGAATTTAATAAGGTAATATTTGAGGTTGGGCGTGAAAATATTATCTAATTAATTATAGATAATACAACTAAATATAAAGTAGTTGTAGAGGAGTTATATGAGAGTTATGGTACTTTTTATTGGACACCATGTGCAACCCATTGTCTAGATCTCATCTTTAAGGATATTAAAGAGATAGATGAAGTAAAGGCAACAATTAAGTATTGTCAAGATATCACTAAATTTATTATATTATGTATTATGAGAAGATATATTGTTGGTGTAGAGCTCCTTCATACGGCCTATACTCGGTTTGCAACTAATTTTTTGTTAATACAAAACATTGTTAAACAAAAGCAAGCATTGAGGAGAATGTTTATCCCGGATAAGTGACAATAATTTTTAGAGTTACTCCAAAATAGGAGAAACTGAAAACTTAATGAGATTTTAGATAAAGAATACATTTTGGAATTCTTATATTAAATTATTAAAGATCATATGTCCTTTAGTTAATGTTTTGAGATTAACTAACAATGAGAAGAAATCATCAACAGGCTATCTTATGAAGCCATGGATAAGGCTAAAGAAGCTATCAGGAGCAATTTTAATGAAAAAAAGAGCAATTATGCACCTTTGTAGAGGATTATTGGTAATAGATGAAACAAAGAGTTGCATCAACCTATTCATGTAGCAGCTTACTACCTAAATCCAACGTTTAAGTATTCTGCAATATTTATAAATGATGATGAGGTTAATAGAGGTATTATTGATTGCAAAGATAGATTGGTCTCTGATAAAAGTAGAGTAGATGTTAGTCTTAATGTATATCTACGATAATAATCTTCACTTGATGGGCATGCATGTAGTCATTCGCAACTGCATTTGTAGATGTGAAATTTTATTCCAAAGACTATATAGAGACTTGAAATCAAATCCACAAACTACGTCGTGCACGAACGTGTGAGCTAGTTTGCTTAAACTAGCAAAGATTATTTCTGACTTCTATAGCGACTGTGGGTAAGTGAATTCTTTTCGACATAGGCCTTCTTGAACCGATGCTCAATGATCAGCCTAGACACTTTGTCATATGATATGATAAGTTTTCGAAACAAATATTGAATTAAAAATCTTTCCAAAATCGTGTGATGCTTTCCCTTAACAAAATTTCAGGTTCAAATCTAAAAAACAGAAATTAATTCTGTTTCCAGCAACAAATCTTTATAATTTTTTTAGTATTTTTTGAATCTAAAAAATCTTGAAAAAATCTACTTGAGATAGGCTCAGGAGTGGAGTTTATTGGGATATGTTTATTTTTGTTTTTGGTTCTAAGGATAAACCAAATTAAATCCATTAATGTTCCAGCCTTGGAACTCGAGACAAACTCTATGACAGAAATACAGAGGCCTAAAGAAGTATATGTATCTCTATACATAGGTGTTGGAATTTTATGAAAGTAGTCTCGTTGGAAAGCTATGGAAATAAGCTTTCTAACAAGACTATTTTCAAAGATTTGGGATCACTACAGACAGAGTTAAGAGACTTTTACCCAAGCCTAAAGAGGCTTTCTGTTTTAAGAGTCTAATGAATACATCCGATTGATCTTTAATTGTTTATATGATCATCCAAATAAATTTTTAGTTGAAGACTTTATTCTATAAGAGAAGAAGTGCAATAATCAAGAGAAATTATCATATAGCATAAGCATAGAAGAGATGAGAGAGTATAAGGTATACAATGTATATTGAGGTAGATGTAACTACAAATCAAACAATTGATAGGTGATTTTACGTTTGCTCTTGGATGAAATTTTGTAGCACCTTCCCTCAAATATTACAATGATTTAGAGACATGTTCCTTAATTACAACATGAATTGAATTGAATTGAAGAAAGGAAAGACAAGGAAAGAAAACCGACCTTGATTGAAGACCTTGAGATGGCTTGGAGACCGGCGACACCTCTTTATAGATTTCAAGAGGGGCCTCTAGGGCCTTCCATAGGTTGGAGCTTGGAAATGGTTTGGCCCAATTTTGATCCAAATCCACTTTGAAAAGGTGTTGGTTAGATAGCTCAGATAGGAGCACGTGGATGGTCTCCATTTTGGTCATGGATGAGCCTTGATACAGCCCACCCTAGCTTGGTGCGGTTTGGTAGCTCACCCTTGGCTAGGAATGATGCATCCCGCCCCTTTGCTTGGCTCGATTTGGTTTGTACTTGATGTGGCTTGCAACCTACCGCTTGGTGCATGAATGGACCTTTGACTTAGCCCTTTTAGCTTTGACTTTGGCCCTTCTTAGCTTGATGTAGCCTGTGACTTTATCATTTGTCCTTCTTGGTGCCACTTTTAACTCGACCTTGATCTTGATATGTCTTGGCCGGTTTAGTGCATCCTTTGACTTGATTAAATTTGTATTTGTCTTATTTTTTAGTATGGGCTAGTTCCATGTGTCGCCCAATTTGATTTGAGTTGGATTTTATTTGATCCATTTGTTGGAGGACCTCTATTTCTTCATGGTTCTCCTGCTTTCATCTTAGCCTTTAGGAATTATGGTTTCCTTTATTCTCCTTTTTGATTAAGATTTATGGTTTCAAATATTTCATTTTTTATTATTTAAAACTATTTCATTTGAGATATATTTGAAAACATCGAGTTTAACCGAAATCTTCAAATATTCTTTTTGAAAAACAACTAAGTCTCATTCCCAATGTTTGTTTGCGTGGGTGACCTCCTTTCGCTCCGTGAGTTAGTCTTTACTATTTCAACCACTTTAACCCTTTCTTGGGTGTAGGGTGTTGAACCACATTAACCCTTTTGATGGGTGTAGGGTGTTGAACCACATTAACCCTTTTGATGGGTGTAAGGCCTCGAACCACTTTAACCCTTGGGTGTAGGGTAGTGGAGTAAGACTATCCTTAATCGGGCGAATTTTTGAGGTCTAGTTTGGATTGATTTAGTTTTGAATTTCAAAGGTTTTTGTAAATTTGTAAATTTGATATTTTGCAAACATTTTGTAGGTTTAGTTACCAATATCTAATTTTCATTTCTTTCTTTGAAGAAAATTGTTTGAAACCATTCTTTCTTTAAAGAAAATCATTTGAAATAGCAAAATCCTGTCAATTTGGCCTTGAGGGCAAAGTGGTCATTTTCTTAGCTTTTGTCAAAATTGGATTGTTTTGAGAGGGGTGCAATGTACCCTTATTTTGATGTTGTTATGAAATTTTGGTTTAGAAATGAGTTTGTTTAAGGTATTTTTATTTGAAAACCCTTAAAAGACCGAAAATTGTAATTTTCCTTGAAAAAGGCAAAAATTATAAAAGTTCAAAAAAAATTAGAAAATTTTTGGGTGTTTAGAGTATTAATATGCATTCAGGCAAACATATGAATTATTTATATCAATATTCAAGTTTTTTAAATCTTATATTTATAGTAAAAAAGATTTGTATATTTGTCTTTTTTTTTAGATGTTTGGTGGAGTAGGTTTAGAAGTGATTGTCCAAACTTTGAGAGGTTGTAAAAGTAATTGGAGTGTCTTTGAATATATCCATACAAAAAGCACAAGTTGGAACATAAATGGCTCAATGACCTAGTTTTCATCTGTTGCAACATGCGGCTTTAATATAAATAATTAAGAATTAGTTACTAATTAAGTATTTAATTCAATGTTTTGGTTTACTAAGTTTTTATTCTTGAACATTTTAGTTTAAATTTTTACGTACTTATCAATCTTGCAGGCAATTAAGAAAGTCAAACTCAAGTAGGTATGACAACCAATTTGATCCAATAAGTCTTATAATTTTGATATCTTAGAGGAGTGGATTATGAAAGATGACGAAACAAATATACTCTTAGCTGAAGAAGACATTAAGTGGATCAATTTGGAATGAGCATAGGGATGATAATATTGATTTTGCTATTGAAAGTGGTGATGATATTGAACAAGAATGAGAAGAAGATAGAAGATTATTTAGTTGATGATCTTGATTACAATATGTGATTCTTTTTTTTCAAATTATGGAAGTTGTAATTTTGTTACTTGTTTAATGGCTTAATCAAAAAGTTATATTGCTTAAGTGCTTTTAATTTGAATTAAATTAATGGTCAATGATGAATGTTTATTTAACTTTTGAATTATAGGAATTATTTAGAATTATCTTGATTTTTCTTGGTCTTTTTCTATTTTTTATTTAAACTTTTTTTTTTTAAATTAGGATGCGATATGATCCAATAGACTCATCTTATGAGAAAAGATAATACACAATATGATACGATATAAGCAACATTGATTAGTGCCACTACTCAAATTTGTTTCTAATAAGCTCATATATATATGGTTTTTCCTTGTGCAACCACTTATAACATCTTCATTTCTGTCATGGACATCTTTTATGCATATTTATAATTAATTGTCCAATACTTAGATCCATAAAACATAATGTGTCTAATTGTTGCTCTATAATATTTATCTTTCATCTTCAATGATATTTTCTTCTTTTAGAATACATAATGCAACTCTTCATTTTAACCAACATGCATTAATTATGTGTAACATCTCAATCAATTTTTTATCACTTTGATAAATTGGTCCTAAGTATTTAAATCTTTCCTTACAAGGGATGCAATGCATGTCAAACTTAATTTATATATCATCTTAAGTAACAAAATGATTAAACTTGCATTCCATATATTTTGCTTTTATTCTACTAAGTCACAACCCTTTACTTTCTAATGTTTCTCTCCGTAGTTCCAATTTCTTAGTAACTTTTTTTTTACACTCATTCACTAATATAATGACATCGGCAAATGAAATACACCAAGGTACTCTATCCTAAATATGTTTTGTTAACTCGTAAATGACTAATATAAATAAATATGAACTTAAAGTTGATCCTTGATATAATCCAATATTAATTTCAAAGAAATTTGTCATTTCTTCATGGATCCTCACACATGTTTATACATTATGGTACATGTTATTTATAAGATTGATAAATGTCAATATAGAATATGTCTCTTTTCTAAGGTTCTTCAAAGAATATCTCCTTATCGTAAGCTTTTTATAGATTAGTAAATACCATGCAAAGATTATTCATTTTTGCTTTAAAATGTTCTATTAGATCTTCGATCATCTATAGAGCCAACCCAATCAGCATCTGAATAAATTTCAATAAAGAGAGATTAACGAGGAGTATAACATAAACCATGAGTAACAAATGACTTCAGGTATCTGATAATATGGATCATATTCATATGATGTCTAGATGGTGAGTGCATCCATCTACTCACATAGCTTACTGCAAAACTTATATCTGGTCTTCTAATGGTGAGATATATGAGTTTACCAACTAATCTATAATATTTGCCTACATCTTCATATAGGTTCTCAGAGTCTCTAACTATCCCTCTTTGAACTTCATTAGGAACAATACATATACGACAATCTTCCATCTTAGTCTCTTTCAACAATAGTCTCTTTCAACAAATCCAGAATATATTTAAGTTGGCTTAAGAATAGACAACTATTACATCGAATAATTTAAATGCCCAGAAAATAGTGTAGCTTTCTCAAGTCTTTCAAGTCAAAAAGCTTGTGCAGATTTCGCTTCAAATCTGTGATTCCTTTCACATCATTACCTGTAATAATAATATCAACAACATGTACAGTCAAGAGAATAGTCTTCTCACCATGTCTGATAAATAATGTGTGGTCACTCTTGCTGCGTTTGAAACCCAGGCTGAGAACACCGCTAAATTTTTCAAACCACACTCTAAGTGTTGTTTTAATCCATAAATTGATTTCTTTAGCTTGCATACTTTGTGTGGCTCTGTTCTCTGATTATAACCAGGTGGTAATATCCTCAGTAAGATCTCCTTGAAGAAATGCATTTTTCACATCCAGCTACCATAAGTCCCATTTCTGATTCACTACCACACATAGGAGAATTCTAATAGTATTTAATTTTGCAAAGGGCGCAAATATTTCGGTATAGTCAATCCCATAGGATTGGCTATAACCTTTAGCCACCAACTTGGCTTTATATCTTTCTATATTCCCATATAATCGATACTTGATAGTGTATACCAATTTACAACCAACGGTATTCCTCTTTGGTGGTAACCTTGTAAGTTCCCAGGTGTGATTCTTTTCCAAAGCTCCAATTTTATCTTTATAATTGTCTTCTATTTTGCACATTGTTAAGGTTCTTAATATGTCTTAAGTATATAAGATTATCTGCATTCATAAAAAATAATTGATATTCTTTTGGATAATTAGAATAGGATACAATTTTATGAATAGGATATTTGGTTCCTTCCCTTTTTCTTTCACGAAGAGCAATAGGTAAATCATCTAAATTACTAGGAGGATTTAAAGGATTTACCTCAGTACTTACTGAAACTGATTCAGGAGTTAAATCTTGGTTGAGGGTAGCATTAGGATTTGGTAGGACAATCTTTCTTTCTCCTCTTGAATAAGTCTGTCATTTCTTTCATTTAGTTGGATATGTTATCTCTTCATTACTTTCTTCCATTGGCAATATCGGTAAGACGATACTATTGGAAGAATTTGATATTTTACTACTGTCTCCATCAAAAACTATAAGTTTTCATGAAATGTAACATCCATGGTGAGATGCTACTTCCTCTTTTCAGGGTCATAACACTTATATCCTTCTGCGTAGAGGAATATCCCAAGAAAATACACTTGACTGCCCTAGCATCAAGTTTGTCTCTCGCATTACCAAAAATATTTACAAAACAAGTACATCCAAACACTCTTAGTGGAACATTAAATTGTTTTTAAGTAGGACATAAAGTATGAAAGGAAGAATCACCATTCAGTATATTGGTAGGCATTCGGTTTATAAAAAAAACAGCAATTACAACAGTTTCACACCAATAGGTTTTTAGAACGTTATTTTCAAAGAACATGTAAAACATTTTTCAGAGTTCCAAAATTTGTAGTTATACTTCATTTTCCCAAGATGGGAATGGTGGATCCATCAACCAATTTGATGTTTGTCCCCTTCTGAATTGATTGATAATAATCAAAAAATTCTTTCATGCCAACCATATGATCAATCGTCCCCGAATCAACTATCCATATCCTGAAATTAGATGACAAAATATTGCCCAATGCCATGAAGGAGAAGGAATAAGTCATGGTAGCTTGTGAATCAACACTAGAAGAAGTAGATGTAGTCTGTAACGCAGTTACTCTGGCTTTAAGGTCTTCTAATTCCTTCTTCATCTCAGCCAATGAACTCAGTCATGTTTCTACATTTTGTGTCTCAATTTGATCACTGAAATAGGCCCTATTAGGTCTATTTTGAAAATAGGTAGGCCTACCCACTAGTTCCCAACATGTTTTTTTAATATGTTTAGTTTTGCCACAGTAAGAACACATCAGCTTATCCTTTTCATCTGGTCTTCCTCTGACTATCATATCCACCTCTGCCACGTGTATATGATGTATTTGTATTCCTGCCTACAAATGCAATACTGTCTGGATTGATATTTCCTTCTTTTTCTAAGTACTTTTTATCTTCTTCCCGTAGAAGTGCAGTGTATAAGGTACTCACAGATCGAAGTTCTTCTCAACTGAGAATGTTGTTTTTAGTCGCCTCATATTCTGAAGAGATGTCCCCACAGTAGATCAAAGATTTTCCGTTCTTAAAATTCTTCATTTCTTTCTTTTGTACAATTCTGACATTTAGTCTTCGAATAAAAATGAAGTTCCTCCCATAAGCTACGAAATTCAACATAATACTCACTCACTGACCTTCCTCATTTTCTACATCTTCTAATCTTTTCCATAATTTCATATTTTTTTGTCACATTCTTTTTTTGGGCATATGCATCTTGGGTAGCCAGCCAGATATCCTTTGTTGACTCTAGAAACATAAAAGTACTTCCAATAGGAGACATAGATTGAATAAGTCATGCACTTACAAGAGCATTTTCTCGACGCCATTTAAAGTAGGAGGGATCAAAAATATCGGGCATGGAAATATCTCTAGTCAAGTAAACCCATCACCCCCTTGTTATCACGGCTAGTTTGATGGATCTAACCCATTCGAGATAATTTTTTCCATCTAACTTTATATTTGTAATTTGAAAGCCTTCTCCTTTATCTGAACCATCATTCTCACCATAATCTACTATTTTCCATCTTCGTCATGACAATTAACCTTTATTTCACGGGATGAAATGAAACTTTTTTGCTTTTTCAACGATTCCTTTTTCGTATTGTTGGAAAAGATTTTTAGAAACAACCCTGATTGAAAAATAACTGACATGATTGAAATTTCTCTTATTCGATCAATCCGTGCAACCCTAATCATGTCTTCTTTTTTAAATCCAGTACAGAAATGCTCTAATCCTATAGATTAAGATCTGATACCATGTTGAGATACAACCCAAATAGGAAAAATAATAAATCAAGGAACAAATACCATCAAAGTATTGTAAGGAGGTGTCGGCATCACCATGGGCTGCCACCCGCTCTCTCTTATTCCATTCCAATTTAAAAATATGGTACACTTTAGGGCTACTTATATTAGTTTATAACTTCAAAGACTTAAATGCCCCTAATTAGTAAAACTAATAATACTTATTCCAAATATAAGAAATACATTTAGAAATCTAAAGTAACAAGAATCTCCAACAGATACAAGTGAGTTGAGGAGGGAGTATTTTGAACCCAAAATATAGGATACATGGTAACTCATTGTCAAAATCGATCCATGAGAAGCCATGGAGATGAAAGTGAATAAGAAAGAAGGATTGAGGATGAACAAAAAATAGGAACTTTTCCATGAAAAGATTATAATAGAGGAAAAAGTCCAAGTCAATTTTTATAGGCGATGAATGGCATTCTACCATCGTCAATTTGTGTAATTGTTCAACCCAATATTTAAGGAGACAACGAGATTCATCGAGCGACAACAGAATTTTCCACGCATTGCCAAGAGTGAAATGATGTTTGAAGTGACCTTTTATGAAACCTCGAAGGAATGAAAAGCAAGGTGCAATAATGAAAAAGTGCACAAAGTAACTATGTGCTCTCATTCCCCCGACTAGATGAGCATCCTGCTCGAGGGCCTACTGTTTGGCCAACATAGCATCCAATTCCTACATCTCCGAAGCAAGCTTTTAATACATTGTGACATTTGTTTTGCTAGCAATTGATGCCTAGGACATTAGAGAGTTGAGTGTCGTTTTTATCTTGGGAAGCATCAATAATTAATGAAATAAAAACCGTACACAAAAATTCTGAACTGGAGGTCGGCGTCCATATGGCTGTCGCAGCCTCTCTTTCTTCTTATTCAAAAACATATATAACCTAATAACACACTTAGAGTTTTATATTGTTGAAGAATATGAGTTTAGAGTCAATTTTAGTACATATAATGTCTTAGGACAGTAAAATTGATGTTTAGAGTATTATTGTAATTGTTCGAAGTTGTAAGGGCATTTTGGTAATTTTTTGTACTAGGAGTATTTCAGTTATTTTACATTTTACAACTCCTTATATAAGGGCTAATAGTCTGTATTAGGGTTTAAGGTTGCAGGGATTAAGAAAGAGAGAGAAAGAGGGGGGGACCTCCATTGGAGGTCCGCCCCCCCCTCTGATCTCCATTGGTACTCTTCTTCTTTTATCAATAAATTATATTGTTTATTATTTGATGTGTTTCTTGGTAATTTCAAAATCGTATCAGAGCCAAAAAACCAGTTGGTTAAGCGTTGGTGGAGGAGATTAATGTCCTACTACAAAACAGAGTGCAATCAGGTGAAAATCGGCCAGTCTGGAAATTTCTCTCAGATTGAATTTTCACAGAATGTTGGCATTGCTTTGAAGAGGTAAGCATCGTCCATTTGATCCAAAATTTCTACTGCAGAAATCTGGATGTGCAGAGGTTCCAATGAATCAATAGTCGTGAGAATCGGAGATCGGTTGATGAGGTTTTTATCTATCGAAATAGAGCCAACAGAAAGCAGATATTTGAGTAAAACGAAGTGTGATCTTTAAAGATCTAGTACTGATCTATCATTTACAAGATAGATATACACAACATTCAGAAGGATCAAGAGTAGATCGTGAAGATTTGAGCCAGCTCGCAAGAAGAATCTGTTGATAATGTTAAAAGAAGTGAAGACAATAATATGGATGATGCCAAGAAAGAAAACAAGGCCGTAGAAGGAAATGATACGAGAAATGAAGATACTGCCTCAGAAAAGACTCCAGAAGAAAATGAGATAAAATCTTCTGAACCTGAAGAAGCAGAAGGCGAAGGCTTCAAAGATGAGAAAGCGGAAGAGGCTGCATACAATGTAAATGGTGATGATCTGGTCTCACAGGAGGATATAAAGAATGCATTTAAGAAATTTGGAAGAATCATGTTTGTTGGCTTCACCAGAGGTGCTGAATTAGGTTATATCCCAAACGTGCTGCAACTGTCCTTGCTGAGAAAGGTGGTGACTTGGGATGGTTTCCCCGAGGAAAGATGGCAGGAAAAACTAACTGAAGCTTTGGTCTGGACTAGAAGGGAATTGTTGCCTGATGCATCAAAATTTTTTGGTACAAGTGTGTATTTTGTATCTTTCTGAACTGATCGATCTATCTTTATGCACAACATGGTTTGAGAAACTGACTTTTTGGTGAATCAGTTATCTATATTCAAGAATCTTTATGACTAGATAGATTTGATTTTGTTCCCAGATGCTTGAGAAACAGCAAGATTCATAAATTGGATTCTACATTGGAAGTTGCATTACATGAATTTGTTAACAAGGATGACAAAGCAGCATTCTATTCCTGTGTACCGTACAATCTCGTACAGACAGTATACTGGATTTGATGGAGAAGAAACTATAAGTCCTGCAAAATAGCCTGATAATTTGAAAAAAAAGGAAGGTGTTGGCTGCCAAAAGCAATAATGATGGCTGACCCATTCTTTCCAAATTTTTTAAGGGAGTTTACACAAAATCTTGAAAAAGAAGATTTGAATCTTTAAAAAAGGAAGGATAAGTTTATTTCTTTTGAATTTCAAATGCTGGAAATGGTAGTTACAGATTATATTTCCTGATTTTGTGGAAAGTAAACCAGAAAGATAGTTATGAAAACTTAATTTCCTGATTTGGGTGAAAGGATAAGATAAAAAGGGAAGGATTATCCCATTTTTTTAGAAAAGAAAATAATCAACTGCTGCCCATTATCTAGATAAAGAAAGTTGTTACAGAAAAAAAAAGGATAGAAAATATAGTCTATCCGAGATTGTATGGGTATGCTAAAAAGAAGAATCGCAGAGATTCAATGTGAATGCAAGTTAGAGATCAATGAGGATGATGCTGATTGAAAATCTGCACCTGCAGTTGCACGCCTCTGCATCTGACATTATGTATGAAAAGACCATTACTGCTGAGACGTACTCAGAAGATGGGATTACTCTTTTTTTGGAGTTCAGGGTTCTGGACCAGATAATATGCAAGTGATTTAAGTTGAACTGGTGGATGCATCTCTAAATTCTATATACTTTTATGTATTGGATTCTGGTTATACAGTCTTCACTTGATCTGGAAGCTTTACCACCGCAGAGGACCAGGAGTTTGTGGACAGGCAGCTGGATGTTATCAAGCCAAATATCCAATCCAAGCCACAAAAGGAACGTTCAGAGTCTGAAAAGTTTTGGGACTTACTCGGTAGAAAGGTTGAATATCCTGGCCAAAAGATAGTGAATGAGTCTGAAAATGATCCTCGTTTGTTTGCTTGCCTTCATTGACAACATAACATTATCATCAATGGACTTTGTAAGGCTGGGAAGACTGGTAGGCTGGCTGAGGCACGAAAGAAAGGATTGAAAAACTTCTGGAGATGCATGCCAATAGTAGAGAGGATGTGAAGGCTGCCCTGACGGGTGATATAGCTGCACTTACAGGACTCAAAGATACAATAACAGGTGACAAGGTCAGTTTGCAGATATCACTGTACGGTTTGAACCCATGGAGCCAGGTAGTGGATATGAGTTCAAGAGTGCAATCAAAGGAGGTGCTGTACCAAAAGAATACATTCCCGGAGAGGATGAAAGGATTGGAAGAGTGTCTGGGCAATGGTGTGCTTGCTTTTGGCTTTCCAGTTGTCGATATACGTGCAGTACTTGTTGATGGTTCTTACCATGATGTAGATTCAAGTGTGCTGGCATTCCAGTTGGCAGCAAGAGGAGCTTTTTCGGGAAGGAATTAGAAAAGCTGGACCAAGGATGCTTGAACCTATAATGAAGGTTGAAGTTGTTACTCCTGAAGAACATCTAGGTGATGTGATTGGTGATCTCAACTCCCAAGAAGGCTAAGTATTGCAGCAAAGAAGATTCCTTGGAAGATGGACAACCAAGAAGCATATGGAACACTTCTTCATAATGTGAGAACCCTCTACAATTGATTCACTATATACAAACGAAGATGTAAAGGCATTTGCTTACTTTTTACTACATTTGGACTCTCCAATGCATCATGAGAGGAAACGCCCCAAGAAGTCATCCTAGTAAAAACCAAGTCCATAATAAGGCTAAGGCTTCAAAGTATTAGAAGAAAATAATATAATATCTTTCTTGCTTTTTGAGTGTTAAATGCTAATATGATACAGCATAATGGCGACTAAACCATGTACTCGATCCCACATAGTATAGGAGAAGGATTCGTTGAGGTTTTAGTTACTGTAGATAAGAAAAATAAACAATATAAATGGATTTTGCATTAGGATATCAGGTATTCATCGAAACTATGGTTTGCATATATAAATGAGGAGGGTACGGAGATTTTAAATTTTTCTATGATTTTTTATTTCTTTATAGCCAATACAATTTTTTTAAAAAATGAGATGAACATTTAATTACTTATAAGAGTGGCTTATTATAGACACAAATTGATTATTTTGTTTGCAGGAAAAAAGATAGATCATGTTGTAAAGATTGCAAGGTAATTCTAGGAAAATGCTTAATTACTCAACATTGACTTTTAGTAATGGATTTGTAGGTAAAAAAGTAGATAAAGAAGAATACAGTGCATAGAGCTATTTGGACTAGATGGTAGAACCTCAAATGTGAGATAGAAGATATATTTAAAAATAAAGTTTTTCAAGGAGATGCTTGGAAGTATGGAGGTATACCTTCTGTCATGTGAAACAATATGGTTGTACATATTAGAGAAGTGGCAAAAGATGTGTTAAGTGAATCTAAGAGAAGAAGTTTGGTGGTGGAGTGAAGTGGTGCAAGATAAAATCAAGGCAAAGAAGGCATGTTAGAGTGAAGTGGTGCAAGATAAAATCAAGGCAAAGAAGGCATGTTATAAATTGAATTACGCCAAGAAGACTAGTGAAACTTAGGAGGCTTATAAGAAATCAAGGAAAGAAGTGAAAAGGACTCTTAGTGAAGCAAAAGCCAAAATTTGAGAGAATTCGTATAAAAAGTTTAACTCAAAAGAAGGTGAAAGAGATATTTTTAGGATAGCTAAGGTTAGATATAAGAAAACTAAGGATCTTACTTTTGTTAGATGCATTAAAGATGAGGATAAGAAGATTCTAGTGGCGAACAATGATATAAAAAATAGATGGAAAAATTATTTCTATACGCTTTTTAATGAAAATTCATATGGTAGTATTAACTTAAGAGAGTTAGCCAAATGAAAAAAGTATATAAACCATAATTTCTATCGGTGCATTCAAAAGAATGAAGTCAAAGAGGCTCTTAAATATATAAAGATTGGTAATCTATAGGACCAAATAATTTTCTAATAGAAGTATGGAAAATCCTATGAGAGATGGGGCTCACTTGGCTCACAATACTATTTAATGAAATATGATGAATCCAAAAGATGCATCACGAATGGAGAGCGAGTACACTTATACCCATATATAAAAACAAGGGAGACATTTAGAATTGTGCGAGTTATCGATGTATCAAGTTCATGAGCCATACTATGAAACTATGGGAATGAATTATCCAATGTAGGTTAAGACAAGTATTGAATACAACAGAGAACCAATTCGGATTCATGCCTAGCAAATCTACTCTTGAAGCGATTCACCTATTGAGACGTCTTATGGAGCATTTCAGAGAAAAAAAAAACTTTCATATAATATTTATTGATCTAGAAAAAACTTATGATAGGGTACCAAGATATATTCTTTGGAGAACCTCGGAAAAGGGATGTATCCCATTGACATACATAAATCTTATAAAAGACATGTATGATGATGCAAAAATATGTGTGAGAACTCATGAAAGAATGACGACTCCTTTGAAGTTAATATTGGGTTACATTAGGGATTAACCTTAAGTCCATATTTATTTACATTAATCATTGATGAGTTAACAAAACATATTCAAGATAAAGTACCTTGGTATATGTTATTTGTACATGACATTGTGTTAGTGGATGAGTCTAGGAAAAAAGTTAATAAGAAATTAGAACTAAGTTGAGAAACATTAGAAAGTAAAGGCTTTCGACTTAGTACAACAAAGACAAAATATATGGAATGTAAGTTTGATCATTTGGATACTTCAGAGGATATAGAAATTAAGATTAGCACACATTGTATCTAATAAGGAAAGTTTTAAATACATAGGGTCAATTTTTCAAAGTGATGAAAAAATTGATGGAGATGTTACGTACATAATTAATGTTGGTTGGTTAAAATGGAGAGGGTCATAAGATATTCTATGTGATAAGCATATACTATTAAAGTTGAAAGGTAAATATTATAGAGTAGCAATTAGTAGAATTGTTATGGTTTATGGTTCTGAGTGTTGGGCCGTTAATTAACAACATGTACAAAAGATATCTATAGCAGAAATGAAGATGTTGAGATGGACGAGTGGTCACACAAGAAAAGGCCACATAAATAATGAGGTTACTAAAAATAAATTGAGAGTGATACTAGTAAAAGATAAAATGAGGAAAAATCATTTAAGATGGTTTGGATATTTAGAAAGACAACCAAAGAATGCCCCCGTAAGAAGATATAAAAAACTATATTGTAAAAATGTTAAAAGAGGAAGAGGATGACCACAAAAGTGTTGGAAAGAAACAATAAAAAATAATCTAGTTTATATTGAAATAATTGCTAGCATGGCACGTAAAAGGGCTATGTGGAAACAAAGAAACCATGTAGCCGACCCCATCTAGTATGGAAAAAGGCTTAGTTGTTGTTGTAGATAAGAAAAAGGAAATGAAGAATATCACAAGGAAAAGTTTTTATGGAAAACTGCTTTTCATTTTTGGTAAAGATTGAGAATTGCATCTGATAACCTTCATCTAGCCCCTTTTTCTTGTGAAAATATATCTAAGGTAGAAAAAGTACAAGAATGCAAATTAAGTAAGCATATCTTCTCACCACATATACCAACTCGAAAACACAAGCAGCCAGAAGGCCGTTATTCATTAAATAATTGAAACTACAGAAGACGGGTCAAAATGCCAACTAAATGCAATTGTGCCATAAACAAAAACAATACAATCTTATGGAAGATTGATGAACAAGAAACTTATGGAAGATTGATGAACAAGAAAAGCTCTCATGCAGCATAACCCACATTTGTCTAACCTACCCACACCTAAAAGGAAAGGAATATCCAATCATTTGTGCATTATTTGAGCCAATCATATTTTCCGTGTTCTAGGAGTTTTTACATTCACGTATTCTAGTCTTACATTTCGGTCATATCCAAAACCATAACTGCCAAAGAAGTAACCTATACTGCCAAAAGAATAACTGATCTGTTACATCTTCCAACTGTGTTAGACTGTTAGTATGGATTTTTCCTTTCTCATTTGATATGTTCAGAGAATAATCCTCTTACCAAAATTCTCAACTTGCTAATCCTCAAGTTAAAAGCCCATATGCAGTCACGTGCTTGAAACCTTTGTCTAGAAGAAAGAAAAGTATGTAAGTTGAACATCAGGATCATCAATAAAGTTCAATAAGAAATTGGAGGTACAAGCATGACACCTTATGCCAAGAGAAGAACTACACACGGCAGCAGAAAAAGCACCAATGACCCACAAAATTACTGAACCATTGGTGAAGAAGTTAGCCACAAGCCAGATCACCTAAATCAAAGTTAGAATCATGAATGCTCAACATCAAACACGCAGCCCCTGAAATTGTTGATCCTGGCAAACAAGTTAACCTTTAGAATGGCTAATTTTGAGGGGCAGATAGACCAGACAAGCTCGCCTACTCTTGACTTGATTTTGGTTGGGGTGCCCCAAAAAGAATCATTAGAACTCTGTTTAAGTACATGGACCAATTTAGCCCACTACAGATACACGCTTTTGCAGACTTCCAAGTAGCTCATTTTCTTTTGACCCCATTACAAAAGCAGTAAGGACTTTTGGGATTCCTTAGGCTCCCTTGACAAACTCATGCAGAATTTCATGATTCTCCTTTGTGGCATGATCACCAGTCAAAACATATTTAGCATCAATTGATTGTAAAAATACTCAACAAATGATGGATGACAAGATTCCCTAAAAGGGCATGGTTGTGGTGATATCTGTCATGCTTTTACAGAATAAAACTGGTTTACTCAATGGTTTCTCTGTGCAGCAAGAATGGTGGCAACTAAACAGCTCCCTACTGCTCCTAAGCCTCTAATTCCTGTTAGCCTTATCCCAATATTTTTGTACAAATAAACCAGCCTGTCTTCATCACCTCCACTCACCAAGTTAAGCTCATATGCCCCCTCCCGAGGTATTACAGCATATAGGTGTATTTGTCGGTGAGATAGCTCTCCACTCGTAGTATTTGAAACCTGCCCAGAGACACTAGTGTGACAAACTTCATTCTTCCCTTTTCCAAAAGAAACCCTCATAAGCCCCACAGAGTTTTGGTCATCTGTTCTAGGATCAAATATAAAAGAGAACTTTCCAAGCGCAAGATCAGGCTTTCTAAATAGATCACTGAGATCTCTCTCTGACATTTCTAAACTTCTAGGCATGGGATTCCTTATATCAGTCTGCATAGTTTTAGCAGCAATAAGAATGTGTGAAGCCTCCCGTAATCCACTAAGAAAGGCACCATGCATGGTGGCCGGGTATTGCTTGGTTGTAGCTTCACCAGCAAAAAATATGCGACCGTTACCCACATTTTCAGCAAGAATATCATAATCATCACCAGATGACCCCACTCTAATGTGCGAGTATGAACCACAGGATAGAGGATCGCTTCCCCATCTAGTGCATATCGTTTGAATGGGATTTGGCACGTCAACACCTCTAGGATTATAGATACCTGCAAATGCAACCAAATGTTACCCTTAAGGCAAGTGAAAAGAAACGGTACTTCCTAAGGACCTGGGAATGTATAGCAGAAGATATGCAAGGAAAATTTATTTTACTATGGCACCCTCAGCAAACACACCTTTGAGTACACTTAAAACCTGGTGAATTATATGGGTTGGATCGGCCCTTTCAAAATGTATTGCAGCTTCACCTGCCACCAAGGCAATAAGAACTGGGCCACCAGAAACCATGTGATAGCTGTAGAACAGAAAGAATTCACCTCTTCTTGCACAATCCCTGTTGATACAACCAAATGTATCAAGCTCTTCACCCCAGAAGACATGCGGGAATATCATGGCAACTTTGTTTAACAATCCAAAACCCAATCTGTCTATCGCATCAAGTTTCCTTTTTGGCAGTTCTGGGATGAATGTTATTGACCGACACTTGAGGACACCAAGTGAGACAGTGCATAGCGCCATATCAGCTTTAAACACTTGACCTCCAGCTACCACTTCCACACCCCAACTCCCATACCTGATTGTATCCACAGTCTTCCCATAGAAAATGGGCACATTATCACACATAGCATTGACCAAGCGGCCATTACCCCCAGCAAGCAAACAGTGATCCCCACCCATTTCATAGGGATCATCCTGATCCCAGAATGCAAGAGACAAGTAAGATAGCAACCCAGCATTGGCATATTCCAAATTTGCTAGATGCCAATCCAGAAGTTTTTTCTCATCCACATCCTGTGCCACACAATAGACCTGCCTGAATGTCTCCAAAGCAGAACCCAGGGAGATCCTTGCCGCAGATTCTACACCAATTAGTTGTCTTAGTTGTGTAGCTTTATCCAACAATTTGTTAAAGATGAGCTCAACTTTCGAATCTGTTTCTGGATCCACTGGTGATCCATTTGGTCTATGCAGAGGACACTTATCTCTGACCTTATGAAGAGGAAGTGACAATTGCCTTGCTAAAACACCAAGTGGGTTTGCATGAATTCCAGTTATAACGCTACCACCAAGATCAACTGCTCCAAAAATGCCTCTCTGACCCATTTTCTTTGTATATACCCTCCCTCCAGGTCTCTTTCTTCCTTCAAGAACAATTACCTTGAAACCAAAGCTCAGCAACTGCCTAGCTGCAGCTAATCCAGCAAGTCCACTGCCTATAACAATCACACTCCCCACAGTACCTTCCTTGGGAATTTCTGCCTTGATTGAAGGTGAAACCCCAAAATTGATGTATCCATTAGACACAAGGAAGTCATAAGCCTTTCTAACCATTACTTCATATTCCTTGCTCACTGATTCCATGATTTGCTCTTTATGCAACCACTTTGCTACATTATCTCTCCACATGCACAGAATATGATTCCTAACCACAATGTAGTCATTCTGCTCCCTTCCACCCAATTCATTAACCACCCCAGCTTTGATCTCCTCCTCGAGCAAAGCATCAATGGGGAATCCCAAAGACAACGCAATCACTGCCTCTAATTCTGTTTCCTTTTCCAAATCAGCCATTGTTCGGTTTCGTCTCCGTGGTTGGCTGCCAATATGGCTTTCCATGAACTCATCTATTACGTTCTCGTCATAATTCTTGGTTACAACATTCCTTCTCAGTGTTCTCCTGCAGCTACTGTTTGTCTCACTATTCTCCATGTTCTCACCACCAAACCAATAGAAGATGCATCCACCACTCAATCATTAACTAAAATGGTTTTGGGTCGTCAAGATTTGCTAAAAATTATGACAATAACTGAAATTACATGCATGGAAATCACATCAGTTGAAACGTGTAACAATTTGTATGACAAGATATAAAGAAATGGAGGTTTGTTGAAATCTACCTTTGTTTGTGCATTTCGAACCTCAACTGATGCTGCTTCTAAGCTTCTCACCCAGGATTTACCTTACGGATATGTTCTTCCCTCGTTTCCGAATTCCAATGGCACGAGAAAGAAGAGTTTGACGCTTTTAGTTCTGTGGAGGGAGAGAGTCAAAGAGTGGGTGGGGGGGCGCGGAGGACCCGTCCGCAACGTGATTCTGAAAAGACAGTACGAGACAATCGTTATTACGGTTCGAGAAGTGAGCAAAGTTAAAGAATCAGGAAATAGAAAACCCTATTCTTGCTCCGTCTCTTCCATATTTTTGATATTTCCCCATCGGCGACGAATTCATGTACATGCTTCTTTCTAAATCCATGTCACATTTATATACCCTATTTGTAATAATTCCATCATATCTAAGCCCTTCTAACGTTAACGCTGTTAGGTTAACTTCGTCTGCTCATTAAATAAATCAGGAGAAGGGAATTATGTTAAGGAGTATATATGCGCAAACGCTTTGGCAGTTGCCGCCATATGCCTCTTTCTTCTAGAGGCCGAAGCCTAACACAGACCTAGAACAAAGAAATGATATGGAGAATACAAGTTCATTGTATTAGGAACAGGTGATTTTCCGATTTTGAAGCAAACTGTTGCCAACTCAATATTGCTAAAAAAAGAAAAATTTGTAGTGACACCTTAAACCATAAAAATTTGGTCTTATTTTCTGAGTTTGATCTTCATACACACTAATTATACAACTCTTCCCGAAGAATAACTTTGGCCTTGACACATTGTCACGAAACACCCTGCTTCAATGTTAACACATAACAGCATCAAGTGTCAATCCATCAATTTTGTCATCGACGTCGAAGAAGAAGAAGAATCCATTGAAAACTAACGAAAATTAGAGAAAAGGCAAAGATGGCAACCACCATGGTTATTTCAAGGTATTTGTTTGGGCTCTTTAATTATAGCCCCACCTAACCTCCATGTATATCCACCACTGGTTGATGGCCACAAGTATAGCAAATGTTTGATGGTGGATCCAGAAATTTGCTTCAGATGGGGACGGACTCAAGGTTCGGGGGAAGGAGCCGACTTCAAAAACTTTCAATTTATTTTTCTGAAATTTCAATAAGAAGATGAAAATTTCACAATTTTAAGTAAGGCGGTCGTCCCAACATGTCACAATGTGGATCCGCCACTGTTCATCTTCTTTTTTGGTACAAAGGAAAGGTTGCATGCCTCGGATATCAAGCTGATAATCTTCAACTTGTGAGTCGACCACCTAACCAGGTGAGCTATGCTCTCTGTGCAATGGTTCCCATTTGATTACATGGTAAAATATTAACTGTTATTGTTTACCGAAAATAGTTGATTATGAAATGTGAATAAATTACAACGTCCTCTTAAAAGTACCAAAATGATGCACAAATACAATAGCAAATACTAGATAATCACTACAGTGAATTCCTGGTAAAATTTCCAAGTTTTCTCTTAACTCCAATTCATATTATCAAACCCCAATTCATACATAAGGTAAAACTAATGTTGTTAGCTGCAAGGTCTCTATTTTATTAGTGATTAAAACTTTAGGAACTTAATGGTGAAAATTTAATGTCTGACTTAAAATGTTAAGAAATTGAGATTTTAAATTGTAAATCTTATGAAACCGTAAGATACTTTTGTGAATTTTTCTCCTCAGATAATATTAACTTGGATGGGTGCATACTTAGCTGAGAATATAACCGTTTCATTCCAAACAGTGAAACTTTTTGAATAATTTTCTATTTAAACCAACAAGCTCATGTCAATTGAGTTATCTTTGCAATGGCACTTAATATACAGATTTAGTGTTTACTTAAAGCGTTTGCAACCTTTTGTTGCACTTCTTGCCTTGGAGTTGTAATTAGGGGTGGCAATTTCCGACCCGCTGTACACTTTATAGCTTATTTGTATAAAATATATGTTTGTAAGTATGTTATATATTTGTGTATATTTTAATGTAAATATAACTATATATACATAATAACTTTTGGTTTAATAATGTTAAATATCATTAAAAAATTAGATTTTATGTAAATTATATAATATTAATTTTTTTCCTTAAAATTTATTTTATTAAGTTGAAATGGGGCGGGGCCAGGTTGTAAGAAATGGGTGGTAGGCGGGCCGGGTTTGATCCCACAAGACACCATAGCAGGGTGTAGAAGCGGGATTCTAGAGTGGGGGCGGTGGACTGAAAACCCGCCCCACCCTGCCCCCCTAATTATAGTCACGTAAGTTATGGATCGTCTTACCGTTTGACAGGTCTTTCCGAGACTAGTATTCTCACTTGTCCCTTTCTCTTTTTTGGTTACGGTGGGCCCATGGGAGGCTGAAGCACGGAGGATGCATATCAAATATTTATGGAGAACAAAATGTATTTTCGTTGCATTGCCAACATAGAAGCTTCAATGATGCAGGGGCTTCATAACAGGTATGGGGGCTGAGCGATAGCTCAATGCGTGGTTAGATAGTCCACACATTTGTTTCCTTCCCGAAAATACGCCCAACCTTAACTAAATATTCCTAAGAAGCATAAAACCATCACAAGAAGCAATTAATACAGTATAAGTTTTCAGATTTTAATAAGAAAGTTAGGGTAATATGCACACTGCAATCTTCGTACTACTAGCCTAATATAAGTGATAATAAAAGCTAAGCTCGTTAAAAAGAATGTTGCAATGCCCATCTCCACATTTCTTATTTTTATTAAGCTTAAATCAAAACAGTTGCGTTGCGAAATTGTGGAAAGGAGTGACATGGAGATTCGGACAGCACCCGAGACCTCAACAGAATCTTGCTCCTCTTCAACTCTGGCAGCAAGCTCAGGTCAACGAGAGAAAAAGTAAGGAATGGGCAGCAGGATCAATTGGTGGTTCGACTGGTATGAGAATGCAGAAACAAGAGCAATTTGAAATGCAGTCAGCTTCAGTTGACCCGTCTTCCTTTCTCTTGCTGAGATTAAGAGAATTATTGCCCGCCCATCATGGTTCAAATGCATAAAGTCTATCGCAGATGGATTTTTCTTAATGACCGGGCTCCTCCAGCAAACTCCGCCCATGTAAGGGATCACCCTTGCATTGCCGGTCCCAAGCTCGGATAAAGGAAGAGGGTTGTGTTATGCTTTCGATAGCCAGCGTAAAACTTCGTTGGATTTTATAACATGGATTACAAAACTTATGAGCATTTCATTGGGGCGTCCTCGCCTAGCGATGTGTTGAAGAGCTCGAATACAATAATAAGTAAGCAAGGATCACCACATTTTCACCGGAATGTAGTGAATCAATTGCAGAGATGGTTCCCACATCATGGACGGGTGTGGGTAAAGAAGTTAGTCCCGCTACATTGCCGCCTGAATGTAGTGAAAATTTTGCAAAGAGGGTCTCCGCATTTTGAATATGGACGGATGCGGGGGTAAGAAAGCTAGTCCTAGATAATAAGATTCGTATTGGTTCTTAGAATATCGAAACATTATCCGGTAAGCTAATGGAGGTGGTAGATACTATGATTTGGAGAAAGATTCATATTCTATGTTTAGATGAGACAAAATGGATTGGAGAAAAAGCAAAGGAGATAGAGGATACTGGTTTTAAATTATGGTACTCAGGTAAAGAAAATGCTCGAAACGGAGTTGGTATTATCATAAATAAAGATTTAAAGGATAGTGTAGTTGACATACAATGATATGGTGACCGAATCATGACATTGAAATTGGTGTTAAGAGCAGAGGTTTTGAATATAGTTTGCGCTTATGCACCCCAAGTAGGACCAAAAGATAATATAAAGACAACTTTTTGGGAAGAGTTAGATAAGGTGATACAAAAGATTCCACAAAGGGAGATGACTTGTTTAGTTGGAGACTTAAATGAACATGTTGGTAAAGAGGCACTAGGATATCAAGGGATTTATGGAAACTTTGGTTTTGGGGATATAAATGAGGAAGGTAGGGAGATTTTAAATTTTGTTATGACATTTGATCTCTTTATAGTCAATACAATCTTCAAAAAACGAGATGAACATTTAATTACTTATAAGAGTAGCTTATCACAAACACAAATTGATTACTTTATTTGTAAACAAAAAGATAAAGCGTGTTATAAAGATTGCAAGGTAATTTCAGGAGGAAGCTTAACCACCCAACATCGACTTTTAGTTATAGATTTACAAATAAAAAAATAGACAAAGAAGAAAAGAGTGCATCGAGCTCTTCAGATTAAATGGTGGAACCTCAAAAGCAAGAAATAAGATATATTTAAATAAAAAGTCCTTCAAGGAGATGCTTGAAATTATGTTGGCACACCGCTGATATGTGGAACAATATGGATATACATATTAGAAAAGTGACGAAAGATGTGTTAGGTGTATCTAAGGGAGGCGTATAAGCACAAAAAGAAGCTTGGTGGTGGAGTGAAGTAGTGCAAAATAAAATCAAGGCAAAGAGGGCATATTACAAATTACATTATGCTAAGAAAACTAGTGAAAGTTTAGAAGCTTATAAGAAAGCGAAAAAGGAAGCAAAAAAGGCTGTGAGTTAAGCAAAAGCTAAAATTTGGGAGGATTTATATAAAAAACTCAACTCAAAAGTGGGTGAAAGAGATATTTTTAGGATAGCTAGGACTAGAGATAAGAAAACTAAAGATCTTAATTATGTTATCTTAATTTTATAAACTTTTTAATGAAAATAAAGTTGTTAGTATTAGCTTAGGAGAGTTAGCCAAATCAGAAAAGTATATAAACAACAATTTCTACTGACGTATTCAAAAGAATGAAGTCAAAGAAGCTCTTAAACATATGAAGGGTAGTAAATCGGTAGGACCAGATAATATTCCTATAGAAGTGTGGAAAATACTAAGAGAAAAAGGAATCACTTGGCTCGCAAGACTATTTAATGAAATATAGAAAAACCAAAAGATGCCCGAGGAATGGAGAGCAAGTACACTTATACTCATATATAAGAACAAGGGAGACATTTATAATTGTGCGAATTATCGAGGTATCAAGTAATGAGCCATACTATGAAATTGTGGAAAAGAATTATCGAACGTAGGTTAAGACAAGTATCAAGTACAACAGAGAACCAATTTGGATTCATGCTAGGCAGATCTACTATTAAAGAGATTCACCTTTTGAGACGTCTTATGGAACAATTTAGAGCAAAAAAGAAAGACTTTCACATGATATTTATTGATCTACAAAACGCTTATGATAGAGTACCGAGGGAGGTTCTTTGGAGAACTTTGAAAAAAAAAGGTATCCCATTGACATACATTAACCTTATAAGAGACATGTATGATGGTGCAAAAACATGAAAGAATAACAGACTTCTTTGAAGTTAATATTGGGTTACATCAAGGATCAACTTTAAGTCCATACTTATTTATAATGGTGATTGATGAGTTAACAAAACATATTAAAGATGAAGTACCTTGGTGTATGTTATTTGCAGATGACATTGTATTAGTGGAGGAGTCTAAGGAAAAAGTTAATAGAAAATTGAAACTATGGAGAGAAACATTAGAAAACAAAGGCCTCCGACTTAGTAGAACAAAGACAGAATATATGGAATGTAAGTTTGATCATTTGGTTACTTTAGAGGACATAGAAATTAAAATTGGCACGCATTGCATCCCCCAAGAGTAAAGTTTTAAATACCTAGGGTCAATTTTTCAGAGTGATGGAAGAATTAATGGAGATGTTACGCATAAAATTAATGCTGGTTGGTTAAAATGAAAAGGAGCATCGGGTATTCTTTGTGATAAGAAGATACCATTAAAGTTAAAAGGTAAATATTATAGAACAGCAATTAGGCCTGCCATGTTTTATGGTTCTGAGTGTTGGGCAGTTAATCATCATGTATAAAAGATGTCAGTGACAGAAATGAAGATGTTGAGATGGATGAGTGGTCATATAAGAAAAGACCGTATACATAATGAGGTTATTAGAAACAAATTAGGAGTGACACCAATAGAGGATAAAATTAGAGAATATCGTTTAAGATGGTTTGGACATATAGAAAGAAGATCAAAAGAAGAACCTCTAAAAAGATATGAAAAACTAAATTTGGAAAGTATTAAAAGAGCTAGAGGACGACCACAAAAGTGTTGGAAACAATAAAGAATGATCTAGCTTATTGTGAGTTAACTGCTAACATGGCACACGATAGAGATTTGTGGAAACAAAGAATTCATGTAGCCAACCCCGTCTAGTATAGGAAAAGGCTTAGTTGTTGTTGTTGTTGTTGTACCGGGCTCCTCCAGAAGCTTGATGGATCAAGATTTCCGTGTATAACAGGAAGTATTACAATTGGTGCTTCGGCTGTACAATCAGGGAGTTTCAAGGACGATATTTAGAAGATGGATGGAAAACTATCCCAGGAAGAAAACCTTTCGAGGAGTGGGTCTAGTGGGTGGAGTTGTTGAGGCAACAACATTGCACGCAAGCTAGCATCAGTCTTCAGGTGAATGTAGTGGCGATATGGGCCAGGTCGATGGGCTTGAATCGCAGAACTCCCGTAGTGGATGAGAACACCTTGCGTGTTTTTAGACAACTTCAATCTTCTTGCTGCTGTTGGCTCTCGGAGGCTAGCTAGGTTCTGTATATAATTCTTTTCGTTGGATCACTCAACTGGTAGCTTTCCCTTTAGCACAGTTGTAACATCTAGCATCTAACTCTAGATTCTCGGACACGCTGTTGCAATTCTGTATTAAAAGGTACTCCATATTGGAAAACACAAGAAGTTTGATCAGTTAAATCAAAATTCATTTGCTCACAATACCATCTTCTGGGTGGATAATATAAGGGAAGAGGTGGATAGACTTTCAGGAAGAAACTCACTGTCGTACAAAGAGAACTACAAGAACCGTCTTCAATCTTATATCTGGATTTTTTATATAGTTTCCAAAGTGCAACAATATACGTTATTGAAGAGAAACAAAAGTACCCGAGCCGATATTATTTATTTGAGAACCCAAATAAGAGAAGAGGTGGAGAAATTAAGGAATTGCTTTAACCTACAAAGAGAGCTAGAAGAATCTTTTTCTATCTTATAACTCGATTGATATAGCTTCCAAAGCGAACAATATAAGTTGGTTACAGTATCACAACAAACCCATCTTATCTATTTACATAACCATCCCTCTTTTGTAACTAAAATCAAGGAACAAGTAGAATTTTTCCAATGTGTGTGCTGCTTTCCAAGATCCTATGGGCCTCCGCTGCTTCAGACAACGGAAGCACCTTGTGAATGACAGGCTTCACCTTGCCGGCCTCAATGGCAGGCCAAACATTCTTCTCAACTTCGCTAACAATTATGAATTTATTCTCAGCAGTTCTGTTTCGTAGACCAGCACCTGCATGCACGAATCACATTTCCATAACCAACAACAACAGCGAAGCCTTTTCCCACACTAGATGGGGTCAGCTACATGGATTCTTTGTTTCCACAAAGCCCTATCATAATTTGTAGAATCTATGGTAAATAAATCTGGCAAAGTTTTATGCTTGCTGTCGGAAGCCTAACGCAAACCTTCTCTTCTATCCGGGCATGGGACCGGCCATGCAAGCATGATTCCTTACATGGGCACATTTTCATAACCACACCCAGAAAAATTTTTACTGAAATGTTGACTAGAAGGACTCACTATCAGTTGATTATCGGTGAACACAATGAAATTTCCAACTCTGGATCAGATATCAAAAACCCATGCAAAAAGTACTGGCCAATGACGAGAACAGGAAGACAATTTAGAGGCAAACATTACCACGCAGACTTTTATCAAGCTGAAAAAGAAAACTTCAAGACGATTTGTGAAAGAATTCAATATATTATAGAATCACAGGCTAATGATTGAATTATCTTTTACAAAAATTTGGTTTAACGATTTCCATACTTATTTGGGATCCAACTAAAGCCAACTCAGAGAATTTGTCGTTTCTAGTGCAACTAGAAATACAATGTTGAAGTCAATTGAAGGATGCACAAAGAGTGATTGCTCTCCTGACTCGTGGATGGGCTCGAAAGACTTCGTATTGAAGGAGGGCATGAATTTGATACCCAGGGTGTGCATCTGATAAAGGTTGGGCCCAGCTTTGAATTAATTTTTTAAAAAAAGGACAGACTTGGTGAACTTTAAAAATGTTACTTTTCCAAGCTTGTCATCTAGATAGACCAACAACTATTTGATTTAGTAGTAAGATACCTTGTACTGTGAGGCGCCTTGCTATGATGCAAGCAATATTGGCTTGAGCAGCGGGACCACCTTGTGTGCCAATAATGAAAAGCCTTCCATCCATATTCAAGCTATCGAGATTCCTCTGGAAGTAAGAACCACCCACACTGTCCAATATGAGATCAACACCTGCATAACATTCAAAGGATGAATTAAGGACCAGTCAATAGGAAGAAATGCCACTCCAAGATTATCAAGAATGTGTCACTGTCGCCCCGGTGGAGATCAACAGCAATAACTGGGAGGTGATGTTCATTCTTTCAGAAAGAGAGAAGGCCTTCTTCGTTCGGTGGATCCGGTCGAGGTGGTTTTCGTTTACCAGCGTGTAGGTTGGTTCCTATGACCAGACCTTTGGGATACGCTAAATTGCCCATTCCTTTGAGAAAGGAGAACGATTCAATAATATGTGATGTGTAGCATGATTAACGAAAATCCAACTGCTTTGTATTGTAAATAACAGCAATGCCCTATTCAGAAACACTTTTTCACATGTCGCAAAACATGATGAAATAAGCTATAATATGATGTTCAGAATACAAACTCCTGAAACCAGAGGAAACCCCACTAGGAGTAATTTTGGATGCCATCCCTTCATGTAATAGTACCCACCTCTTCCATCTGTTTCTTTCTTAACACGTGCAAGGAAATCTTCAGTTTTGTAGTTAATGCACACATCTGCCCCAAGATCCTTGCAGAACCTCAGCTTCTCTTCAGTCCCTGAAAAGAATATTTTATATTCAATGGCAAAGGACAAACAAACTACATTAAGCTTTCACTTAAGCATGCAAAAAAATGAATGCTCACCTGCAGTGACAAAAACTCTGGCTCCAATATGTTTAGCTATTTGAATTGCAAATGTGCCAATTCCACTTGATCCTCCATGAATCTGCGGTATCAGGGTTCTTTTACTAGGATATACATTATGTCCACAAGGCCATCTAAGCTTTTGTCACTGTGCTATGTAACACGGTTGTAAAATGGTGCCTTCCGATTAGTGTTGCAAGTGGCATACCGTTGCCGATATCTTAATTCACAAAGTCTCAAACTCTTAAAGTATAGCATGCCTTCTCAAATTTGCTTTTCCATGCCTACCTTATACAAGTCAAAGACCACGGTCTGTATTTGTCCAAGTATGTTAAAAGATGCCCATGGAACTTAGTTTTTTCTCGAGGAAGTTGCACAAGAACGATTCTAATACTTCTGCATAAACTAATACCCTAACAAATTAGACTTAAATATTTTCAATGAAAATATACAATTTTTTTTTAAGGATATGGTAAGGCACAATACGGTTTTACTAGGGAAAGATAAGCACGGTATCCTAGTCCATGATGCTATGATACTTGGTCTGCATTGGATGGAAATTAGAGGAAAAAAGTTCTAATTCTAAAACCACTTTGCGGCACAGGGCCCTTAATTTGTCAGAAACAATGAACTTTTTATACAGAACTATTATTAGCATGAAGCACCAGATATCAAATTCTCACTGACCAAGCTCGGGCCAAAGAAAATTCAGGATGGGGCCTCCCCCTATTCCTCGTGGTCTCCTTCTCCGCCTTCTTCCCTTTAAGAAGCGAAATTTCTTTTTGTTGAGAAGTCTCAATCTCAAGTTCTGAAGTTATCCTAATGCGTCCTTAAAACTAGCAAACATGGTCATCATGCAGATGGTGCTTCAGACGTTAAGTATCAAGTGTTTCCACATGAAAAAGGGTCATATTACTCCATTCCCATATTGGGACTATTAATAAGATGGAGATTCCAGGTGACACTAACTTCCCATATTGCGCAAGCAGTAGTCACAAGCTGGTAGTTTCCCTGGCTGTGGAAACCATATTGCTCCACAAAGCAGTGACCATGTGCTTCTGGATGAAACCCACATCCATAGTCACCATGAGGATACAATATTTTGTAGAGGAAGTTGATACATAATGAGACAAACAAAGTTTGAATGCATATTCATAGAGCTATTTCAGTACGTAGGGAGAATGAGGATAGACCTTAACAAGATACTGATTCAACTAGTGCGAACTGAAAAATACGTTCACTGATCATCTAGGAGCCAAGTATCTAATAGACTCACAATTTTCATTCCCAAAATTCAAAAATGTAATTCTACAAAGAAGTAACCGATTAGATTGTCCAGGCATGTTTTTGGAGAACACTCTGACGCATGCCATGTAGACTTGAAACAATAGGAATCTTGAACTGTGGTGAGAAACCATAAACTCGACTTGTGATTTAAGAGGACGACTATGTAAAATGCAAGTTTAATATGATAGCAGGCAAATGATACAGAAGTTAAAATCCACAACATATGGTATCCCAAAAAAAGATAAATATTGTTAAAATACATGTATTTACCGTATATTTTACTGTATTTTTATCATTTTGACATACATGTAATCAAGCACCAGGGCCACCAGCTCAACGGCCACTTTACTAGCTGTTGGGCAATGCCCAATGACTACTTTCAGCAGCCAGCAACTGAATGATTGAGTTTATGATATGTCATGATTTTATATACCTGATATACTGACATTGCTATGTTTATAAAGTGATCCGCTGTAAGTATTTTTATTCTCTTGTTATATATAGATGATATGATAATCACAGGAAGTGATGTTCTTGGGATCCAAAATATCAAACGAGACCTTGATAGAATGTTTGAAATAAAGGATCTTCACATCTATAGTCTTTTTTGAGTAGTGAGGTAACAAGAAATAATAGAGGTTTCTTTTTATATCAAACTAAATTTGCTAATGATATTGTTGTTATATCTAGACTAACATCTGACAAGGCAATAGAGACGCATGAAATGATTAACCAAAAAATGAGACTTATAGATGATGAATCACTAAGGGATCCCACTCTTTATAGACAGATGGTCGGATCATTGATATACTTGACTATCACTCATCCCGACATCACTATGCAGTACATAATGTGAGTCAATTTCAACATGCACCTACCACTATAGGTATGAGTGTCGTCGTGTGAATCATACAATGTCAAATATACCACTGAAAATGGAGTATTTTTATCCTCTTTCTCCCTACCTCAGTTAATTGCATATCCTGATGACGATTGAGATGGTGACGTTAATAACAAACACTCTATAACATGCTACTGCATCTTTCTTGGAAACTCCCTTATTTTATGGAGATGCAAAATGCAACAAAAGGTATCGCTCTATCTACTAAAACAGAATATAGTGCACTGGAACACAACTACAGAACTAATCTGCCTAAAAAGACTACTTCAAGACCTTGGAGTATCACTTAAGTTACTCCTATCATGTATTGTGACAACAAAAGTGTTAATGACATGGCCAACAACAATATATTTTATGAGCATACCAAATACATTGAGATGTACTGTCACTATATTAAGGAAGAACACCTACAAGGACACTTAGCGCTACAATTTGTGCTATCAGAGTATCAACTTACAAATATCTTCACGAAATCACTACCTCTCCCATGCTTTCAATTTTTAGTTAGCAAACTTTCGATGATGATACCATCCGTCAATTTTAGGAAGTGTTAAAATACATTTATTTTATTATATATTTTATAATATTTTTCTCATTATGAAAGGATACATACATGTAATTTAACACCAGGGCCACTAGGGGCTTAACTGCCGTTGAGCGGTGTCCAACGACTACCAGTGCCTGAATGTTGTTGGCTGCTCACTAATGTTCTCTTTCTTTTCTCTCTTCTCCACTCTATAAATACTTATCTTGTAAATAATAAATGTTAAGCCTTCTTCGCCAATTTATGTACATTCTTTTGAGTGTATGTGCTATTGTTAGTGCATTTGCTATTATTCTAGCCTTTCCTATGGGTTTTTATAATCATTCTTTGGTGACTCACGATTGTTGTATATGTGTATTAGATATTCAATGCTTCATTCAATATGTTGAAGTATCATCTTCATTACAAATATATCATACATAAAACTAATGTAAGTTGGTTAACATGGAGAGAAATAACATAAAACTAATGCAAGTTGGTTAACATGGAGAGAAATGACAGGTGTTCTTTCGCTCTTAATGGTAAATGATACAAAGTGGCCCTAACATCAACTATGTAATACATTGTTAAGCAATCAATCATCTATGTGTATAAAGGATATCAATAACAAAATGAAGATGGTAACTACATGCGGCAACATAAGCAAAGCTTGGATCCATAATGAGACTACAACAACAACAACTAAGCCCTTTCTCATACTAGATAAGGTCGGCTACATGGATTCCTTGTTTCCACAGAGTCCTATTATATGCCATGCTAGCAGTTAACTCGATATAACCTGGATCATTCTTTATTGTTTCTTTCCAACACTTTTGTGGTCGTCCTCTTCCTCTTTTAACATTTTTACAATCTAGTTTTTCATATCTTCTTGCGGGGACATTATTTCGTCGTCTTTCTACATGTCCAACCCATCTTTTGTACATGTCAAAAGATGTTCGTAGTAGAAATGAAGATGTTGAGATGGATGAGTGGTCACACAAGGAAAGACCGTATACATAATGAAGTTATTAGAAACAAATTATGAGTGACACCACTAGAAGAGAAAATGAGAGAACCAAGGTACTTCATCTTGAATATGTTTTGTTAACTCGTCAATGACCAATATAAATAAATATGGACTTAAAGTTGATCCTTGAAGTAATCCAATATTAACTTCAAAAGAGTCCATCATTACTTCATGAGTCCTCACACATGTTTTTATATCATCGTACATGTCTCTTATAAGAATCATGTATGTTAATGGGATACCAATCTTTTCAAGGTTCTCGAAAGAACATCTTTTGATACATTATAAGTTTTTTCTAAATCAATAAATATCATGTGAAGGTTTTTTTTTATTGTAAAATGTTCTATAAGACGTCTCAATAGGTGAATCGCTTCAATAGTAGATTTATCAGGTATGAATCCAAATTAGTTATGTGTTTTACTCAATACTTGTTTTAACCTACATTTGATAATTCTTTCCCATAATTTCATAGTATGACTCATTAACTTGATATCTCGATAATTCACACAATTCTGAATGTCTCCCTTGTTCTTATACATGGGTATAAGTGTACTCGCTCTCCATTCCTCGGGCATTTTTTGAGTTCTCCATATTTCATTAAATAGTCTTGTGAGCCAAGTGAACCCTATCTCTCCTAGGATTTTTCATACTTCCATAAGAATATTGTCTGGCCCTACGACACTATTAGCACAAGAGTTGGGTGTGACCCTACGAGACTATTAGCACAAAAGTTGGGTATGACACTAATAGAAAATAAATTGGGTGAGACACGTTTAAGGTAGTTTGGATATTTAAAGAGATGTCTACATGGAATTCTAGTATGAAGGTGTCAAGTGTTACACGATCAACACTAACAAGAGACTAATGCATGCCTCGATAACCTTGGAAGGAAATTATAAATTGTGGCGTTCTGTTTAGAGTTAAATATGGATATGATTAAAGATGGAGCACAATGGCGAGTAAGAATCCATATACACAATCCCGTTTAGGGTGGGAAAAGGATGGGTAACATTGGTTTTGGTTTTGGACCAAATATCCAGGCAAAGGACACATGCCATCCACATAGACCTTCAGATTAAGTGCAAGGCACATATTTCTACAGATGGAAACAATATGCACCTTTTAGAAACAGCATTATGTGTTCACGATGGTTGTGATAAGCAGAAAGAACTCAAAACTAAAACATCAAGTACTTTACCCCTTCCGCACATACTTCTGTTTATGTATAAATATATATTCAATTATAGTTGTAGATTTTCATGGAAAAAACATGAGTTGAAAACTCGAAATACTTGCCAGAAAATTTTCTCCGGAGGAAAGGTGGCTCATCATGAAAACAGTTGACCATACAGTACAAGAAACCTCAGGAAGTCCTGCAGCATCTCTCAAAGAAACACCTTGAGGAATTGGAAGGATTTGTCCAGCTGAGACCGCAACCTTTTCTGCATATCCTCCTCCACCAAGCAGAGCACAGACCTGAGAAAAGGTCCCACTTAAAACTACCATTAGTACCTTTCATCAAGAAGGCCTACAATATAAGTGAAATCTAATGCAATAACAACTCCGATTAACTGCTGACATGTAAAACTCCAGCATCTTTAGTTCTCCATGTCTTCTCAAGAACATGTACGATATAACAATTACATTTTGCACATCATGTAATGTAGCTCAATGTATCTGCACATAGGATAACTAATGCATTCATCAAATCATGCACAGATGCAAATTATTTTCCCAGAAAAGATCCAAATTCTCTAAAATCCACATCAGCAACAAACTACACCGAACGCCACAAGCACCAAACATTACAAAAAGAAAAAGACGATTCCAGGCCATCAACCATTGTTTGATAGCGCTACCGTCAAATACACCAACCACCATGCTACTAGTAGAAGCTTTATCGACAGTTGAGCCGTAGAGATTTCACCAACATAAGAATTGCATTAAAACCACACTTTCCATTGCCCATAAACAATCAAACCGAGAAGCATTTCCTGTTACCGATCATGGTTCAATAGCGGCTCCCTTTACTTAAAAACATAAGAATCACACAATCAGTACAAGACACAACAATTCAACCAACAACGCATTTACTCAACAGTCGTACTTAGAAGTTGGAGCCCAAAACTGCGATTTTTCATATTCCCAAATCCAGGAAACCACAACTGCGGAAGAAAACTACAAATGATGCCAAATGGAGATATTTACTTCAATAGGAATTCGTAGAACGCATAAAACCAGACTTCAGTTTCAGATCGCTCGTGCTGAGCAAACCAACCATGTTACCATGAAATACACTTTTTCACATACCCAAATCGAGGAAACTGCAAGTAGCATAAGAAAAGCATAAACTAAGCAGAACCGGCGGATTCTTCTTTACAGCAGGAACGGAAATGTTAAATTCACCTGATCGCCGACGGACCACCGTGAAACGTTCTTTCCGACGGCTTCAATGACGCCGGAGCACTCAAGGCCGAGGTATGGGGGGGCTCCCTTAGGCGGAGGATAACGACCCATCCTCTGAAGTGTATCCGCTCGGTTCAATGCCGTCGCGGCCACTTTGATCAGAACTTCATCATCCCCGATTTTGGGCTCTTCCACTTCTTGCACCTCAAGAACTTCCGGACCTCCCGGCTTCGAGATCACCACCGCCCTCATTTTCCCGGCATCACAAACACACAGGAGAGAGAGAGAGAGTTACGAAAACCTCATACTCTTTGGTTAATTCAGACAATTCTCGGGTCAATCATTCCGCCACGAGGCCCTTGGATACGATGGACTCAGTTGAGTACTCATTTCGTGGATGTTATTGCTGAACCCAGAAAAGTATATCCTTTTGTTCGGGTTGTTCAAAATGGTAATCAGTTAAGAACATCACAAGTGTAGATTTATCTTGCATTGAATGTTGTCAATTGGAGATAACGATGGCTGTGGATGGGGTAAATTTGATTAATTTTGTGCTGAAAAAAAGTGCCTGCTGGTATTTGAATTAGTTGACAAAGAATGGGCTACTTGGAGATTTTCCTTAGATGTTGAATGTGAAGTAAAACAAGGCGTAGGTAAACCGGAGCCGACGGTTTTAAATCCGTGCTTTCGGTTTTCCAAAAACCTCAAGTCTTAATTGGACCGGCCTACCGGTTTGAGTTTAAAACCGCTTAAAACTGATTAAAAAATTAAATATAAAAGTATTGAAATGGACGGTTTGAAATCGCTGATTCAGATATCGTGAAAAGTGAAATCAAAACAGAGTCAAGTAGTTTTCGAATCAAAACCAGATTTCAATTTGACCGGTTTCTAATCTGGTTTGGTTTCACTTAAAACCACCAAGTTGATTTGGAACCAATACGTTACTAAAGTTCGCCTTCAAGTTAAAATGGAGTCATCGTCTACGACGCTGGAGGAATGATGCATCACAGCACAGTTGCAAAATGGAATCAATATCACCATGGCTTCGATGATGCGCAATGGACCTAGGAATATTCACGAGGAGATGCCTTTCATGGGGACCTATTTCGAACGAAGCGGATTTGCAGAGAGGAAACGTAGATGGAGACGGACGAGGATAGTAAGGAAATTCCAATGGAGATCGGGATAGGAACGAGGATAGGAGGTCTTCATCGCAACCCGGCTTTGACCCTTCCTCTAATTAATTCTATCTAATTGATTCTATAAAGTAAGCTCATCTAAAAATAAAACAAATTATAAAAAAACAAAAAATCAAAGTGTTATTTCTTTTTTGAATTTATGAACTCGTCGTCATTTTCTTATATTTTATTCATAATAATATGTTCCAATTTAGATACAGTTTATATAAATTAAGTTTCATTTCGTCGTTCTCCCATATTTTACCCAACAAGTCCTGCCCTATGAACATCCCTAAATGGACCTAAGCCCATGTTAAATGCACAAAAAATTTGGATGGAAAGTATGTCTAAATTAACGGAAAATAAATTCAATAATTCATTTTCAGGAATTGTTTATATCATGTTATTTGTAATTATCGTATGATATGAATTGTATTGATACGTAGCCAAACAATTTACAATAGTTTAATGATATGCGTCTTTGCCGTGCATATTGACATGTCATAGTTAACCCTTGTTGGTGTCTCTTTTTTTTTCTTTTTCTTACAAGTGAAGGCCCAAGTCATATGCATGCTCCAAGTATCGAACTCATGACTTGTGTCGGTCCGTAGTCAGGTGAGCTATCGCTTGGTTTTTCGTCACCTTTTTGGTGTTTTTTTTTAATGTATGATTTTAATGAATAGTGGGATAAACGTATCATGACATAATATGATAGATTCCCGCCCTTGACTAACATACACAATATGTAGCTTCTTGGGACCTTGGCATTAGCTGCTTTTATCTCTTATACCAACATAATATTGTAAAATGACTAATTGACGTTTGAAATTCATGGTTCTTGAAGCTTTTGACTTTTAAACCATTGACAACATGCATTAGAATCAAACTATTGAAAAAAAAGAACATTGGAGAGTAACTTGAAAGAATTTTATCATGAACTTTTGTTCAAGTTAATTTTTATTCGGTCAAGCAGACACCAATTCATGTATTATATCAATCGTTCGAGCTGACCGGAGATGGATTGAACAAAAAAGATAATTTATCAACTTCTCAACTAGTTTTGTCAAGTGTTTTCAAAATATAAACCATGTCACCATGCAAATGGATTGTACACTCTCAATTTCGTAGAGACCACTATTCTACATTAAATGATTTTATAAGGTTTGAATCAATAGTATATAATAGTCAAGCCCCATAATTACACATCATATTACGGTTCTTCAAACTAATTCCGACTAAATAAGTTGTGCCGAGTACTATGGTGCCTTAAATTTGCTAGAAAATGAGATGTACATTCGTTTTCATCTATTTAAAATTGGTCAAACTCAATTTCCCTTGATTTGGCTATGGACATTGATATTGAAACTCAAATAACAACAACTATTCTTTTTCCATACTAGATGGCTCAACTACAGGGATTCTTTGCTTCCATAGAGCTTGATCATATGTTATGCTAAGAGTTGATCCGATATAAGGTAGATCATTCTCAAGTGTTTTCTTTCAATATTTTTGTAGTCTTTTTCTCTCTTTTAAAACTTTTACCATCTAGTTTCTCATACATCTTCACGAAACTTTTTTTGGTAGTTTTTCTATATATCCAAATAATTTTTCTCTTTTTATCATCTATTGGTCACTCCTAATTTGTTTCTAATAACCTCATTAATTATATTTTTTCTTATGTGACCACACATCTATCTCAACATCTTCATTTATGCATGAACATTTTTATACATCTTGATGATTAACTACCCAACACTTACAACCATAAATAATAGAGTCTAATTGTTGCTTTATAATATTTATCTTAACTTTAAAAGAATCTTCTTATCATATACAATAATGCTGAACCTCTTAATATTAACCAACCTACATTAAATTTTATGCACATCTCCATCAATTTTTCTTTGCTCTTAAAAACTTATCCTAGATATTTAAAACATTCCTTATAAAGGATGCAATATATGTCAATCTTAATTTATATATCAATTAAAGTAATCAAATAATCAAACTTACATTCCATATATTATATTTTTGTTCTATTAAGTCAAAAACCATACACAAGAAAACGTGTAGCATGATTTTCATGTAAACAAGTAAATGTACAACCTTGAACCGACTATTTCATTAATAGATGAGATTGAAATTCGTAAATGTACAAGTTCAAAATCTCATCTATTAATGAAATGCTCACTTCATATACTGTTCGGTGAATGGACCGAGTATTCTAGTTTCTAGGGCACTTAGTTTTTTATGCGTACACAGAGGAAGCTGTGCGCAATGAAAAATGCTAGCACAGTTTGGGGAGAGACTTTCTTTCATATTAGTCGAGTCCCAAACAACTCACCACCATACTATAAATAGAATTTTATCAAATTAAATTTCAATAAACCAGCTTTTAGAATATGTATTATGATCACTTCATTCACAGATTCGTATGATGGATTTTAGACTTACAATTGTAATACATTGTTCTTCACTATATATCTAACTCTTAATTTAGAAATAGAAAATGTGGTTTGAACACAAGTAACAATAGCTCACCTGGCTAGAGGGTCGACTCACAAGCTGAAGGGAAGGAGTGGCTAGAGGGTCGACTCACAAGCTGAAGGGAAGGAGTTTGATATGCTGGACGTGCATCTGACTTCTGGCTCCTAATTGTACCAGAGAGAAAAAAGAAGTGTGTCGAAACAGGAAAAAGCTATAGGAATCTGACGGGATAAAAGTCTTATGTTAAAAAGTATTCAACTCCAAATTGGCAAGACACAAAAAGTTTGAGCAGTGAAAATGGAGACTCAATGAACCATCGTACCAGCTTTTGGGTGCATAAAATAAGGGAAGCCGTGGATAAAATAAAATATATATTTATACATGGAGAAACTAAGAGTTGCTAGATCATTTCACTCATCCATATTCATGCAAAGATCGATAACATTTAATGCACATGAGTATATTAAAAACAACATGAGAAGAGAGATTTAATCACTACCATCCAATTGATTTCATGGATGAAAGTAAGTCAAGTAATATTTATACATTTATATAGAGGGTAAGAGTTGTTGGATAGCTTTTTCTACTAGAGATTACTTGACAATCATCACCGTTCATAAGGTCAATCAGACGATATAATCAAAGTACTTATCTCAAGTAACATTTAATGCACTTATATGCATTAAATAACCTCGAATCATGTATTGATATTGATGGACAACTTAATATATACCATTTATGTGATCTTACGAACGATATAAATCATCTAATAGAGTTTGATATGAAAATGTATCTAGCATCAATCATCTCTCATATTCTCTCTATATATATGGAGAGAGACTGGTATAGGCTAACACACTTAGGTGCTAGCAACTCCAGTATGTGGGTGGGTGGCTAAGCGAGAAATAGAGACTAACAACTCCAATAATATTTTTTCTGTAATCTTTTCAACAAGATATGTCAGTCTAAGCATGGCCAGTTCTGAAGACTGGTGGTTTTAACGAGAACTAAACAGAGCCGGGAACCGGCCAATACTGCAATCAGTCAAACTGGACCTAGGGCCAGAACCAAACCGAGAACCTTTTCATTCGGGTACGGAAATGGGATTGATGGTTTCAAATAGTCAATTTGATTATTATTTTCCTTAGAAACTTTTTAATTTTTTATATTATTTCACGAAGTTTTAGTGTTTTAAAGTTTAAACCGAAATTGTCCACTCCAAACCACAACCAGAACCGCCCGTGTTCCAGTTCGGCTTCAGTTCTAGGCGAACCAGAATCTACTGTTTGGGGCCGCCCATTGTCTTGATCAATTACATATTGGCAAAGGAGAGATCGGAGAGCTCAATCTATCAAAGCGTGTAACTGATGCATTTCACGAAGTCATTCACATGGTAAACAAACATCATCAAATGCCACAAGTACAAATAATAATCAAACCCATCAATCATGGTTTCACAAACCTAGTCTTCAAGCACAACGTGTAAGGCAATGGCCATTCTCGACAACCCACCATCAACCGTTTCTATCGACAAGTTACATAAAGGATGGTCGTAATGACCATAAAAACGAAACCGCCAGACCGTTACCAAATGGCACGGTAACAATCCAATTATAAGGGCTCCTGAAGAGGAAAGCTCAGTGGGATAAACTGGGAAGGGAGGAGCACGCATTGCTCTATAAATACAAAGCAACACAGACAAGAAATATAAATACAGAGACAGAGATCGAAATACCGAAACTCAAACAGGTTCTGAGGGAATCCCCACTGAGAGAAAACCTCAAATAGAAACAACATACTTTTGTTCTTCCGCTTTAGGCGTACCTAAGAAGCAAAACCACAATGAACAAAAGGTCGACGGAAAAGAACCAGAGGTTGACAAAAGCTGGAATTCGACAAGCAGACATCCCAAAATGACAATATCTGGTATTAGGGCCTCGTTTTTTACCCTATAAACAGGTATGAGTTAGTACATTAAAAAAAAACATAAGAGAGAAAAACCTTTGCCTGAGTCAAGACAGGGTAGAGGAAGCCATCTAAGACAAAACAGAGCAAAGAACATGCTGGTAAAATAGTCGATCGAACCTGTGTCAGATGCTAGAGGTCGATTGTAAACAAGAACAGATCGGGAAAACAACCCGCGAAACCTTTGCCAATAGGCCGGAGGTCAGTTGAAAGAGGAGTAGACGACAAAGAAAGTCATCGAGGCTACTAGAGTCCTCGGCCAGGAGGCTAGAGGACGACCGCATCAAGAGAGGTGGCAGAAAGTCGCGGGCGGCCGCGGGCCATGAGGTGGAGCGACGAAAACCTCTCTCTTTCTCTCTCTCTCTACGAAATTTTCCCACTCATTCTCTCTCCTCTCACTCTTATAGTGCCATGAAAAACCGCCTCAAGAGGGGACTGAAAAGTTCGTTCAGCCACTGCCAAAACTACAAAAATATCCAAAAAAATTGAGCAAAAAGACTATTTTGCCCTCACTTAGGCAAAAGTCAGTTTTACCCTACATCAATTTATGAAAATTATGAAATATTGGGCTATTGATTTACATTGCTGCCCTTTCTGGTTTAGTTTATTATAGTACTACCACTTTATCAAAAGACATTTGTCCCTATCCTTTTGATAAAATTCGAGATTCGGATTAAGGGGCAAAATTACAAATTTACTCCCAGTCAGTTATGAATTTTACAAAAAATATTAAAAGTAATTTTAAAAATCTGTCCTTGGCCGTGGTAATTAAAATTACTGGTTTACCTCTAGTATTTTGGGAAATTAATAAAGGCAGAAATTTATTAAAAAAATTATGAGTTTATCCCATTCGCTTCCATATATTAGAAATGAGTTATTTTTAGCTCATTTTTGTGATATTTTGCATCGCTCTAATCAGATTCTTGTTATGTGTGTTTTGTTGCTTATTTAATGTTTCTTTTTTAGATCGTCTAATTGTTATAATTGTCAAACATATAAAAATGAACTCTACAATATGTGTGTCAGAACTCGCAAAAACTAAAAAAGTTTAACAATCTAAACTTCCAAACATAGAAGAGAAGAATTCCGCTTACTCTAACACTTAAAGGTATTGAGTATGTCTTAAAAGAAACTATGTGTCCGCCACCACCAAACACAATTGAGCAACAGATAGAAATGTATAAAACATTTCTAAAGGATGACACTATAGGAAGAACAGTCATGTTGACATACATGAAGGATGATTTGATAAGGGTCTTTGAAGAATATGAGATTGCAAAAGAGTTGTTCAACTCCATAACAACCAAATGTGATATAACTGTCAAATTGCATGTTCAGTTGCTACTACAGAAATACAATTCCTTCAAAATGAAAGAAGGAGACAACGTAGTAGAACATGTAAACCACATGTTGATAATGGCTAGAGACCTAGTTGTGACAAAATGAGTCATCTCGAAACCAATGCAGAAATCAACAATCCTGAACAGTCTTCCCCCGTTATGGAATATGGTCACCACTGCCCTTAGACCAAGGTCAGAAATTAAACTTTCTAAATTGACTCTAAAACTAGCAATAGAGCAAGAACATATAAGTAAAAACAAAAAGAGAAAATTGCTAGTGGTACAAGATGAGATAGGGTTTAGCTCCAAACTCAACCAAAAGACAAATAAACCAAATAAAAAGTTTGGCAAGAATAACAAAAAAGGTAGTCAACTTTTTAAGAAAATGTAGAAAACCGCTTTTAGGGTCAAGTATTTTAGTTGTGGAAATATAGAACACTAAAAAAGGAATTACCGCAACATAAAAGATAGAGGAAACGGCCTACAACCCGAACAATCAGAGAAGTAGGACATAATTTGCGTGATATCATAATATCTCTATATTGACCGCCCGGTCACTAGTTGGTGGATCGACTCTAGATCTACTAGAAATATCTCAAAGATGAAGGAATGAGATATGGATCTAAAGGATTACAAACCAAGATAACATCGAGTGTACATGGGAAATAATACTTTATTAGATGTTCTGGGTCCTTTAGAATTTTTATACATCGGTTGCACTGAATAATGTATTATTTGTGTCATCTATAAGGCATAATCTGGTTTTGGTCCCTACCTTAGTAAATAAAGGTTTTACGGTTAGGTTTATTTATAGCAAGGTGACTATGGGAAAACATGAGAGAATATTATTCTCTAGAGAATTTTATGTAGAACATGAACTGAATGATAATGGAAATGAAAATCCTTTTGCTTATATTGATTGTGCTTTTAATATTGATGTGAATGTATGGCATTAACAACTTTGGCATATAAGTTTGGAAAAGTTTAGAAAATTATCCAACTTTGACTTATTACCTACATTTGAAGAAAATACTTTCAACAAGTGTGAAGCTTGTATATAAGAAAAAATGACAAGTAAAGTTTTTCCCAAATGAGTTAATAGCGGCAACAACCTTGTTGGAAGTCATTCACACGAATTTATGTGGACCATTCAAAGTAAAGTCACATCTAGCAAAGGTTTATTTTATAACATTTATCGATTATTACTCGAGATATACGTATTTATATCTCTTGGCATATAAGTTTGAGGTATTAAAGCTTTTAAAGAATATAAGTAGGAAGTTGAAAATCAACTTGGGTATTCAATTAAAGTCTTACGATCAGATAAAGGTGGTGAATATACCTCTGCAGAAATTTTTGAATTCTATAAATACTTTGGTATTGCAAAGCAAAATACAATCCTACGACACCTCAACAAACTGGTGTAGCTGAAAGATATAACATGACCTTACTAAATATGACAAGGTCAATATTGATTGATGCGCCATGGATGAGAAAATTGAATCCATTGAAAAAACCAAGTTTAAGAATTAACTGATTTGCCAAAAGGAAGGAAAGTTATAGACTATAAATGAGTTCTGAAAAAGAAATACAAATTCAACTATATTATGATTTGGAATTACATGAGTTAGATGTAAAAACAACTTTTCTAAACGGAGATTTAGATGAAATCATATACACGCAACAACTCGAAGGATTTATAGTTGAAGTTCAAGAAGATAAAGTATATAGGTTGAGAAAATCCCTATATTGCCTGAAACAGTCACATCGTCAATGGTATTTGACTTTTTAAAATGTCATTATAAAACTTCAGTTTGTGGCTAATGAACTTGATCACTTTATATATGTTTGGAACAATGGGAGCCACTTTGTCATCTTATCATTATATGTACATGACATATTGTTGATTGAGAATGATAATGAGATGATTGTCAAAACCAAGTCATGGTTAAACTCAAGGTTCAAAATGAATGAAATGGGGGAAGCATCCTATATCCTGGTTATAAAAAACTCTCGAGATAGAGAATTTAAACTCTTATGCCTAAGTCAGGAGAGAGATATTGACTATATCCTCAAGAAGTTCAAAATGGGTGAATGTAAGTCTGTTGTTACACCTGTTGCAAAAGGAGTTAAACTAAGTAAGGTTGATTGTCCTGGTGAAGGAGACGATAAGTGTAACATTCCTTATGCACAAGTTGTGGGCAGTTTGATGTATGTTGTGTACAAAACCTCATATAAACTTTGTTGTTGGTCTTGTGAGTAGATATCAACGTAATCCTCGATCACAACATTGGATAGTTGTAAAAAGAATTTTAAGATATCTAAAAAGAAAAAGAGACTTGAAATTGTGTTTTCAAGTAGATGAACTAAAAGTGGTAGGATACTTACATGCTGACTTTGCTAGGAGCAAAGATGACAACAAATTTACTTGGGGCAAATATTATTATTTTAAAGTGGTGTTATTTCTTTGGCATATAAGAAATAGGGTTGTGTAACATTGCATACACAAGAGGCTTAGTATGTGGCTTGTTGTATGGTTGCAATGAGTGCCTTCTGTATAAGCCGCCTAATTCAAGATCCAGCCGTAAACCGCCACAGATGGTCGTCGGCCGCCATAGAGAAACGCAAGCTACGATCCGGCCGTCTCTCTCTCTCTCTCTCCCTCTCAAACACTCTGTTTCTCTCTCCTTATGGTTTTATACCATTTGAAAACCATCTCAGGTAGTAGACTAAAAACTACGACCCCAACCAATTTTTATATATTACCAAACTACCCTTGGACAAAACTACGAAAATATCCAGATATTTTCGAGTTATTGTTTTACATTATTGTCCTTTCCGATTTAAATTATTACATTATTGTCATTGTGTCAAAAGATAGATTTGTTCCTATACTTTTAGAAAATTCTAGATTCTGATTAAGGTTAAAATTACAAAATTAACTTCATTTAGTTAAGAATTTTACAAAAATACTAAGAGTAATTTTATGGGTCTGTCCTTGGGCATTTAAAAAAATTACAAAAGTGAACATATGGTCAAAATTATAGGTTTACTACTAGTATTTTTTGAAAAATGTTAAGGGCCGAAATTTTTAGAAAAATTACAAATTTATCCCAAGTTGCTTATGAGTTATTTTTAGCTTGTTTTTATGATATTATGTATTATTCTAACAAGATTTTTGCTATGTGTGTTTGTTGCTTATTGATTGTTTCCTTTTTAGACCATCTAATTGTTATAATTGCCAAACACATAAAAATGAATTCAAGAATATGTGTTTCAGAATTGTTAAAAATCGAAAAACTAAACGGTCTGAACTTCCAAACATGGAAAAGGAGAATTCTACTTGCTTTAACACTTGAAGGTGTTGAGTATGTATTAAAGGAAACTGTGCGTTTACCACCACCAGACGCAACTGAGCAGCATACAGAAATGTATAAAACATTTCTATCTGATTACACAATAGCAAAGACTGTCATGTTGACATCACTTGATTACGGTCTTCGAAGAATACGAGACCACAAAAGAGTTGTTCAACTTTATAACATGCAAATATGACACAAATGTCAAATTACATGTATAGTTTCTAGTATAGGAATACAATTCCTGTAAAATGAAAGGAGACAACATAGTAGAACATGTAAATCACATATTAGTGCCCTTAGGTTAGGGAAACCAATGGTTACCATTGCCCTCGTCATGGAATATAGTCACCACTGCCCTTAGGTTAGGGTCAGAAATTAACCTTTCTGAGTTGCCTCTAAAACTAGCAATAGAGCAACAACACATGAATAAGAACAAGAAAAATCAGTTTTATCATAAGGACCACAGATTAATTAAAAGCATAGATGTTGAATTCTTAGAAGATACTAAGAATGAAATCCTGGAAAATAATGATGAGTATACTGATGATCTGGTAGACCGAGATCAATCATCACTAAAACCCATAGAAGATCTTCCTAAAATAATCGAAACCTTAAGTAGACATAAAAGGCCTAGGAGTACTTTGTCCTACTTAAAGGATCATTACACTTATCTTCTAGAAAAAGTGTCTAATTCGATGGATTTATGAGTTGACTGATAACTTTATTTATCAACAAGTTATGAACTCATTAGAAGCAGGCGACTATTGAAAAGTCATGGATGAGGAAATTGAATCCATTGAGAAAAACTAAGTCTAGGAATTGACTGATTTGCCCAAAGGAAGAAAAACTATAGGATGTAAATAGGTTCTGAAAAAGAAATACAAAGTCGATGGTTTAATCGACAAGTTTAAAGCAAGGTTGGTTGCAAATGATTTTTCACAAAAGAGGGTATAGATTATGTTGAGACATATTCTCCAGTTGCGAAATTTATATCTATAAGAATAATCCTGGTAATATCTGCATATTATGATTTGGACTTACATTAGTTAGATGTAAAGACAATATTTCTAAACAGAAATTTAGATGAAATCTTATAGATGTAGCAGCCCGAAGGATTTATAGTTGAAGGCTAAGCAGATAAAGTATATACGTTGAGAAAATCTCTATATAGCCTGAAACAGTCACCTCGCTAAGGGTATTTGACCTTTCAAAATGTCATTATATAACTTGAGTTTGTGGCTAATAAACTTGATCACTGTGTATATGTCTGGAACAGTGGGAGTCATTTTGTCATCTTATCATTATATGTAGATGACATATTGTTGATCAAGAATGACAATAAGATGATTGTCAAAACTAAGTCATGGTTAAACTCAAAGTTCGAAATCAAGGATATGAAAGAAGCATCTTATATCCTGTGTATAAAGATCTCTCGAGATAGAGAATATAAACTCTTATGCCTAAGTCATGAGAGAGATATTGACTATATCCTCAAGAAGTTCAAAATGGGTGAATGCAATTTTGTTGTTACACCTGTTGCAAAAGGGATTAAACTAAGTAAGGTTGATTGTCTCGATGAAGGAGACGATAAGCATAACGTTCCTTACCCACAAGCTGTGGGTAGCTTAATGTATGCTATGTTGTATAAAAGACCTGATATCAGCTTTGTTGTTGGTCTTGTAAGTATATATCAAAGTAATCTTAGATGGCAACATTGGATAGTTGTAAAAAGGATTTTAAGATATTTGAGAGGAACAAGAAACTTGAAACTGTGTTTTTAAGTAGATGAACTGAAAGTGGTAGGATACTCAGATGCTGACTTTGTTGAAGCAAAGATGACATCAAATCAACCTCAAGTCAAATATTCTTATTTTGAGGTGGTGGTGTTTCTTGGGCATGTAAGAAATAGGATTGTGTAGCATTGCATAATAGGATGCTGAGTATGTGGCTTGTTGTATGGCTTCAACGAGTATTGTCTAGATAAGTCGCTTTATACATGATTTGAAGTTGGAAATAACCGACGAGCCAATTGTCATTTACTATGATAACAATGCAGTAATTACTCTTATCAAGAGTATAGTTGATTGCTCAAAAAGCAAGCATATAATGGTTAAATACCACTATGTTCATGATATGGTTATGAGAAAGGAAATATCCATCTCATACATGCCAACGAATGATATGTTGGCAGACCCCTTGACTAAAGGCATAATAGAGTAACTTTTCTCAAAACATGTTACGAACATGGGTTTGAGGTATGTTTGATTGTTGTGTAGAAAAATAACCACAAAATGGATAGTGATTGAGCAACAATCATGAAATGACATTACTAGGTAAACCTTGTAGAAGTAGGAGAAAAACTAGTATATCAGTACTCTTGGCTCGAATGACCAAGTGGGAGGTGTTAGAATGTGGCCGTTCTCGGTAACCCAACATAGGTAAATGGCCCGTGATTTCGGTTTCAGGAGAGATCACATTAAACATAAAAAAATATTAACAGATAGACCGTTACCAAAAATCACAGTAACGATCTAGATAAGGCTCCTGAAGAGGAAAACCCAACAGGAAAAATCGGGAAAAATGAGGAGCTCGCACTGCTCTATAAATATAGAGTAGTGCATACATTTAGATATCAATCTGAAAATATACAGATTCTGAAATATACACATACAAACTTTTTTCCGAAGAAATCCATTCTGATGAAACCTCAAACACAAAAACAAATGATCATATTCACCTTTTGCTACAGGTGTACCTAAAAGAGCTCGACGGCAACATATCTGAAGCTTGCAGAAAGCCGAAATCATGCAAGAAAACTCCTTCAATGATTACCGACATATTGGAATAATCAATGGGCATCAATCCGGGGTTTAAAAAGACAGCGGCTAAGGCAAAGATTGGAACACACCATATTCTCGTTGAATGGAAGAAGATCATCCACACACTAGAATGATCAATAAGCAACAATGGTGGGATTCAACATTAGCACATAAGCGAAAGCTGCAAAGCGAGCTAAGTGAGTACTAGCTATAAACATGTAGATCCAAAGGATGGTGTAAACAAACCGTAAAGAAAGCACTAGGAGAACCAATAATTAGAAGAACTTATATGTGAGTCGCTCTTTCGAACTTTGACTCATAAAAATTAGTGCCTCGCTATAAATATGTACGGTACATGCGTCTTCCTCCTAAGATAAAACACATATACAACTCGAAAGATATGTACTTTACTTTGAGTCGATCTTCACCATGCCTCCATCGTCTATAGTTGGAGGGAAAGACGGCTAGAAGCAATCATATCGCAGGAAATACTACGGGCACAGGAGAAGAATGGAGGCAAGAAGAGGGCTACTAACAATATAAAAGGATAAGTGGGTTTGTCTCATTCATCAAGAGACTAAACTTTGTTTCTTCTTGATCATCACATCCACAAGTCCCTCACATGTGATCTTTTAAACTTCGACTTTTATATATATCAATTATGCATCAATTGAATATTTAGGGATAATACAGTCGATCCTTTTATAATCCCCACAAAGTCTTGAAGTGTAAAGTGTCTTCCCAAATCAATTATCATATTATGCTTTCAATAATGATACATTCTAGTTTAAACGGTCATCTGAGTTATAGAAACTAAGTGAACATACGTCTTGAACCTGAACCTTAGGTGTAAAGGTGTTTATTAGTAACAATATAATAAAAGTTTATAGCATGATCTTTAGGAGTAATGTATTAATAGTCATGGATCCATATCCTATATCATAATTGACTTCAGAAAATAACCCAATTTTCCTATTGCGGTCACACAATGTCAATCACTTAATTGAATATCTCTAAGGATGTACTACTAGCATCATGTCCTAGGACTCAACCCCATTTAGATAATAATCTATTACTAAACTTAAAGTTATGATACTTTAGGTTTACAAGAGATAGACATATAGATACCAAAAGTATCACGTAATACAAAGCATCATCCTATTAACTCAATAATTTTTTACTATCACATTGAACCTACTTTATAGGATCTCCACTCAGTTAGGTTCGATCGCTACTACTTGTGAATAAATCATGAGTTTCAGTCTCATCCTCAATCTAGATTTGTCAACCAAGGCTAGTGATAGACCCCTAGTCAAATGATCGGTTGTATTATTTTTGGATCCAACAAAATCTATAATCATGATCCCATTAGGCACAAGAACTCTTACACACTTTAGTTTGACTTAGATGTGTCTCCGTTGCTTTTGGTTGTACTTAAAACTATTGATCTTAGCAATTGTAATCATATTATTACAGTATACTAAAATCGAAGGAAGCAACTTCTTTATCTTAGGTAAACTGAACATAAGTCCCTTAAGTCATTGAGCTTTCAATCCAGTCTCACCCAAAGTATAGAGTTCTACCTTAAAGGTAGAACGAGCTAAAATAGTTTGTTTCTTAGATTTCTATGTGACAATACCACCACCTACAAAAAATATATATTCAGTGACCTCATTTATTATATAGTTCTTTGTTATTCAACTAGCATAATTAAATCCTTCAAGAAGAGAAGAATGTTTAATGTAATGTAGTACAAAGGAAATTGTTCTCTTTACATAACAAAGTATTTTGTATTGAGCTTCCCAATGGTTATATATGGACAATTAGTAATATCTACTCAACTTACACATAACAAATACAATATTTAGTCATTTACAATTGGTTAGATACATCAAACTATCGATAATATGAGAATATCATAATTGAGATACATGAATATCACTTTTATTCTTATAAAAAACTTTAGCTGAATCATATGGAGTCTTAAGAGGTCCACGGTTTATATATCTAAATCTCTCTAAAACCTTCTCAACATAGTGAGATTGAAATGTTACTATACCATCAATATACTTTGTGATTTTAAGCCCTAAAATCACATCAACCATACTCATGTCCTTCATCTTAAACTTGCTACATAAGAATGATTTTGTTTTGTTTACTATTCTCATATCTGAACCAAAAAAAATATATCATTTATGTATAGACAAAGAATGATGGATACATTATTGATCAACTTATAGTAGACACACTTATCATAATCATTAGAAACAAGGTCAAAAGATGATATCACATAATCAAACTTTTCATGCCATTGTTTAGGGACTTTTTCAAACCATATAATGATTTAACAAGCTTATACACCTTAGACTCATTCTCACGAGCCACAAATTCCTCTAGTTGACCCATATAAATTTTCTCATGCAGGTCTTTACATCGATCTAATAGATTGTGAGGTCATATACTAATGCAAGTGCTATAAGCACTAAGATAGTGGTCATCCGAGAAACTATGGAATAGGTATCAAAGTAATCTATTCCTTCTTTCTTCATCTTAAAGATACACCACGGTAGAACAACCATCAAGAAGCTTCATCTCCACTTCAAACTATGGCATAAAAACTAAAACTTGTGAGCCTATTCGGTCAAAATTTCTCCTCTACCATTTGATACTTAAGAAACTTAACTATGAAATACTTTTTAAGACTAAGGTCTTAAGTATTAAATTTTTTATCCAAGGCAGCTCACAAATCTTTCACTGTCATTGAAGGAGAAGAACTATAAATGTCAAATAAAATATTTATCAATATCAATAAAATACAATAATGATAGAGGGTGTCCTTCCACTCAACGATTTTATTGTAGCTTATAAGGTCAGTATTATCGGGTTGGAAACAATCCGACTCGATATACAAATGTAGCCCTAACATGGTTAACCAAATTTTCATCTACTTTTAAAATGAGACAGACAAACTTTTTCGGCATTAAGGTCGATTTGACCTTATATCAGAGGATAGTAGTCATAGACATGTTATTACGGAAAAGAATGATTTCTCTAAGATTGTTGGTAAACTCAGTAGAAACACATGCATAATAAGGGAATATACAACAAATATAAACATATTCTACGTAACAACGGCATATTCAAATGATGCCATAAACAAACCATATGGAAAGCATAAATAAAAGCAATAATTAAAAGAAGAACTTATATGTGTGAGTCGCTCTTGCGAACTTGTCTTAGAAAAATTAGTACCCCGTTATAAGTACGTATGGGTGCAGGCGCCTTCATCCCAAGATAAAACACACAAATAGAAACACATGTACCTTGCTTTAAGTTGACCTCGACCACGTCGAACTCGCCTATGGTTAGAGGGAAGGACAACTAAAAGTAGTCACACCATAGGGAATACCATAGGCAAAAGAGAGCAGACAATGAAAACAAGAGGAGGGAGAGTGTTACCGCAAAAACATATTGATTAGGGATCCCTAATCATGTATTTATAGATTTTGTGTTGGATCACGGATTGTAAATCTTATCTAAATGACGCACCTCTCTATCCAGTAATCATTCCCGTGTAAGCACTCTTGACTGTTAAATCAAAAGATTTTCGTGCAAAAAGATAGACTGAAGACATATCCCAATTCCCAAGCCCGACCTCACTCGGCATGTGCATGCGTACATGTGGTCTAGAAAGTCCTATCCAAGCTCTTCAAAATAAAGTTAATGAACTACCAACTATATAAAAGGGTATGTGGGTTTATTAATCCACCTAGGTTTAATTAACCAACTCAATGAACATCAAATCCAAGAGGCTAGAACGATCAATAAGCAACAATGGTGGGATTCAACATTAGCAGATAAGCGAAAGCTGCAGAGGCGAGCTGAGTGAGTGCTGGCTGCCTTTAATCTTCCCCACCATTTACATCTCAATTTGTTTTAACTCAATGGTAATATTGGGAGAATTTTATTAACTTTATGCTAACCCTCGAAGCAAGAAATGGAAGACTTTTATTCATCTGATAGATTCTTGTGTTACCAAGTGGTTGCTTGCACGTTCCATGGCCTTGCCTTTGCGTTGATTCCTGTAATGTTACACGTCCTCTGTAATTATAGATCGAGGTCAAAATTTTGATTGTCACAACAGATATGGATATACATTTTTACTTGCATCTTTACGCTGCTGTTGCTTCAAGTGTTTTCACTTTCTCTATAACTTGCCTCCGCACTCTTTTGTGCGGAATGATTCAGTTAGATCTTCAATTTAGAAACTATGGGTGCCATTTAGAGAGCAACGAGATTGAGTTCCGATCCTCATTGAATCCGACTTAGTCATCCAGAGGCTCTCCCACGTTGCCAACACTGCAGGGCTATGCATGATTAGCGGGTCCAATATGCTTGATTACCAGTAATCACCACATGAACACAAACCCTCCTTAAAACGATGAAACCTGTAATTGTCTCTGAGAACTCTCTCTCTGCCTGTAACCAGGGTAATATACTTTATGGCTGAGTGACAATCATTGCATACCCTAAGGTTCTGCATGACCCTGATAACAATCCCCGGTGATGCATACAGAAGGTCAAAGGTGATCGCCAGTTTCCCACTGTGATAGTACAAAGACTGTTCCCTCTTCTCACTGTCCAACTCATATGAGGCACAGGTCATATCCGGGACATAACCTACTTCTTTGATCAAAACAATTATGCTGTGCAATTTCAAGTATATGTCATAGAAATGTGGGTGTTTTTGATCGTCGACACTGAAAGAATGTATTTCACCCCTTATCTCTATCCAACTAATAACTCCGCGCAAGTAAAGGACCACCTTTGCATAACCGGTCACAAGCCTGAATAAAGGAGGAGGGTTGGGTTAGGCTTCCGACAGCTAGTATAAAACTTTGTCGGACTTATTTACTATGGATTCTAGAAATTATGATAGAGTTCTATATAAACAAAGAATCCATGTAGCCGACCCCATCTAGTATAGGAAAAGGCTTAGTTGTTGTATCTGTATCCAACTAATACCATGGTCCTTCTTGATAGCTCTTGCTTTCATCAAGTCTCTCACTTGTTTAGCTTCATCTAATCTACCAAGGGAAGTGCAGATGTTAGTGAGGAGCACATATGTGAAGGCATCATCTGGTGCTGCTTTGATCAGATATTGAGCAATTTTGGTTCCAAGCCCAATGTTTCAATGTTTCCTTGATGCACCCAGTAAGGACCACTACACAGGAGGACCTGGTTCGAAAGGCATATTAGCTATAAATCCCTCTGCTTCATCATATTGGCCCGCTCGCACCAATATATGCACAACACAGGCATAGTGCTCATAGCTCAACTCAATTCCATATTTTTCTTTCGCTGAATAGAAAAATTCAAGACCCTTACCAGCAAAGCCAGCATGATTACATGCTGAAAGAACTTCTAGTCTTGTTAGAGCATCTGGATTGATCCGACACTTGCATTCTTTCAAAGAGCTGAAGAGCTCCAGTAGCAGCACCATGCTGCGCAAGAGCAGATATCATGGCATTGTATGAAACAATGTCGGGATTCGCATAGTCTCAAAGATGTCTCTCACTTCTACAATGCAGCCACAGTCAGCGTATATGTTTAGAAGCGCATTACTCATAGAACCATCACAATGGACACCGCTTCTAACTCCATGACTGTGAATCTGCTTACCCATTTCTGGTGAGGATAGCTTAGCACATGCAGTTAATGCATTTGAATATATCAACTGATTAGGCTTGATACCACCCTGTAGGAGTTGATGAAAAATCCTAAGGCCCTCTTGATCTTCATCATTCTGCATGTTTTCTGCCATTATAGATGACCATATAGCCATATTTTTTGATTCAACGTCCTCAAAAACATGACGAGATTCCTCAAGTCTTTTGTTAGCAGAATACATCGCAATTAGAGCTGTTCCTATAAAAGGGTCTTTCTCGAACCCAGTTTTGATTGCAAAACCAAGTAACCCTTCTCCTTTACCTTGTAGCCATAATTCAATACTTGTTGATGCATCAGCAAGTAAAGCAAGAAATGTGAACCTATCCACTACAGCCCCCTTATTTATCAACATTCTAAAGAGAGAGAAGTCTTCTTCTCCTTTACCTTGACCCCATTACAACCTTGAATAAAGTCCTGCTTGATTTGTATATGTATATGCTTTGAATAGTAAAAAGTAGAAGGTAAGCAAGCTTATGGTAGATGCGACTTTCATGGGTTGAATTGAGTGAAATGCTACATTTTAAACACTTGAGAGATCGAGATAGAGATCACGTGTGAAGATCTGTCATTCTTTGATTCATATTTTTCAATTGAAATATCATTGCTTATTAGTTTGAGATGTGAAGAAATATTATCTCATAAATGTAAATGTTTGATTACTTGAATGATCAAGGTTGCTCTTCATTCTTAAATATTATTAGAAATCGAAGTGCTTTTAGTAGTCATTTAGCCTTTTAGTCTGCTTTTGTTTTTTTTTTTCCCTAATTTTAGTCTTACGTGACGGTTGCCGTAGTGCAAAAAGTTAAGTGTGAGGGAGAAATTGATAATCCACATATTTTGATACATTAATAAATCCTCCAATTTTAGTCATTTACACTCTCTACGTACTTAATTAATTGAGAACTTGATTATGTTTCTTTGTAAGTTTGGACTTAAGGAATTTGACTTAATTAATTTTTTTAGCATAATTTACAATGCTTTACATTATTTCTATATATTTTAGTCATATCTTGAATTCTAGATGTTTGCTAATTATGTATTTTACTTTGTTGGAAAGATAAGAGAGATTCTACAACTTTCATGGAGAGCTCGAGATCAAAAGCCTAGGACATCTAGTAAAACTAATTGGGCTTGGAAGTTAGAATATGAGTTTTGTGATTGGAACTCGAATAAATACAGTAATCGTAGCATAATTTAATCTAAAAGATCTGTGCATAATTTGGGCTAAAGATCTGTATTAGGCTGAAATTTTTGATACGCGCTAGTTGAGACCCTATATCTACAACTTTCATGCGAAGCAATACAAAACTCGAATCGGACTCCTTGGAGGTCATATTGGGTTTGCAAGTCAAAATAGAGGAGCTGGAACCAGGCCTGAACACTCTGCTCAAATTGGGACATATCTCGAGCTATAGGTGTCCAAATGAGGTGATTACTCATGGCAGACTGAAAGTTAAGATCCAGGAGCCTACAACTTTCATGGAGACCACTTTTGATTCAAAAAATGATGAATACATAATGAGCAGGAGTAGCTAGAATTATTTCGTAGACAAAAAAATCTCTATAATTTTTTCACTCACCAAAGTCATTTGACATTTTTATCACTCATTTTCCACTTATCCACTCACTAATGACTCAGCCCCCTTTGTCATTTTGTACTCTCTAATCCTCTATAAAAAAAAGACTTCAACAGATCATTGAAGGGTGTTAGGTGTTAGTTAGCAAAATGATGCTAGTTTATTTACTAGGTTTTCTTTGGTAGTAGTTTTCCTAGTTTTCCTTTGTTCTAAATTAAAGTCATGTTCTTCTTCTTCTTCTTCTCTCTTTCTTTCTTTATTGTTTATGAGTAACTAATTCTATGTTTGGATGATAGGTAATGAGGGGAACTCAAAGGGAATGGAGGAACGGAAATCCAACGACCCCTTGTTTGGGAGTTTTAAACTGATGTATAAGGCATATTAATCAACGTGATGCAATCATTTCCCCCTCTTCCCCCTCAAGTACGCCTAACTTTTGTTCCCCCCAAAATTGCTTGAGGGGGAATGGGAGGAAACACATAGGTAATTCCTATTCATCAGACTTTTCTGGTTCCGCACTGAAACTTCCAAACATAGAGAATGAAAATTATGTTCCATTCCATTCCATTCATTTTCCATTCCAGAAGGATTATAAAATTAAGAATTCCGAATGCGTAAGGCGGATTAATGACAAAAACATCCAAACATAGGTGGCAAGTTGCTACAATATTTTACTTGGGTGACAAAAAAGATATTAAGCTCTTGGTAATGATATTAAGATTAGATTCATTTCTTTCTTTGTACTCATGAAAAAATTATATATTTTCAAATGATCATTATAATGGTATTGTATTTTGTTTTCAAATCAATTTCTGGAAACCCTCCAGTAAAGTGGAGATCTTGATAAAGAGCATGCAAGATAAGCAAGTTAGGCCTGCACAATGAATGTTTGAGCTCATTTATATTGGTGGTGTTAATATAATGATTAAAAGAATCATTAATATAATTACGTGCGAAACAGATCATTTTTAATGAACTCCTTTAAACGCCAGGTATTTTTTCGATTATTAACTCTTATAATTATATAATAATAATGTATTCTAATAATGAATATTTTATAAAAAAATTAATTTTGTCCTTATTTTATTTACTAAGAGTAATCTCTTAATAGTCCAAGTAAAGTTTTTTTTTATTGTGGACAAGTTTTAACAGCTTTATTGTTGTGACTAAAATATTTGAAAATTCAAGAGTTTTTCTTAAGTATTCCACTGAAATTGCATAAAATCGACATGCAAAATTCAGTATTCACCAACAAACGACTTAACTTATTGGCTAAAACTTTTAATCCGCATTAGAGCCAGAATCTTTAGTTCTCGATCAATGGAGGGAAATTATAGTTATCTTATGCTATTAAATACTGGTTAACACAACGAATAATAATTATAACGAGTTTCCGTTAATTTCACATAACTGATGACAGAAAAATCTGTATATACGCCAAAATAATTTTGATATCATGTTAGAATTGCTACAGTAAAAATTTTAATACAAGAATCTAGTCTGAAGAAAGTTTTCATATATATCTATGAATTAATCAATGTGTAAGGGTTCCATATTTATACAAGAGAGTATATGCTTACATACAGCAAGAAAATATAATCAAAATTGTTTCTGGCGACATTATATACAAACCAAATCCTTAAAATAATCATAAATCAAATTTAGTTTAATCTTACATATATATTATAGATATTCTAATAAGATAACCGCCTTCGAATTAATTGTAAGATTAGGAATTAATACCATTCAACTCAAAACATATCCGGGCTAGTAAGTCGTTATGAGAATTGGTGGCCGTCTTGATCCAAAATCTAAAGCAGGTTCAATCTATTTTGCATGCAAACGAGAGGAGATGATAATGACTAAAATCACCATAGCTAATGACACATCACAAAACCATGTATTAACTTGTCTAGATTTGTCCCTCCACCTTACTAAATGTTTAATCCAAGACTCAGATTAATTTTTCTCATTTTACGAATCAAAAAAGGTATATATGATACTTGATGGCAATTATTGAATTTCATTTACGCACTTCATGTGAATCAAATACATATCAATCATCACCTTTGTGATCACCAATAATCTACAATTAGAAGCAAAAATTTAGAATGCCAACATTCCACAATTGTTTAGTTTTAACCAAAATTCGAGGAAGGATCAGTTATGAGAGGTTGGTGAGCTTTGTCAATAGGTGCGGTCGCTGATAAATAGCTGGAATGAAAGATGACGCTAAGACAGTAATTCAGGTGCCTTTATGTATTTTAAAACCCCAACCCTTGTCATTGATTTGTGGTGGTTGACACATCAAGTCGTATAATCCAAACATGTTTCGTCTGTTGAAGTTTGTGACCCAATGGGTCATTATCTCGGGTGCATCTTCTCCTCAGTATCCTCTTTGTAAACTGAAGTTGATAGATTAGAGAATTCTTAAAACACATTAAAAGACTTGGTTTGCTGATATTCAAATAAAGTAATATAAAACCATAAGGACCTCTGTGTGTACATTTCAAAGCCAGCTTATGAAAAGCGGTTTTTGAGACAATTACTCGGGGAAGTTGCAAAGTCATATTTCAATAAGTTTTTCTTTTTTCATTAGGCTTTATTTGACACCGGTCTTGAATGTTCTGGCCACCGACAACGTGCTTGCCATCATATGCTCTATCATGTTAAGTTTTTAAAAATATTCTGAGTTCTAATCTTTCTGAAAATAGCCCTTGAAATGGTGTTTCGATCTCGTTATAAGTAGTTTCTCAGCATATGTCTGGCTGATAAGAACATAGGGTACCTATCCAACTTTCACGATGCTCTTCACAAGCCTTAGAATTCTTTACTAGTTTCTCCTTCCAGTCCAAACCACATTAAGCATAAAATTATCCTAACTTTTTCAAAATAGGCACAAATGAATTGCATGTAAAAATCCTGATTATATTTTTCTTGTCTGGCCAACAAGAAAGACACAAATAAAGAACACTGCGCACAATGGTTTATGATTAGTTATACCTCGTATATGCTTAGAGCCTGGTAATAAGATATACCTAATTAATGCAGTCGACCGCTGATAATTTGGCTTGCTTTAAAATTTAGTTTAAAGTCCCATTACTCCGAAGTTGTGTTACACATATTTCAATTTCACGAATTACATTCATTGCATGTTAATCCGTTCGATATAATTAGTAATAAATGAAATATAACAAGCATCGAAGCTATAGGCATTTTAATAACTGATTTAATTATGAAACGTTAGAATCATATGTACCAAATATATTATATGTCTGAAATTGATTTGTATCTATCCAAGAGTAATCACCGAAAATTTTGAAAAAACTTTGTAAGGTGTGATATGTAGTTAGTTTTAATTTTCCTATGGTTGTACTAGTGCTTATAATATGTATTTTGCCGTCTGATAATCAATAATTATTTATTCTTTTGCATAACTAGCACCATGTTGATTAAAATGCATAATTTCCATAATAATCGGTCTAATTTGATTAATATTTAATGAAATCTCTCTAACTAAAATTTTAGTTATTATTTAAATAATGAAATATTGATTATTATTTTAAATAAATTGATGCTTAAAATTAAAAATCACTTGAAAATAAATCAAATTAAATTTAATAAAATGAAAATATAATAGATTCTCCTCATATAATCATAATGAATTCAAAAATTAAAAAAATAAATTTGTTTTATTTAATCTTGAATAATAAAAATAATATATAAAAATTTTATAATCAAAAAAAATAATAATAATAATAATAATAATAATAATAATAATATAATAAAAAGATAACTTAGGTAACATGTTGAAATATAAAAACGACTTAACTAATAAAAGCTAGTCGATATGCGTTGGATAATGTGGCAATCGGGATCCTGAACGATAAGGAGGTATTAACATGATGCATGTTAACAAATAGAGGAAAATGCTTATATTACTCCGTCTTATCATGTATTTGTCTTAAATAAATGTCAGAATTACACCCCAAAACTGTCAAATGTTAACAAAGAAAAATTTGTACTACATAGTTGATAATTTTTACATGTTCTCTCATAATAATTAATTTACTATAATCTAAGAGTATTCTTTGACTTATTCCTCTTTATAGATTTTGCTGTACAAGCTCTATCACAAAATGAAAATTAGAAGTTAATAGTATAGTCATTGGAGACTATTCTCTAATACAATAAATTCAAAATTTCAAGTATCGCTATCTAGTATTCATTTTTTATAGAAATAAGTTGGATTTTTAAATACTTTAATATTGAGTTTGATCAAATAAGACTTTATGATTGGTATGGGTTCCATAATGCTGCTTGTTATGAGGGTGTAACTTTGACACTGATAGCAGTATTTTTACCAATCCTAATTAACCCGAATCCCAACCAATTCAAGTTGGCGAATGATTCGACTAAAGATTGATTAAGGGTCAAGAAATCCGATTCTTCATTAAAGTAGTCAGAATCCTCTACCGGCCTGGTCTTAAATCATTGAATTAGACTCCAATCAATGATACCACTAAATTAGTATACTTGATTCTACTATTACAGATAAGTATAGACATATATTGGAGGGGATATATATATATAGGGATATGGTTTGTAAATATGTGAGAATTGAGAGAGATCTTGTAGATTGTATATGAAAGAAAATATGACTGTTATGAGAGATTATAAGTTAGAACATGCTTACTACTATTCATGAGACATATGTCAGGAAAGATGCTATACCTATCGCAGTGAGCCGTGTATATCTAATGGGACTCAAGAGCAGGTTCCGTCACGTACACATTACACCTGGGCCAGTAGCAATGAGTACAGACCTGCCTAGGTCAGGCACTACACTCTGTTTTTCCTTTTTTTGAATAACCTCAATGATTACACTATCCAAAAGACCAATAGTATGTGATTCTACTATTACACTAGTATATATATATCATACCCGGACATATATATATATAAACCAAACCATATACGGTTGCTATCGTAGTGAAGGGAGTTCTGGATGTGAAAGGGCGATCAGGAGTAAATAAAAATCGATACCAACCGAATCCACTACATGATCAAGATTAAAAGTTCCTTAAAGGATTTATTTTTTCCACTTAAACCCGAAGTCAAACCACCTACTTATACCCTAATCTAAAATATTAGGCATTGAATCTAATAGTCATTATGTGCAACACTCTCCTGCTACATATTAACAATCCTGTTAACTATTTAATTAATTGAGAGTTGATTAATTTAAAATAAGAGGTGAGAGGTCCATTATTAATTAATGAATTTGATCTTTAATTGGAGATGAAATTTGAAGATGTAATACATACATATGCATGTTAACTTTTAAGTTATCCACGTAACTTATAAGTAACTTTAATCTAAATCGTCATGTATAATTATATAGTGGATATGTTCAATTATCACATATAAGCATGAAATAAAACTAAAAATCCTAAAGAGAATATGTTCTTATATATATATGAAGCTTCTTTCGGGTGGAAGGGTGTTTAGTACAGTGAAATGTGAGAGGATGAGTTATTAGTTGCTACCATGTTAGATAACATTGGTCCTTGTTAGAAGATAAATTTTCATTGTGAAGCTCATTAACAATGAGTCTAAATAAATTTCTAGATAACTTTTAAATTATTGACCATCCATGTATTGTAATGTATGGTCAGATGTCTCAAAATTTAAATCTTTATTAGCATCTTAATGAAAAAATAAATCCTCTCCTATTAGCATATGTTTTTAGAGATAGATTTATATTTTCCTTAATTTAATATTCATGAGTGTGAGAGAGTGAGAGATATTTGATACCCGTGCTCTTGCATAATTAATGCTATGATAGACATTAATTGCATGTCAGTTCAATGAGCCATTATAAATGACTATAATTGTTATTTAAATTCCAATTATTCAGATTCTGATTTAAAATAAAATGGGTTAGTTGGCATTTAATAATTTGAATCAATTTTATTTTGAATGAGCCTAAGAATTTAGAATGAATCATGCCATGAGTTAATAATGTTATCATGAGCTAATGAACCTAGAAAATATTATTGCAAAAAGCATAGATTTTTTTTAAATTCTTAAATTGTCTGACCCTAAAAATTGCTCATAAATCTAGGTCAAAAGTATAAAATGAATTATTATGTTGTCAATAATGGTCACAATCCTAATCTTATAGGTCTGCAAAGCATTCTCCTTGGCTAAGACAACCTAATAACAAGGTGTGCCTTTGAGCAAGTTGCAAGGTGAAACGCCCCGTTGGAGGTGCTCGAGTTCAAATTGGTTTGACAAGCTCCCCCGTTACTTTGCATCTACAAGGTCATATTATTGCATGTCTTGGTGAATAAAGTCAAAGCATACTACTTCATCTCTCTTATTTGATGATAGACAATTCAATTCTTGTGGATATTTTTCAGATAGTGTACGAATGTGTCAGGATATTATTCTTGATGAGATACATTTGCTATAGAAATCATTTGTCGGTTTTTTTTCTAAATTGTTTGCCACATTTTTAAAAATTAAAATCATATACTTTTAATTCAAGTACGGTATATAGTATTACCATCTTAAGTTATTGTTATTTTTGTAAATATTTATTTATTTTCAATTAAAATTAAATTTAAAAAAATATTTTAATCCATAGGTAAAATTATTTGGTTATTGCATAGTTATTTTACTTATTATTAAAAGACATTTCCTTTAAAGGGCATTACAGTGGACTTTCAATATTTATTAACCTCCATAAACCATTTAATGCATGATTGGTAGTTGTATAGACTATTTATAAAAATATCTTATAATTTTCTTATATTTAATATTATCCCGTATATTACAGCAGCTGAAAACTCTAGTAATCTATCATGATGCATTGACATATTTGATACATGAGATCCAGTTTTCTTTCAGCTGTGCTAGTCTTATGCTACCTGTGCCTCTGATAATCGGTAGCCCAACCCAACTATACAGCGCTTGATCAAATTATTAGTACACAAAGTAACTTTGGTTTCCTGCACCATTGGACTTAGGCTATGGCTCTCGTGAATCCAGACCATGATTCAAAATCTATAAAACTATTTAATGGGTATTGAGGCCATAGTCTTGGGAGCTGACCCAAGGTGCATCTTTAGCGGTGAATTACGAGCTTTCATTGGTCCCACCTTGTTTTTAGCAGGACAAGCTATCGACGTCATTCCTAAGAATACCTTTAGGCCCCGATCATTACGAGTAGATAACTCAGATATATGGGATATGAAGCAAGAACGAGTGCTTTTTAATATTATTTATTAACCTATGTATATATTCATATTATATTTTTCACTAAATTTAACATTTTTTTTAAAAATGGGCAACAAGACATACATTCTTAAATAGTTAAGACAGTACGCTGATCTTTTTCCTTACTTTTAATAGACTTAGAAAACAACTTTTCAGAATCGGATTAACTATGAAGGTGATATTGGGCTTGTCATAGTCAGAATAGAGGAGCTAATAATATGGGCATAACTTTAGCAGGAGTTCAGTAATTTCAACGTATAGAGAGACAAAGTTCAATCGAAGGAGATATGATTGATGAACTCAAACTAAAGATCACATTTGAAAGCTCAGATCTCAGGCCTACAACTTTCATGAAGACCACTCTGGGATCAAAGTATGACGAATGTAATGACTACAGGAGTGCATTGATCCAACCAAAAAAAAAAGGCGAATCTCCATATAGGATTCCCACTCTACCTAAAGTCATTGATTATGTTCCATTCATTTTTCAAACTCACTCCAACCACTAATGAATTAGCTAGCCCTAAGTCAGCTGTATCTCTAATAAGGACAATAAATTCAGAGGAGCCTTACGTAAGTTCAAATGTAAGGGTGGACTTCACCGTAGTTAGTTACCAAATTGAGTCTTGACAAGGTAGTTCTAGCACAATTATTGTCCTCATGTAGCGCTAGTCTTTGAACTAAATTACAAGTCGTTTTCAACTTCTTCTCAGAATAACTTCTTCTGGATATCTCTCTTTCTGATAAAGCATTAAATAATGAATGGAAAGGAGCATTCTAAGCTTTGTCACTAAATGTAAGACATTGGGTGAAAGAGTTTTGATTCTCTTGGTAACAAACAACCTAGGTTACCATTTGTTCTTCTCTTATTATGCCAAATGATTTATATTTTTCTAGTAACCATTATCGTGTTATAATTTGTTTCTTATAATTTTAGAAACCATCTTTGTAAAGAGGAATTCTTGATTTGTTGTGATAAATATTGGCTAATAGTCTTCTTATTTTAAGTGGTGGTAATATTTTGGAAGCTTATAATATAGTGCGTATATTATTTTAAATGGACTTTTAATGTTGTATTTTTCCGATTGGAACCTCCGTGTTGCGAGGATTCTAATTGAGTTATAAAGAAATTAATACTTACCTTTATTTTATTTACCAAGTGAATCTTTTTATATATGACTGTACGTAAGTGGCAAAACTAGGATTTGGCAGCAGGTATCGAGTAGCCCATGAAACTGTTTAAGGTGACTATGTATTTTGACCATGGATTCAACTGTGAGGTTTAGTATTTTCATTCATTTCACATGTCAAGTGGGGCGTTGGCCACTTTACCTCTTTCTAGATCAACCACTGTATACATATACACTACCTATATGAATACATGAACAGACACACATGTAACGTATAGCGTGTGTGTATATATGAACATTATATATAATAAAATCTGTATACTATACATATAATCTACATGCAGAATACATATAAGAGAATAACATTATATATATATATATATATGTGTGTGTGTGTGTGTGTGTGTGTGTGTGTGTGTGTGTGTGTGTGTGTGTGTGTGTGTGTGTGTTCGGTTGAAAGAATACGACCTTGAAGAAAAATCAGGTCGGTTACAGGTCAGCCTATGTTTTACCCGAACCTGAAGTGACCCAGTTTACCACCCCTATGCGTTACCAACTTTTTACTTTTCAATATAATGTACCTCTAAGTCCGCCTAAAAGGTCCATGGCCGGTTCTTGACTGGTCTGGCAGTTCCAACCACGAACCAAACCGGGTTAAGAACTGGCTGAAACCCAGAACTGATGAAACCGGCAAATCATAAAGGGCAAATACAAACAGTCAGTTTTAGTTTTTTTTAAGCTTATAATTTTTAAATTTTTAATAAAGTGCTGGTTCCAAACTTAAATCCCAATCGACGGTTTAAAATCTCGACTGACTAAAATCGACGGTTTGAAACCATCAGCTTTGGAGGTATGAGCTGCACTAAATGCTATTGGGAACATAGCTACTACGAACAAACAGGGTTGAAAAGGCCGATGAAATTCCTTTCACGAATAGATGCTTGTAATCATGTTAACAAAATGGTTCTGCTGTTAACATCTGTCTCATTCTCTAAGTACTTATGAAAAAGAAGGGACTGTTCAACTATATAATAGGAAGTTGTAGAATCTGTGAATCTTTATACTAAGAATAGAGCAGACGAGGCACAATCAAAACAGTTCATTCTATAAACTCAGAGGAAGCTTTAATCGGCTCCATTTAAAGTGGTTTAAAGCCCACAGGTGAGTCCCATGATCATGATACCAAACAATAATCTTAGATTGGTTTAAAGCCCCCGGGATCTTTTCGGCCATAAAATAATCTTAGATTCATGTGATCAATAGGTGCGCCAGAGATGATTGGTTTAGAAGAGGGGACGGTTGAGTCCCATGATCATGGTATCAAACATTTTAAAGATCCTTGATGATTTCTGGAACATGAGACGGTATTTCCTTTCCCTTTTGTAGCCTGATCTCCATTGCACGTCAGTGTGAATCCTTTCTTTAGACCCACAATGTTTTTTTTTATTTTAAGATGAAATGGGTATCTTTATCTATTTTTACGATAAAAAGGTGATGATTGGGAAGCGTGACCACAGCGATTCTTCGGCATCGAACGCGGTTTCCGACGTAAAACCGGCGAATTGGGAATTGCTAACTGAGTCGAGACACCGTCGTCGTGCCCACAGGTTGGTTGAAAATGGAAAATGATAAAGTTCTCGCCTTCGGAACATTCGGAAAACCGCTACGATATAGATATCTGACGGCGATGTCCTGCCTAACTTTTAGTAAGAGCATCTACTGTTAAGATAAATGGATATCCAGTAAGTAAGAAGTTGCTCGAAATTAGAGGGCCGATGATCTTATTTATCTAATGTAACATATGATTGTGCTCGGTGAGGAAAAACACTTTATTTGTGGTCGTCCTCTACCTCTTTTAACACTTTCAAAATATAGTTTTTCATACCTTCTTACAAATTCTTCTTTTGATCTTATTTCTATATATTCAAACCACCTTAAACAATATTCTTTCATTTTATCTTCTATTGGTACCACACAATTTATTTCTAATAACCTTATTATATTTACGGTCTTTTCTTTTATAACCACTCATCCATCTCAACATCTTCATTTCTGTGACAGACATCTTTTATACATATCGATGATTAATTACCCAACACTCATAACCATAAAACATGACATGTCTAATTGGTGCTTTATAATATTTACATTTTAACTTTAATGGTATCTTCTTATCACAAAGAATATCGGATGCTCCTCCCCATTTTAACCAACCACCATTAATTCTATGTGTAACATCTCCATCAATTCTTCCATCACTTTTAGGTATTTAAAACTTTCCTTCTGGGAAATGCAATGTGTGCCAATTTTAATTTCTATGTCCTCTGAAGTAACCAAATGATCAAACTTACATTCCATATATTCTGTCTTTGTTCTACTAAGTTGGAGGCCTTTGCTTTCTAATGTTTCTCTCCATAGTTCCAATTTTCTATTAACTTTTTCCTTAGACTCCTCCACTAATACAATGTCATATGCAAATAACATACACCAAGGTACTTCATCTTGAATATGTTTTGTTAACTCATCCATCACCATTATAAATAAGTATGGACTTAAAGTTGATCCTTGATGTAACCCAATATTAACTTCAAAGAAGTTTGTCGTTCCTTCATGAGTCCTCACACATGTTTTTGCACCATCATACATGTCTCTCATAAGGTTAACATATGTCAATGGGATACCTCTTTTTTCCAAAGTTCTTGAAAGAACCTCCCTCGGTAACCTATCATAAGCTTTTTCTATATCAATAAATATCATGTCAAGGTCTTTCTTTTTTGCTCTAAAATGTTCCACAAGTCGTCTCAAAAGGTGAATTGCTTCAACAGTAGATCTACCTAGCATTAATCCAAATTGGTTCTCTCTTATACTTGATATTTGTCTTAACCTACGTTTAATACTTATTTCCCACAATTTCATAGTATGACTCATTAGCTTGATACCTTGATAATTCACACAATTTTAAATGTCTCCTTTATTCTTATATATGAGTATAAGTGTACTCACTCTCCATTCCTCGAGCATCTTTTGGTTTTTCCATATTTCATTAAATAGTCTTGTGAGCCAAGTGATTCCTATTTCTCCTAGTATCTCCAAACTTTTATAGGAATATTATTTGGTCCTACTGATTTACCACCCTTCATATGTTTAAGAGCCTCTATGACTTCAGTCTTTTGAATACGTCGGTAGGAATTGTGGTTTATATTTTTCTAATTTAGCTAACTCTCCTAAGCTAAATACTAACATCTTTATTTTCATTAAAAAGATTATAAAAATAGTTTTTCCATCTATTTCTTATCTCATTATTTGCCACTACAATTTTTTCAACCTCGTCATTGATGCATCTAACATAATTAAGATCTTTAGTTTTCTTATCTCTAGCCTTATCTATCCTAAAAATATCTCTTTCACCCTCTTTTGAGTTGAGTTTTTTTATATAAATCCTCCTAAATTTTATCTTTTGCTTCACTCATGGCCATTTTTCGCTTACTTCTTTGCTTTTTTATAAGTCTCTAAAGTTTCACTAGTTTTCTTAGCATAATATAATTTGTAACATTCTCTCTTTGTCTTGATTTTATTTTATAGTACTTCACTCAACCACCAAGCTTCTTTTTGTGCCGATACACCTCCCTTAGATACCCCTAACACATCTTTCGCCACGTTCCTAATATGTATATCCATATTGTTCCACATATCACAGGTTGTACCAACATAATTCCAAACACCTCCTTGAATGACTTTTTGTTTAAATATATCTTCTTTCTCGCTTTTGACGTTACACCATTTAGTCTGAATAGTTCAATGCACTCTTTTCTTCTTTGTCCATTTTTTTATTTTTAAATCCATAACTAAAAGTTGATGTTGGGTGGTTAAGTTTTCTTCTCGAATTACCTTCCAATCTTTACAACACGGTCTATCGTTTTTTTCTACAAATAAAGTAATCAATTTGTGTTTGTGATCAGCCACTCTTATAAATAATTAAATGTTCATCTTGTTTTTTAAAGATTATATTGGCTATAAAGAGATCAAATGCCATAGCAAAATTTAAAATCTCCCTACCTTCCTCATTTATATTCCCAAAACCAAAGTTTCTATGAATACCTGAATATCCCAATGCCTCTTTACCGACATGTCCATTTAAGTCTCCTCCTAAACAAATCATGCCCCTTTCTGCAATCTTTTGAATCACCTTATCTAACTCTTCCCAAAAAGTTGTCTTTATACTATCTTCTAGTTCTACTTGGGGTGCGTAAGCACAAACTATATTCAAAACCTTTGCTCCTAATACTAATTTCAACGTCATGATTCGGTCACCATATCGTTGTATGTCTACTACACTATCCTTTAAATATTTATTTATGATAATACCAACTCTATTTCGAGCCTTTTTTTCACCTGAGTACCATAATTTAAAACTTGTATCCTCTATCTCCTTTGCTTTTTCTCCAACCCATTTTGTCCCTTGTAAACATAGAATATGAATCTTTCTCCGAATCATAGTATCTACCACCTTCATTAGCTTACCAATTAATGTTATGATATTCCAAGAACCAATACGAATCTTATTATCTAGGGTTAGCTTCCTTACCCCCACATCCGTCAATATTAAAAATACGGAGACCCTCTCTGTAATTTATTCACTACATTTGGGCAACAATGTAGCAAGACTAACTTCTTTGCCCACACTCATTCATGATGTGTGAACACTGTCTGCAATTGATTAACTAAATTTGAGTGAAAATGTAGTGACCCTACCATACTTTTCAATGTATTTGGACTTTTTAACGCGTCGCTAGGCGGGGATGCCTCAAAGTAATGCTTATAATTTGTGTAATTCATGGTATAAAAATCCGACAATGTTTTACGCTGGTATAGACATAAAAATTTTCATTCCGGAGTTTATGAGAAAAACTCGAAACGAAAGTTTTCACACCTACACTTGCGCGAGCGTGCCAACTAGTTTACAAAACTAGCAAAGTTTTTGAAAATATATGACTTCTTAGGCGATTGTGGGCAAGCGAACTTTTTTTGCTTTAGATCTTCTTGAACCGATGCTCAAGGGTCAGTCTAAGTGCTTGGGAATTTCAATTTTGAAACCAAGATGAACTCCAAATCACGTGAAGAGTTGGTGTTTGTGAAAGAAATAGTATGTGCACTTGATTCAAGACTTTGAAATAAGTCCTGAAAAACAGAAAGTTTTGTTTCGAAGGCTTATTTCCTAAATTGATCGGAACAACTTATAGACCTCTAAAAATCATCAAAATTTTATCAAGCAAATCTTATGGTGTGTAGGATCTGTAGCACTTTGCATATCTCAATTTGGAATGGTATTGAATCCGGATTAAATATTTGAAGTCGACTGACTCACTGGCTCGAAACAGTTCTGTCGTAGAAATATATAGACTGAAAGATGAGCCTGTATTTCCACAACCAAAATTTTGATTTTGATGATTTTGATATTGTTGGAAAGCTATAGATGTTAGCTTTCTAGTGCATCAAAAATCAAGTGAATTGGATTTTTGTGGACAAAGATATGAGATTTTTACCCAACCTCTATTTCAGAGAATTCGACTATGCAAAACGTGATTCAAAAAATGTTTTGATCCTTTTCAAGTTTTATTATGGGATTGCAATCCTAAAATCTTGTCAATTTTACTTAAAGTGCCCTAGGGTGTGTGGAGTACGTGTGCTGAATTTCAATTGAATCGGACAAAGCATCACAGAATGAAAATTGTGGGAAGGAACATATGCATAGATGCTGAAATACTGTTTTTTGTTTTATGAACATAATGATGCAAACTCACACCAAAGCAAATCGCAACAACACTAACTCTGAATTGAAATTGCAGAAATGTAAAGTAAGGGAAATTATTTTATAGCTTATACATAGAAGGGATCAGAAGTGTAGAGGGTATAGAGTATATATGAAGGAAGAATCATATAAACAAACACCTAGCGTGCGGGTGTGTATATGATGTTTCATTCATCAAATAAAATTTGTAGGAAACCTAACTTATTACAACTTGGGGAGAGATGAAACTCCATTATTACAACCCCATTTAATGGATTTAAATGAAGATAACTGAAACTTAAATTGAGTGAAAGAAGTCTTATATGATTTTTGGAATGTAACAAACTGAACTTCAAGAATGAAGTCGGCCAAGGTTTGATCATCTTCCTTCTAGCTCCCACAATTTCTCACCTAGCTCCCTCTTCTTCCCACCCTAGTGGACGTCCCTACTTGCTGGAAATTCATGCTCATAGCCTAACACACTCCCCTTTAGGTAGCATCTCTCTCCACTCTTTGGGGCGGGTTGAATCAACCCTTTGTTTGGTTTGAGACCCATTTGAGGGGTCTCCTCCATGATAGAATGGACTAGCCCCATGTGGGCTGGTTCCTAGACTTGGATCAGTCATGAACTTGGTCCAATTGGGTGAGCCTTCTTGGCTTGGCTGGCACATGTGAGCTTGTCTTGTCTTGGCTTGATATGATGAATTGTTGGTGATGCTTGGCTGCTCCTTACAAGTCATTGGAAGTCCTTTCGATTCATAAGTTTAGCCATGCTTTGATTCTTGCTTGGTTTGGCTTCCACCTTTTGCTCTTGAGTTCAACTTGAAATCTCCTCGAATTGGATAAGCTTGTTATCATGGTCTCGAGTCTTGGTTCCATGTTGGCCCCATCTTGATTGGACAAACTTGGATTTGATCGGTCTTGACCTTCTATTTGAATAAATTGTTGAATTCAAACTTGATATGCTTCAACTTTATCTTCTCTGCTTTTAGGAATCAATCTGAATCTGGGCTTGGATTGGGTCTCATCTGCTTCAAAATTTTGAGGCTATTTTAACTTGAATTTAAAACCTTTAAAGTATTTTTCCAAATGTTTAAACTTTAAAATTTGGGGTGTTTTTTCTAATTTAAAGGTTGATAAAGGTTTTAAACTAGTTTTTGGAAACTCATGAGTTTTTAAAAACATTTAAAAATTTTTGGGTGTTTACAGTTAGCTGTCGGAAGCCTAACACAATCCTCCTTCTTTATCGGAGCTTATGACCGACCATATAAGGGAATTCCAATATTTTCCGTTCCTACTTAAAGGACACGACAATAGTCCAGAGACTTTTTGAGTCGTGTTCGGGGTCAAGGTCTTGCTTGTGACCTAGATACAATCAAGGAGCGTTTGCCTATGATCGTCTCGTTCCGATACGATAATGAGCCCCAACAACACAATTTAGAAGATGGTGCGAGCCATGTCATCGACGAGAAAGTGACATGTAAGTTTCCACGTGTATGATGTCTTGGTGTCCGACAATTGAGCTTTAACTCCGTGATTGGCTCGTTTGGATTTCAAAGGGCAGCAAAAGTTCATCCACTTGCAGGCCAAGGACTGTAATGACGAGTGAAGTCATCCTTGAAAGTGATTTTTTTCCTTCTTTTCTATAATTTATCATTAAAAACGATGGTATTAACAGAATATTCCTCTTTGTATTTGTTAAACTCGCGGAAAATTCTTTTGAGATACATATAAAGCATTTGTTAAATAGTTTAATGTGTTAGATGAGATCCTTTTAATACACTTTTGTTTTTTTTTACGTTGCCACCACCACCCACCATTTTTTGATACAAAGAGTCAAGGTTTACTCTTCGAGTGAATTGTATTAAGAAAAACATCTTGTGAAAGATCATGAGTTTCCAAGCGAAGACTTAGCTCATTAGACATGGCCCTCTGACTCCCAAGTCACAGGTGGTGAGTTCCATTTCTAAGGGTGCCTGTATGGGTATGTATTAGGTTTCGACCTCCCCTTCTAAACAAAAAGGAAAAAACAAAATAAACAACTTTGTTTCTTGGTTTCTTATAAGCCCAAGAAATAATACCACCTTCAAATAAGAATATTTGACCGAAAGTTGACTTGTTGTCATCTTTGCTTCTTGCAAAGTTAGCATCCGAGTATTCCGCTATTTTTAGTTCATTTGCTTGAAAACACAATTTAAAATCTCTTGTTCCTTTAAGATATCTTAGAATTCTTTTCACGACTATCCAATGTTGCTAACCAGGATAATTTTTTCATGACCCATTTACAGCCTATGATTTTTCTTCCTTTTAGTAAATTAGTAAATTCTCAAACTTGGTTTATATTAATGAATTCAATTTCCTCATCTATGACCTTTTCCCAGTTTGAAGATTTAAATGAGTCAATAACTTACTCATATGTCAAGTTATGAGTAAACTCATTTAAATCTCCTGGATTGCACACTTCATCTGCAAGGTAAGGGTGATAATCCTTTAAGTAGGACGGAGTGACACTAGGTCTTTTATATTTACTTAAAATCTGAGTTTGTCATCATTATTTATGGGTTCAAATGATGATGTATCTAGATTCACTACATCATCAACACACTTATCATCATTCTCAAGGATGTCATTCTTAGTCTCCTATAGGGATTTAAAGTCTCTAGTTTGTATTAAGACATAGTGCTTATGATAAAACATATATCATTTGGAACCTTTAGGATATCCAATAAATATACATCTCAATGATCTCTTGTCTAGTTTATCCTTAGACTGATTAAGAATTTTCACATATACGACAGATCCCTACTTCCTAAGATGACCTAGTTCTGATTTTCTTTTAAACCATATCTCATACGGTATAGAGAATACAAACAAGAAATTCTATTTAGTATATACATGATTGTATTTACCGCTTCTCCCCAAAATACTCTCGATAGAGAAGTACCTATTAACATAGACCTAGTCATATTCAATAATGTCATATTATATCTCTCTATTGCACCATTTTATTGAGGTGTTATAAGTATAAAATTTTGTTTTATAATCCCAAAGTCTTTACAGTATTTCAATAATTTTGTAGAGGTATATTCGTCACCTCGGTCTGATCTTAAGACTTTGATTGACTTGCGCAATTGATCTTCAACTTCGTGCTTATATTTTTTGAATATTTCAAATGTCTCAAACTTATGTACTAGGATATATATATATATATGTATATGTATATATTGAATAATCATCAATACAGGTTAAAAAATATATCTTTCTATGATGAGATATTACCCTCCCTGAATAGTCCACATAAATCAGTGTGAATAATCTCTAGTAGGGTTGTTATCATAATTGTTTTTTTTAGAAAATGATTTTCTAGTTATTTTCACTTGTATACATGTCTCACACTTATTAAAATTGTTTTCATGAAAGTTAGGCAATAAGTTAAAGTTGATTAACTTTTTTAACTTTTTTAAACTTTTATGACCCAAGTGTTTATGTCATACATTCACATAGATACTATCAATATAAGCAGAAGAATAACTTTTATTTTCATTTACATTAAGTTTAAACAAACCATGCTCAACATTAAATAGACCAAAAAATGTTATCCTATCATGATTTACATGGTGATTTTGCAAGGGACAAACCTAACTTCAAACCTTTTCTTTACCAAGGTAGGGACCGATACAAGATTGTACCTAATAGTGAGCACAATTAATACATCAATAAGTATCATCGGTATGCTTTGTATAAAAATTATAAAGTACCTAACCTGAAGAACATCAGGAAAAATATTATTCCACATATAAACCTAATACTCGTGAAGTTTATATTATCTATCGCTCCCTCTTTTCTCTTTGAGATATATCATGTTACTCCTAAGTCGATCCACTAACCAATTACCAAGTGATCCATATAGAGGCACTCAGAAATGATCTAGATTATATCATACTTCTCTGTTGGGTCATTTCATTGGTTATTCCCAGTGTTGTTCTTCTTATTGCGATAGTCCATTTTGTAGTGCTACATCTTTCCACAATTAAAGTACTATATTTGAGAAATGGATCCCTACAATTTCTTAAAGGTTTGATCGTCCTAGTTATTATTTTTACCAAATCTCTTATTTGGTTTTTTTTATTCTAGTTACTTTTGGAGTTAGACCCTAAATTATCTTACGCAACTAGTAAATTTTTTTTTATTCAATTGTTAGTTTTAATGTGAGTTCAAAAAGGGTAAAATCTTATCCAAGTTTAAGCGTTGTGGTTACCATGTTACAAGAAGGAGAAAGACTATTCAGAATTGTAGATATCTGCATTGGTTAAGGGATGACTACTTTTGCTACAAATAAATCTTTAGCTATTACCATAATTTGTTTAACACGTTCAACTACATTATCATCTTCTTTCATTTTATAAGAGTTATATTTTTGAAAGAGTAGTTGAACATGCAACTTAATTGTAGTATAATATTTTGTGATTAAAGAATCAAAAAATTCTTTAGCAGTCTCAAACTTTTCAAAGACTATATCAAGTCATCTTTCATGTAGGTTAATTTTATAGTTCTTGCTATAATATCATCTCTTAGAAATGTCTTATACTTTTCTTTCTCTTCATCTATTGCAATTAGAGTAGGGGTAAAATTATTTCTCTAAATATATAATCAACTCCCTCTAAAGTTAAGGCCACTACGATTCTTCTCTTTCATGTTTAGAAATTTAGGCGATTTAATTTTTCTATCTTTGTAAATTCAGAAACACATATTTTGGAAGTCATTTTTAATGATTTGAAAGAGACAACAAGTACAGAGTCTTATGGAGTCTTAGAGGCCTTCAAGTAGGCTATGATACCCGTGTTGATGCTTACGAATGAATTCATGTATGCTTTGGCGGTCCCAGTGAATGCATCGGAAGCCATATACTTATAGATGAGAGGAAGAAGAAAGGGAATAAAATAGAAAAGGGAAGAGAGGAAGTTGGTTACCCGCAGAGGGTTTTGTCAAGATGTAATGTCTCATTTTTCTATATTTCATTGATATATACTTAATTTTTTCCTCTTCCAAGTTTTTCTCTTTGGGCTTTCCATTAAACCCATTTCATGTTCATCCGAGAAATGCTTGTAACTTTTTAAAAAGCAAAAACAATTTTTTCTATAAATCTTATATTTTATAAAAAGAGAACTCATGAAATTCGGAACGAGAGCCCTCCTTCCCATATTTCATGGTTGTTGTTGTTATTGGGTTTGATAGTTGCCACCAACAACTTATAGAAAAGTCATGCCTCTTAAACCTTATTATGCATTCGCTCTTGTTCTCAACCAAATATTTCAATTTTTTATATTTTCTCACAAGAAATCTTATGACATGCATACGAAAAAAATGCATTCATATTACATCTCGAAGTTCAGCTAAAACGTGACTCATTCTTTTTGTGCATGAATCCGTGTTAAACCAACCAACAAGCACTATAATGAGCCGTGTAGGGTGGGGCAAAGTATGTGTCAAGTTCACAGATGTAAGCTACGATTTTTCTTTTGAATTTTGGAAATTCGGACCTCGGTTCAATATAGATCTCACATTGACAACGTGTGCATCTCTCATGTTTAGTTAACAAAACCTATTCGATTAAGCAAGCCACAACTTTTTCACTAGGGCGATGCAAGAGGGCCTTTATGTTCAAGACTTGCGGAGTACAATAAGAGGCCTAAATTAGATGTTATTCTTGATTCGAAAATCTGGTCCTAAGTCTAAAAATTTTGGGGCCTATATTATGGCAAGTTTAAAATTTGGAGGCCTAAGGCGGTTGCTTTAAGTTGAAGGTTAATTATTTCTATATGCCACCATATCAAAACCAAGCCTATTTAGAGATGACTAAGGCATTGTGATTGAAGAACTAGGGTTGGCAAATTAGGATCCAAACTGACCAGAGAGCCTGATATATATATATATATATATAAAAGCAGTCCAAGTCAGGGTCTAGGCGCTCTATGTTGGGTTCTGGTTGTTTCAGAATGACCCGGGTTGGGCTGAGCACAAACAATCATGTCAAATCATTCTCATTTATCTTAAAAGCAAAAAGTATGAACGGAAATGAAGGTATAACTTGCAAAAATATGTACTTTTTGTTCATTTGCTTCTCTTTGATCAGATGATATGAATGATTGAGGATGATTTAACATAACTGCATGCACATCTAAATAATATTTTATCTATAGTTTGTCTGTTTTATGTATATCATATATGCTATGGGGTTGAAGACGGGTCGACTTGGACCAACACAAACCCAACAGGAGCTCGGTCTGAGTCTTGGAATCGTCCCAAACAAAAACCAGGTCCCAGGTCAACCTGCTCGAAAGCTGGACCTGAAGCACCCCACTGAACCCAATCTATGACCCGACTACCACCCCTAATTACTGGATCGCTGTTGTCGCCATGGATTTGGATTATTTAGAGTAGGTAGTGAGCTTGAATCCTACTAAATGAATCAGCTCATACTTCTAAATTGAGAGCAGATAGCTATGATTATGGTCCTCGCATTTTTGGTGCCAGATGTTTTGGCAGAGAAGCACATTATGTATGTTTGATGTATTGGCTTAATAATTTAGTAGTTAGGAATGCATTTTTAATTTGGATCTTATGATTCACTGCCATTATTTTAAACTAGTTAAGCGATCACCGTAAGCTACCTAGCATGCATGTTTTGGACCGTGGAAGCCATTCCCAAAATCCCAACGTCTCTCTCTCTCTCTCTCTCTCTATATATATATATATATATATATTGAATCCTACATTCTTTGACACTCATGTCTATCCTTACTTTTGAGGATATACATGTTATTTAAAAAGGCATAACATCATTTTAAAACAAATAAAAATATATATTTATTACACTCATATTCCTCAAAAGAAGAGAATGGGTATGAGAATGCATGTATGAGATATTACACGATCCAATCTCTCTCTCTCTACACATATACACATATAAAATATGGTCTTTTAGAAATATATACTTTTGGATCCTAGCCATAGATCATTTTTGATGGACAAGTAAAGCTCGCTCCAACGACGCATTATTTTATGTCGTGGGAGGAGGCACTGTATATATAATAGTTTAGGGAGATGATATAATCTACATAGGAGGTGTTTTAACTACATATTGTCTCTTGGTGTAGAATTTTGTACAAACATCTTCACCCTTCAATCTTTAAGTAGTTATTTATAATTCAAATCTCCATTTTGATCTCAAAGATAGAACAGTAGAGATTTGAAATTATACGCCTGTTCGGTTCTTGTTAAACCGGAACAGCTCATTACAAACCGATGGCTCTAGTTCAACCAAAACCTCAATTAAGAATCGAACCAGCCTACCATCAGCCCGGTTCTATCGGTTCTGGTTTCGGTCTCAAGTATGGTTTCATCTCTCATTCAGTAGGTTTTACTATAAAAATATAGAAAACATATTAAAATTAACAAAATAATGAAAAGGGCCTTAGAAACGGTGGTTTTGGATCATTGGTTCTGGTTTCAGTTCTCCTCTAGGTGGAACAGGAACTGAGCCATGGGTTCCCCGAACTCTGGTTCCACCGGTTGCAATTCTTGCTGGGTTCCAGGACTGGTTTGGTTCTGAGCTGGTCAGGTTGGAACCGAATAGGTCTGGCTCTCGACAATGGTGATGTTGCCATGAGTTTGATTGTTGGGGACTGCATACCGGCCTCCTGTTGTAACCAAAAAAGAAAAAGGAACCATTTTCTCTGCTAGTGACCATACTGCAAATCATTTACCAAAACTCAAGAACAAATATAACAAATAAATAAAAAATATATACACACACAAACACCCATGCATGCACACACACATGCTCACACACACACATATATATGTTCATCTTTCACTACACATTAACTAAATCAAATAAGAGCCTTTTACAACTTCAGAATCACCTTAGGCTCACAAATCACGAAAAAGGCTCCTCACCTCAAAACACTTTAATGTCCAAGATGCCACCTTAATAAGCAAGCAGTTCTGGTCCGGATGAGGCCCGACGCAGACCCGAGCAAAAAAATCTCTCTTTTGTCTCTCTCCTTCTTTATATATATATATATATATGTGCACATGTGTATGCATATATAGATATATGTATGTATGTATGTATGTATGTGTGTGTATTGGCCCAAACCTGACCTGGCTCGTGCCCTGATGTCGATAAGGACCCAAACTAGAGATCTGGTCAGGTCCAAGTCAAGCTGATTTTGAGCTCCACCTGAAGAGACTCAATCCGAACTGGAACTGTTGACCTGATTTGACACCCCTAGCAAGTGCTACCATTAAACCAGGAACTCAACGGTATAAAATGCATAAGAATTAAAATACGAGTCACCCTAAAAATAAAGAGAAACTAGAAAAAGAGAACTTTTGTTTCAAATTGCAGGACCCATGTCCAGACAGCAAAATAACCTAGATTTTCATAGTTGAACCCAATGCAATAACCAGCCTGCTCCTAATGGAACCATGAAATAAACTTTAATCCAAGATAAAATAACGGCCTCAAAATCAATACAAGCCCGATCCAAGTTTAATTCAGGTCGGATCTGAACCAATAAGTTTGATTCGGTTTCACTTTCCGAATCTAGAGATAATATGGTCTTCGATTAATTTTGATTCGGCTCGGTTATTGAACTGAAACAACCGAAAGCATACATCTACATACGGCCCATAAACTAGTTAAATGGATTCAAACTCGAATCAAACCCATGACTTGATCCATACCCAGACAAAACTAGAATCAATCTGGACTTGACCAACCCGAATTCCTAATTCTAGCACGGTTTAGCCCGTACCCGGCCCACTAGGGTTTTACTTGGGTTTTCCGACAAGGTTCGCGCTCTCTTCTCCACCTAATTGCTTCTGAAAATTCTGCATTCTTCGGCTTCGGTTCATCCGGACGGTTAACGAATATGGGAATTTTCGAACCCTTCCGAGCCATCGGCTACATCACGACCGGCATCCCGTTTGCCGTGCAGAGATTGGGAATGGAAACCTTCGTCACCGTTAGCATTGGCAAGGCTTGGCAGACTTACAACGTCGGTTTCTCTTTTCTCTTTTATTTCGTCACTGCCGGACTTTACCTTATGAATTTAGCTAACTGATGATGATACTACATGAAATGTTTTCCCTTTGCTTTTGATTGCGAATTTTCATTTTTTAACTCTTCAGGTGACGTAAGCGTTCGTTGATTTGGATGGTAGAAGAGTTAATCGATGTTTTCCTAGTCGTGAAATTGTTCAGAACTTTCATTTTTCTTTCTTTCTGATCGAATTCATACAAGAAATAGTTTCACGTAGAAATATCTGGTTGTTCTTTTATTATGAGATAGGGTGTGATAATGCGTTGCAATTATATATTTTAGTTTCGTATACAAGTTCAGGTGTAATTTGCTTTCGTCCCTTTAGTTTCCTAGTTTACTTTAAAGCTTGCCTCTTTAGAACTTTCCTGGGCAGATTTAATTATTAATAAGTTTTTGGTCAATTCAACAAAGTTTCTATGTACTTACTCACATACCTGAAACTGTTTGCTTTTGTTTGCAGTGTTCAAAGCTCACACTCGTTTTCGTTGGTAAGCTGTCAGCTCCTCTAAGCATGTTTATTTTACAAATGAGTTGCATTATCTTACAAAAGTATTTTTTTTGCCTTCAGATGTTGTTGTCCATTTACAAAGATATATCTACCTAGTTTTTATTTTTCCTTTAAACGCTTCTCCATGATCAATACGTGTTGCTTGTCTCTCTTGACGAGGCAATGTTCTGTTGCGCAGAAATTAAAATCAAGCTCATAAACATGTTATTTCTCCAAAACTTTACTGTCTATAATGAAAGTAAGCGGGATTTTCTAGTGAAGGTTCCTTATGCTTGATGAACTATAGACAAATCAGAGGAATGAAGTCGAGTACTAAGAGGAAAATGAGACTCTGGGGAAACAATATACACAGACAAGCAAAAACATTAAAAGATGACAACATTAACAAGATTTTAGGTAGATCCAGAATGGAATAGAGAAATGTTTAATGTTTCAGTAGATTCTGTAAATGTACAAGATATTCGGAGGGCTCAATAGATGTATTTAGTATGAGGTGCTCAACAGTATTCATGCTTTCATAAAATTGACTCTATTATACTATTTAGAATGGATAAACATACCTTACCAATTTCGTTTGGTTGCCTGCAATTTCAGGACCACAAATGCCGAAAAAGATTCGAGCTCTTGCAACATATCGTGATTTGACATTTGCTGCAGTTGGAAATGAAATAGCTGTTTTCAGACGAGGTCATCAGGTCAGTTGGTGAAAGTTCAAATTTTTTGCTTCTGTTATTTTATGTTTATAAGCTATGTTTTTTAGATGCATGTATGATTCTTTGTGCATAATCAGCATTTTTCTGGCAGAAATACCACTACATGATGTTATTGTAGCATGTAAGCCGCATATGTGGCTGCACAAGCCATATATTCATGCAGCATGAGCAGCCAACATAATCAATTATGTGGCCGAAGGGTTTGTATGTCCCCCCTCTTCGTGTTTTTTCCCCTTGCACCACTCTCTTTCTTGCAAGTATATTTTCCTTAGACTCTGCTCCACACCACTCCCACCTCCTCCTCCTCTGGTGCTGCTTCCACTGGAACCATCAACTCACATTGTTGTCTCAAGTCTTTCTCTCTCTCTCTCTCTATTCACCGTTTCTACCTCCCCTCTTTGTCTCCTGCTTTCTTTCCTAACAACTTTCAACATAACTTGATTAGTGGTTTATTCTGTCCATTATTTTAGATTACACTGCATATTTGGGATTGCATGCCTGGAATTGAAACAAATTAGATGCTGTTGAAAACATTATGATTTCTTTGTTATTGGTTTATAGTAATATAGATAAGGTGGTTATTCTAGTTCCTTGTTGTGGTTTAGATGCCAAAGTTACAACGTTCATACAACAACAACAACTAAGCCTTTTCCCATACTAGACGGGGTCGGCTACATGGATTCTTTGTTTCCACAGATCCCTATCGTGTGCCATGTTAGCAGTTAACTCACAATAAGCTAGATCATTCTTTATTGTTTCTTTCCAACACTTTTGTGGTCGTCCTCTATCTCTTTTAATACTTTCCAAATTTAGTTTATCTATCCTTCTTATAGGTTCTTCTTTTGATCTTCTTTCTATATGTCCAAACCATCTTAAACGATATTCTCTCATTTTATCCTCTATTGGTGTCACTCCTAATTTGTTTCTAATAACCTCATTATGTATACTGTCTTTTCTTGTATGACCACTCATCCATCTCAACATCTTCATTTCTGTCACGGACATCTTTTGTACATGTTGATGATTAACTGCCCGACACTCAGAACCATAAAACATGGCAATTCTAATTGCTGCTCTATAATATTTACCTTTTAACTTTAATGGTATCTTCTTATCACAAAGAATACCTGATGCTCCTCTCCATTTTAACCAACCAGCATTAATTCTATGCGTAACATCTCCATCAATTCTTCCATCACTCTGAAAAAGTGATCCTAGGTATTTAAAACTTTCCTTTTGGGGGATGCAATGTGTGCCAATTTTTATTTTCTATGTCCTCTGAAGTAGCCAAATGATCAAACTTACATTCCATATATTCTGTCTTTGTTCTACTAAGTCGGAGGCCTTTGCTTTCTAATGTTTCTCTCCATAGTTCCGATTTTCTATTAACTTTTGACTTGGACTCCTCCACTAATACAATGTCATCTCCAAATAACATACACCAAGGTACTTCATCTTGAATATGTTTTGTTAACTCATCCATCACCATTATAAATAAGTATGGACTTAAAGTTGATCCTTGATGTAACCCAATATTAACTTCAAAGAAGTCTGACGTTCCTTCATGAGTTCTCACACATGTTTTTGCACCATCATACATGTCTCTTATAAGGTTAATATATGTCAATGTGATGCCTCTTTTTTCCAAAGTTCTCCAAAGAACCTCTCTTGGTACCCTTTTATAAGCTTTTTCTAGATCAATAAATATCATGTGAAGGTCTTTCTTTTTTGCTGTAAAATGTTTCATAAGATGTCTCAAAAGGTGAATCGCTTCAATAGGAGATTTGCCTGGCATGAATCCAAATTGGTTCTCTGTTGTACTTGATACTTGTCTTAACCTACGTTCGATAATTTTTTCTCACAATTTCATAGTATGGCTCATTAACTTGATACCTCGATAATTCACACAATTTCGAATGTCTCCCTTGTTCTTATATACGGGTATAAGAATACTCTCTCTCCATTCCTCGGGCATCTTTTGGTTTTGCACTACTTCACTCCACCACCAAGCTTCTTTTTGTGGGGGTATACCTCCCTTAGATACACCTAACACATCTTTCGCCACTTTCCTAATATGTATAGCCATATTGTTCCACATATCATAGGGTGTACCAACATAATTCCAAACATCTCCTTGAAGGACTTTCTGTTTAAATATATCTTCTTTCTCTCTTTTGAGGTTCCACCATTTAGTCCGAATAGCTCGATACCCACTTTCTTGATATGTATAGCCATATTGTTCCACATATCACAGGGTGTACCAACATAATCCCAAACATCTCCTTGAAGGATTTTCTATTTAAGTATATCTTCTTTCTCGCTTTTGAGGTTCTACCATTTAGTCCGAATAGCTCGATGCACTCTTTTCTTCTTTGTCCATTTTTTATTTGTAAATCAATAACTAAAAGTCGATGTTGGGTGATTAAGCTTTCTCCTGGAATTACCTTGCAATCTTTACAACATGCTCTATCTTTTTTTCTACAAATAAAGTAATCAATTTGTGTTTGTGATAAGCCACTCTTATAAGTAATTAAATGTTCATCTCATTTTTTGAAGATTGTATTGACTATAAAGAGATCAAATGCCATAGCAAAATTTAAAATCTCCCTACCTTCCTCATTTATGTCCCCAAAACCAAAGTTTCCATGAATACCTTGATATCCTAATGCCCCTTTACCAACATATCCATTTAAGTCTCCTCCTAAACAAATCATCTCCCTTTGTGGAATCTTTTGAATCACCTTATCTAACTCTTCCCAAAAAGCTGTTTTTATACTATCTTCTAGTCCTACTTTAGGTGTGTAAGCACAAACTATATTGAAAACCTCTACTCCTAATACTAATTTCAATGTCATGATTCGGTCACCATATCGTTGTATGTCTACTACACTATCCTTTAAATCTTTATTTATGATAATACCAACTCCGTTTCAAGCTTTTTCTTTAACTAAGTAAAACTTGTATCCTCTATCTCCTTTGCTTTTTCTCCAACCCATTTTATCTCTTGTAAATGTAGAATATGAATCTTTCTCCGAATCATAGTATCTACCACCTCCATTAGCTTACTGGATAATGTTCCAATATTCCAAGAACCAATACGAATCTTATTATCTAGGACTAGGTTCCTTACCCCCTGCATCCGTCCATAATCAAAATGCGGAGACCCTCTTTGAAAAATTTTCACTACATTTGGGCGGCAATGTAGCGGGACTGACTTCTTTACCCACACTCGTCCATGATATGGGAACCCTCTCTGCAATTGATTCACTACATTCAGGTGAAAATATAGTGGCCCTTGCTTACTTATTACTGCATTCGGGATCTGTAGCATGTCGCTAGGCGGGGACGCCCAAAGCAATGCTCATAATTTTTATAATCCATGTTATAAAAATCCGACGAAGTTTTATGCTGGCTGTCGGAATTCTAACACAACCATCATCCTTTATCCGGGCATTGGGACCGGCAATGCAATGATGCTCCCTTATATGGGCAGAGTTGTATACATAATGAGGTTATTAGAAACAAATTGAAATTAGCACCAATAGAGGATAAAATGAGTAGAAATCGTTTAAGATGGTTGGAACCGATAGAAAGACGACCCAAGGATTCTCAAGATATGAAAAACTAGATTGTGAAAATGTTAAAAGAGGAAGAGGATGATCGTAAAAGTGTTGAAAAGAAACAATAAAGAATGATCTAGTTTATATTGAGTTAATTGCTAGCATGACACATGATAAGGCTACGTGGAAACAAGTAATTTATGTAGCCGATCCCATCTTTTATGGGAAAAGGCTTAGTTGTTGTTGGTAAATATTGTAGAGCAATAATTAGAACTAGTATGTTATATGATGTTAAGTGTTGGATAGTTAATCATTAGCATGTGCAAAGGATGTCTCTTGCAGAAATGGAGATTTGAGGTGGATGTATGGTCACGCAAGGAGGGACCTTTTCTGTTATGAGATTATGATAGATAAATTGGAAACTACCAATAGATAATAAAATAAGAAAAAATCGTTTAAGATAGTCTGGATACAAGAAAATGCTACCCAAGGAAGCTTGTGTGAGAAACTGGACGGTGAAAATGTTAAAAGAGAAAAAGAAAGACGAGAGACAATAAAGTGTTAGAAAAAATAAAGAATGATCTAGCTTTTGTTGAGTTAACTATTAGCAAACACAAGATCTATGAAAATAAAGAATCCATGTAATGACCCTATCTGGTATGAAAAAGGCTTAGTTGTTGTAACAAAATGTTGGTTATCAAAAGCAACACATGTATGACTAGATTTCCTCTAGGGATCAGGATGTGAATAGTTAGTGCAGATTGGTTGTATGAGATCGTGGTCCTGTATTATGTCGCTTTTTTGCCATATGTGAAATTATGAAAAGATGCTCATACTGTATGTATTATCTCCAAGGGGGCCTTGTTTCTTATTGTATTGGTTCATATTATAAAAGTTTTTTCACAACTATTCTAGACTTCTAGTTATTGTTTCTTTTATTTCTTATATTGGGAAGTTTGCAGGTGGCAACATGGAGCAGGCATGTCGAGAAGATCAATTCATTGCTGCTGTTTGGTGATCATATATACAGTCTAGATCTTAAGGGCAATCTTTTTATGTGGGTATTCAAGCGAGTTGAAGAGAATCTGGAACCAGTTGGGCATATCTTGCTTGAGGACAATTATGTCTCAAGCTGCATAATGCACCCGGATACTTACCTTAACAAGGTGATTTGCCATCCGCTGCTTTTTTTCTCTTATAATTTTGAAACTACTGCATCTCAACATCATCCTTTCTTTTGCTCTATAGTAGCCCATGCTGTCTCAAATCACTTCTTTTTTGAATATCTTGTACTTAGGTGATTATTGGAAGTCAGAAAGGACCCTTGCAACTTTGGAACATCAGTACAAGAAAGAAACTATATGAGTTTAAAGGATGGGGGTCCCCGGTGCATTGTTGTGTATCATCACCTGCTCTGGATGTTGTCGCAGTAGGCTGTGCAGATGGGAAAGTTCATGTTCACAATGTACGTTATGATGAGGAGGTGGTTACATTCATGCATTCTTCTAGAGGTGCTGTAACGGCCTTGTCTTTTTGTACTGGTAAATCCTTAAACCTGTACTGACTACTGACGCTTGGTCCTGCAATACTGATACTTGTTTTCAATTACACTGTGGAGCTATATCTGAATGGTTGTGATGAAGCTTTCATTAATTTGATTTTGTGCCACTCACGTCATAAGGTTGCTATTAGGCCTTCTGTTGATATGGCTGATCTAGTTTCCATAAGTTCTACTAGATCATTGATATTCTTGTAGCTACAAGTGTCCACCTAAGATAGGGCTCAATAGCTGAACATTTTATCTGCACGATTTTGCTACAGAGGTTTTGCCATTCTCTGGGCTAAGATTTTGAACAAAGTAAAACTCATATAAACGAGCCTGTTGTGCAACTGGTATCCAATTTTTTGTATAACAGACAAGGCATCTCAAACTAGTTGCCTTTATGACATGTATTTGTGCTGCATCAACTCTTTTTCTAATAAGTTGCACAGATATGTCTACAGTTTTTTGAAGAGTTGGACTTGGTTACCATAAGCCTACTTAGGCCTCACATATGCCATGCCCTTGCTTTTACCTTTTCTGGAGGTCTGGTGCGCATGTCTGGGATGTTGCTACCAACTGTCATGCTTAGTAGATCAGCTGCATGGATTTTGGTAGCCATTGTGCTCACTATTGTATCACACTAGCATTTAATACCCCAAAAAGCAAGATCACAATTTATCTTTTTCTATGAAGACCTTTGGGACCTTGCTGTCACTTTTGAAGTGTTCACAATCTAATTTCTTAGACTTTCTAATTGGAGTTTTTTGTGACCACCTTTCTATATGTCCAAGCTACCTTAAGCATCTCTCATTTGATCATTGATTGTGACAACAACTTTAGATGCGTGATTATTGTTTGTATACTTAATTAAATTTCAAGATATTTGTAGTGTAATGGCTAGATGACTGCCTCACCTGGAGTTCATGTACGCCTTTCTGGGAGGTCTGGCATCTAGGCTGTGATGGAACTTCCTACTGCGTACTTTACTGGCAAAATTCTGGACAATGGATCCCGAATTCTAGACGAACTTTCTTCTATTACAATTTCACGAATTTTGTAATTCAGAAGAAGTCAACGTCGGAATCCAGGGAAGCAAGTTCCATTACAGAGCGAAGGATAACGGCAAACTAAGACAAGATCGATGAAAGTCTACCCAATATTTAGGCAGGGAATTCTGCAAGATTGCTGCATCCCAAACTAGATATTGCTTTCCTTCATTCTTATATCGATGAAATATGAAGAAAGAAAAAACGGCAATCTTGTGAATCATGGTAAATCATGAAGACCGACTAATCTTTAGAAACAAAAAAGATCAACCAACGAGATGAACCACACTCTCACCCTTAACACTGGGTATCTGCCATCTCTTGAAAATCAGGAACGATACTATCCCTATTTGCAGTGCTCCTGCTACCTCCAAGGGCATGATGCCAACATCCTTCCCGAAATGTTTCTTCTTGCTGTCATTTGGAGGTGGAGGCAGCTGAAAGGTCGACGGAGTTGAAGGAAGAGTATCATTTTTATCTGAGGCTGAAGGGCGAGTGAGGAAGGAACGAGCATGAGGGAAACCGCCAACAAAAGAATGAAGGGAAGCATCAATTATGTTGCCATAGGAACCACGTATAATACCAATTTCTGCACATAGTGCTGCTCAATGAAGTTGACTTCCTTTAAAGATCCAATTCATATGAAAATACAATTTAAAAGAAGGGTCTATAAAATTTGATTTAAATCTGCTTATAATCCAAATCTAACTATAATGTTTTAGGCTTCAACTAGTCATATACATGTGTATGTAATAAAGACTATATATACATATACATATATATGTACTACATATATACACATACATGTAATAAATAAATAAATATATATACATGTAATTGAAAAAACTATACATATATATACACATATATATATATATATGTATATATGAGCCATATATAATATTTATACATGTAATAAAAAAGTATACATCTATAGGGATCACCCTTGCATTGCCGGTCCCAAGCCCAGATAAAGGAGGGTTGTGTTAGGCTTCCGACAGCCAGCGTAAAACTTCGTTGGATTTTTATAACATGGATTACAAAAATTATGAGCATTGCTTTGGGGCGTCCCCGCCTAGCGACGTGCTGCAGAGCCCGAATGCAGTAAGAAGTAAGCAAGGGCCACTACATTTTCGCCTGAATGTAGTGAATCAATTGCAGAGAGGGTTCCCACATCATGGATGGGTGTGGGTAAAGAAGTTAGTCCCGCTACATTGTTGCCTGAATGTAATGAAAAATTTTCAGAGAGGGTCTCCGCATTTTGATTATGGATGGATGCGAGGGGTAAGGAAGTTAGTCCTAGATAATAAGATTTGTATTGGTTCTTTGAATATCGGAATATTATCGGGTAAGCTAATGGAGGTGGTAGATACTATGATTCGGAGAAAGATTCATATTCTATGTTTACAAGAGACAAAATGGGTTGAGAAAAAGCAAAGGAGATAGAGGATACATGTTTTAAATTGTGGTACTCAGGTAAAGAAAAGGCTCGAAACGGAGTTGGTATTATCATAAATAAAGATTTAAAGGAGAGTGTAGTAGACATACAACGATATGGTGACCGAATCATGACGTTGAAATTAGTGTTAGGAGCAGAGGTTTTGAATATAGTTTGTGCTTACGCACCCCAAGTAGGACTAGAAGATAGTATAAAAACAGTTTTTTGGGAAGAGTTAGATAAGGTGTTTCAAAAGATTTCACAAAGGGAGATGATTTGTTTAGGAGGAGATTTAAATGGACATGTCGGTAAAGAGGCATTAGGATATCAAGGGATTTATGGAAACTTTGGTTTTGGGGATATAAATGAGGAAGGTAGGGAGATTTTAAATTTTGTTATGGCATTTGATCTCTTTATAGTCAATACAATCTTCAAAAAATGAGATGAACATTTAATTACTTATAAGAGTGGCTTATCACAAACACAAATTGATTACTTTATTTGTAGAAAAAAAGATAGAGCGTGTTGTAAAGATTGTAAGGTAATTCTAGGAGAAAGCCTAACCACCCAACATCGACTTTTAGTTATGGATTTACAAATAAAAAAATGGACAAAGAAGAAAAGAGTGCATCGAGTTATTCAGACTAAATGGTGGAACCTCAAAAGCGAGAAAGAAGATATATTTAAACAGAAAGTCCTTTAAGGAGATGTTTGGAATTATGTTGGCACACCCTGTGATATGTGGAACAATATGGCTCTACATATTAGGAAAGTGGCGAAAGATGTGTTAGGGGTATCTAAGGGAGGTGTACCGGCACAAAAAGAAGCTTGGTGGTGGAGTGAATTAGTACAAAATAAAATTAAGGCAAAGACGGCATGTTACAAATTATATTATGCTAAGAAAACTAGTGAAACTTTAGAAGCTTATAAGAAAGCAAAGAAGGAAGCGAAAAAGGCCGTTAGTGAAGCAAAAGCTAAGATTTGGGAGGACTTATATAAAAAACTCAACTCAAAAGAGGGTGAAAGAGATATTTTTAGGATAGCTAGGGCTAGAGATAAGAAAACTAAAGATCTTAATTATGTTAGATGCATCAAGGACAAGGATGAAAAAATTCTAGTGTTAAATGATGATATAAGAATTCTAGTGTTAAATGATGATATAAGAAATAGATAGAAAAACTATTTTTATAAGCTTTTTAATCAAAATAAAGATGTTAGTATTAGCCTAGGAGAGTTAGCTAAATCAGAAAAGTATATAAACCACAATTTCTACCGACTTATTCAACATATGAAGGGTGGTAAATCGGTAGGACCAGATAATATTCCTATAGAAGTTTAGAAAATACTAGGAGAAATAGGAATCACTTGGCTCACAAGACTATTTAATGAAATATGGAAAAACCAAAAGATGCCTGAGGAATGGAGAGCAAGTACACTTATACCCATATATAAGAACAAGGGAGACATTCAAAATTGTGCGAATTATCAAGGTATCAAGTTAATGAGTCATACTATGAAATTGTGGGAAAAAATTATCGAACGTAGGTTAAGACAAGTATCAAGTACAACAGAGAACCAATTTGGATTCATGCTATGCAGATCTACTATTGAAGCGATTCACCTTTTGAGACGTCTTATGGAACATTTTAGAGTAAAAAAGAAAGACCTTCACATGATATTTATTGATCTAGAAAAAGCTTATGATAGGATACCGAGAGAGGTTCTTTGGAGAACTTTGGAAAAAAGAGGTATCCCTTTGACATATATTAACCTTATAAGAGACATGTATGATGGTGCAAAAACATGTGTGAGGACTCATGAAGGAACAACGGACTTCTTTGAAGTTAATATTGGGTTACATCAAGGATCAACTTTAAGTCCATACTTATTTATAATGGTGATGGATTAGTTAACAAAACATATTCAAGATAAAGTACCTTGGTGTATGTTATTTGCAGATGACATTGTATTAGTGGAGGAGTCTAAGGAAAAAGTTAATAGAAAATTGGAACTATGGAGAGAAACATTAGAAAGCAAAGGCCTCCGACTTAGTAGAACAAAGACAAAATATAGGGAATGTAAGTTTGATCATTTGGTTACTTCAGAGGACATAGAAATTAAAATTGGCACACATTGCATTCCCCAAAAGGAAAGTTTTAAATGCCTAGGGTCAATTTTTCAGAGTGATGGAAGAATTGATGGAGATGTTACACATAGAATTAATGCTGGTTGGTTAAAATGGAGAGGAGCATCAGGTATTCTTTGTGATAAGAAGATACCATTAAAATTAAAAGGTAAATATTATAGAGCAGCAATTAGGCTTGCCATGTTTTATGGTTCTGAGTGTTGGGTAGTTAATCATCAACATGTACAAAAGATGTCTGTTACAGAAATGAAGATGTTGAGATGGATGAGTGGTCATACAAGAAAAGACCGTATACATAATGAGGTTATTAGAAACAAATTAGGAGTGACACCAATAGAGGATAAAATGAGAGAACATCGTTTGAGATGGTTTGGACATATAGAAAGAAGATGAAAAGAAGAACCGATTAGAAGGTTAGAAAAACTAAATTTGGAAAATATTAAAAGAGGTAGAGGACAACCACAAAAGTGTTGGAAAGAAACTATAAAGAATGATCTAGCTTATTGGGAGTTAACTGCTAACATGGCACACGATAGGGATCTGTGGAAACAAAGAATCCACGTAGCCGACCCCGTCTAGTATGGGAAAAGGCGTAGTTGTTGTTGTTGTATACATGTAATATAGTATATATATATACATGTAAATATGTAGTTGAAAAACTATATATATATATATATATATATGTATGTATGTACGCAGGCGGGGCTTCATGTACACCTCACCTGGAGTTCAAGAATGGACTGGTTAAATGCCTCTTGCAAAACTCTACTTGAAGTCCATGACAGGGTGAAATGGAACTTCCTACTCAGGTCATATCCATATTATTAGATTTTTGGTGTAATATGGTGATTCCTGTTTATAACTGTGTAGGTACCTTGCGTTATGGCCTTCAAATTTTCCTCACAAAAAATAATCCCTCTTCTAAATATTTTGTTGTTAGATGAAAAAATTTGACATCTTCATGATGCTTTCCTTGTGGGTTTGCACCAACTCTGTTTATCTTAATGAGCTGCTTGTATCCCTGTTTGTATATTAACGATTTATCTTATGTTTGTTAGATGGGCAGCCTCTTCTTGCATCCGGTGGATCATCTGGTATTATCAGTATATGGAATCTGGATAAGCAAGGACTTCAATCCGTCATAAGAGATGCACATGATGGCACAATAACATCCTTGCACTTCCTTGCTAATGAGCCCATCCTAATGAGTTCTGCTGCAGATAATTCAATCAAAGTAAGGGCTCCTTGTGTTTTCGTCGAATTGATGCAAAAAATGGCAGTTGTTTACCTTCATTAGTGATTCTGATTCATCTCATAAATGGGGGCATGCTTCAAATTGATTTCTGAAGGTTTTGATCCAAACCCCAAGCTCAACTTTGAGATTTTATCTGAACTGTGAGTTATGCTTCCTGACGAGTGACATTCAGATTGTAAATGCAAATGGCTGGTTGCTGTGCAATATTTGTTGTTTTTTGTTTTCATTATTTTCCAGCTTTCTTTTCTGTAGCAGCACATTATTCTGTTGATGCTTTTGCTTGAAGTACTGGTTCACTATTTGGGGTGCATGCAAAAGTATGTGCTTCTTCTTTATCATGCAAAAAGGAAAAAATGTTTATTTGCTTATGCTCTGTAGAATCATAGAACCAAAGTGCCAAAACTTGCCAACATGTGTATCCCATTTCTCTGCCAGTGAAAATGTATGCCTAAATAGGGCTTCACCCCTCATGTTCATCACAAAGCTTGATGTCAAATTGGTTCTCCCTAAGTTTCCTGTTTATGTTTAAGTATTGATAGTATCATGCCAGCACATTTTCAAATGTGTGGAATGGAAACCTAGTCCGTCTCCAAGCCTGTCATACTCTTTTTGTATTGAACCGCCAGAGAATTTCTATAATTTTAGGCTCTTTAAAGATCATTACTAAATGTGTTTTCTTTCCCAATGGTAAATATGGATGTCAAACGAATTAAGTGTGGATCTACCTCCGGTGTCTGCATTCATGGGGCCCTTACTGAGCTGTGTAGTACTGTACAGAAAATTTTGATTAATGAAGCGTGAGGAAGAAAGAGCAACAATGAAGGTCTTGTTCTAGACATGCATGCAGAGAAACGTAACCATGAATGTCTTAGGGTGATGACCGAGGCCGTTCTACAATGCAGTAACTGATTGGAATTCTTCTGCTGGGTGTGAAGCTTATTCCTTTGAAAAATTTAATTATTGGACAGATATTTCTTCTGGTGTCGCTATGTTACAGATAATGCTAACAGAGCTGCCCTATGGACATATCCTGCAGCACATATGGAATGTGTGTTTGCATTCTTTATAATATTTCAGGTTTATTTGTGGAGGTAAAAACACTATTTAAGTGTGAAGATGCAGAAGTCATGCAGGAGCTATCATTCACAAGGCCTGATGGGATACAAAGATGTTAGCTGGACATACCAGAACAATACTCAGCAGGCCAGGCATACATGTCTATATATTGATTAACCCAGTTGGTCCCAAACAGATTGGATCCCTAACATTGTTAGGTTTAAGGGCATTGTTCTCTGAGAGGTTCTCGTAGTTTCTTTGAACACAAACTGCGGTTAACTTTAAATGTCTTTGGGTCTCTAAGGCATGTTGAAGAATAATGCACTAGCTGGCAATTATCTGCTTCTTGAAGGGAACTCATCTAGTTGTTGGTTTGATTGTCATGATTTTATGCCAATCTAATCATGTTCTGTTGCATCACATCTTTAGATTCACCTTTTATTAATTACTATATAGGCCATATGTGGAATAGGTACATTATATATCTGAAAGTGGTTCTATCCCGGCTGTTGAGCTCTCTTTTTGCCTGACAATTCTGTTGACTTTTAGCAGCTGACCTTTATTTATGTTTATTTCCTTTTGAAGTTTTTTCCCCATGTAGCTGACCCCATCTAGTATAGAAAAGGCTTAGTTGTTGTACCAATTGAAGTTTTTTCTCTTTTACAATGTGTTTCTAGATGTGGATATTTAATACAAGTGATGGGGAGGGTCGATTGCTGCGATTTCGAAGTGGTCATAGTGCTCCTCCTTTGTGTGTAAGGTGAGAAGAGTTTACTTGAGGTTACAAGCTGCTCAATTTTTTTGACAAGGTCATTGTGGGTGCTTATTGACATTAACTTCTGTAGCAATAACCACATAGATATTCAGCAGTAATGGTTTCAACTTGAGTTTTCTGCTGTGAAATATTTCAGAAAGTATCCTTAGGCCAAAAAAGTTAGCTTCCTCTCGTCCTATGGTTAAGCAAAAATGCTTTGCCTTTTTGTTTACTATTTTTCTAAGATAAATCTGGACAGATTGATATTAAGTTGTCTAAGGACATGCCTAACCCCTCTCTCTGTCTCTCTCACACACAATGTGCCTTTTGCCATTTAATCTCCAGTGCTTGGTGAGCTTGTAATTATAAAATTTCTCCAGATGGGCATTTTATTGATACCATGAAGCCACGCATCACATTCATAGATATCAATAATATATTGAAAAATATGAAAAGGGGATCTTTGAGACTCTTAAGTAAGTTTATGTTTTGACTGCCATCTTTTGATGTCATGCATATTTATAATGATTTAGTAAAAGGAATAGACATGAGCAATTAGATAAAGTTTATGTGGGTAAAGAGCCTTTAGAGTATAGAAATATTCATGGAAACTATTGTTTTGAGAAATGAAATAGACATCAAGGGAATTCTTGATTTTGCTGACTTATGATCTCTCTATAGTAAATACAATACGTAATTACTTACAAGAGGGGTTTTGCTGAAAATGAAAATTGACTACATTGTTTTGATGAAAATAGATAGGTTGTGTTGTAAAGGCTGTAAGGTTATTTGAGGAGAGAGTAGACTAAACGGATCAAATAATATATAATATAGTGTTTTGACATAATATTTCATACGCAAGATATTCCTTTAGCAATGGACACCACCTGAATTAACAGTTCTTTCTGCTAATAATTCTGTTTGATGCTAGATTCTATAGCAATGGAAGACACATTCTTTCAGCTGGTCAGGATCGTGCATTCCGTTTATTCTCAATCATTCAGGTGTACTTTTTGTGTTTATCAGTCTTATTAGTTCTTTTCATTGGTTACCCCTTCCATATCAGTTTTGTCATGGTCCACTGATTTTAATGGTTCATTCTTTCTTCATTTTTGAACGCAAAAAGGTGTTCCATGGTGGGAATTCCCTCTGCTTTTCTTTTATTTTACCTTTTATGTTATTCTTATGGGTTTTGAGTCTGTGCCTATACTTTCTCATTGGAAATTAGATAGCCGCCATGCTAACTGGGAAAAAAATCTCTTTACTTATGGTTATGTAAAGAACATCTGGATACGAGGAGTGTAGTTATTCATGTCTGAAACATTCCTGTTCTGCGTAATCTCAATCCGTGTTTTTCTTGCCTACTATGATAGTTTTTGTTCATTCACTTTCTGTCGCAGGATATCATTGTAACCATTGTTAAAGATGTTAGTCTTGGGCATTTCAACCATGCAAAATCTACAGAGATTTTGGGAAAATTCCATCTGTCTCAGAAAATCTCAGCAAAAACAATACGAAGTTAAGAATCTACCAAAGCTAAGTGTATGTGGAAAATCCATAACGATAGGACACTAGCAATTAGCTCTAACGGCTAAAATAATCTTACCATATCCAGCTGTTATTAACAATTTATGAATGACTAACTGTACAAATAAGGAATGAACAGGAACTGGCACAATCATGTTATGCCCACGTATGCAATAGTGCAAGAGGAACAACCATGGTGCACTTCCCTTAATTTTTTTAACAAATAAGTTTATTAAAAATCACCAGCATAAAACTTGGTCGGACTTATCTACCATGGTACAACAAAGAACTAATTCGGATTCATGCCCAGTATATCTACTATTTAAGCGATTCATCTATTGAGACGTCTTATGGAACATTTTAGACCAAAAAAGAAAAACCTTCACATGATATTTATTGATCTAGAAAAAGCTTATAATATGGTGCCAAGATATGTTCTTTGGAGAACCTTGGAAAAGAGGTATCCCATTGACATACATAAATCTCATAAGAGACATTTACAATGGTTCAAAAACATGTATGAGAACTCATGAAATAATGACCGACTTCTTTGAAGTTAATATTGGGTTACATCAGGGATCAACTTTAAGTCCATATTTATTTATATTGGTCAGTGATGAGTTAACAAAATATATTCCAGATGAAGTACCTTGGTGTATATTATTTGCAGATGACATTGTGTTAGTGGTCGAGTCTAAGGAAAAAGTTAATAGAAAATTGAAACTATGGAGAGAAATATTAGAAAGTAAATGCTTCCGACTTAGTAGAACAAAGATAGAATATATGGAAGGTAAGTTTGATCATTTGGGTACTTCACATAGAAATTAAGATTGACACACATTGCATCCCTCACAAGGAAAGTTTTAAATACATATGATCAATTTTTGAAAGTGATGGAAAAATTGATGGAGATATTGCACATAGAATTAATGCCGGTTGGTTAAAATGGAGAGGGGCATAAGGTATTCTATGTGATAAGAAGATACCATTATAGTTGAAAGGCAAATATTATAGAGCAGTATTGGGCAATTAATCATCAACATGTGCAAAAGATGCTTGTAGCAGAAATGAAGATGTTGAGATGGATGAGCAGTCACACAAGGAAAGACCGTATACATAATGAGGTTATTAAAAACAAATTGGAAGTAGCACCCGTAAAGAATAAAATGAGGGAAAATCATTTTAGATGGTTTGGACATATAGAAAAATGACCTGAAGATGCTCCCGTAAGAAGATATCAAATCTAGATTGTGAAAATGTTAAAAGAGGAAGAGGATGACCACAAAAGTGTTGGAAAGAAACAATAAAGAATGTTTATATTGAGTTAACTGCTAGCATGACACATAATGGGGCCATGTGGAAACAAAGAATTCATGTGGCTGACCCCACCTACTATGGGAAAAGGCTTAGTTGTTGTTGTAGTTGTTGTTGAAGTTTATTAAAAATCACCTAGGTGGTGCACCAAATGTATTAAGAAGAAAGGTGGCATACATTGTGATTTGAACTCAATACCTCTTGCTTACCAAATGAGCTCTCTAACCAACTGAGCATTGATGAAATGCACAAGAGAACGCCACATGAACGCAACATGCTATACTTCTGCATCAGAAGAGCCAGAGAATGCTTGATGATATGCACAGGAGTACGGCAACCAGAAGAGTAAATATTGACGTGCTATTGTACCTCATTGCAACATCATCTATCTATTTTAGCAACTAAAAGCAGCGGCATAAGAATGAAAACAAAGAGAACTTGGAACCGTGATTTGTCATGATCATCCACTGTGCATCTTCATACGTATGAGAGACACAAGTAGTGCAATTCTTCTTGGTGCTTGGCAGGAATACAATCTTATTTATCATGAGAAAAGACGAACAAAAATATCAAGAACTGAAGACAGCTTATTTTCTACCTCCTCCATCAAAAGACGTATTCTTTACTACTTCAAACAAGTTTCTTGGTTGCAATTTCATTTATCATTACTTTCTTTTCTATTTGTGTGTGTTTGCATGGACAGGGGGGAGGAGATTCTCTTTCCCCGTTCACAGCCTTGAAGTAATCTAATGGTTGTTCTAACCCCTGCACAGACACTTCCCTGAAATACCAGTAAAAGAAAGTGATGTGGTTGCTTGCTACCCAGCTCCTTTTATGATAATGGAGATGGGATGCTACAACCGTCTTTCTCTGTTACCCAAAGAACAGGGTTTTGCTACCTGATTTCTTCTTCAATTGAGGAACAGCGGCAGTGGCCATCCATCATCCATTCTTGTGGCTTCTATCTTTTATTTTCAGTTTCTTTTTGGTTCCTCTTCTTTGGGATAACAAAAGGAAAATATTTGTTCACATTATCATTTGAAGATCTGTGGATGGAGCTCGTAGTTTGCACTTTGACATGATTGTTGCCATATGCTGCCTTTTCATGTGCATTCTGTAATTTATTGGGTGATTCTGCACTACTCTTTTGGGCTACTATGGAATGTGGAACTCTGGCATAACTTTCCATTAATCAGGTAATATAATTTTTGGTGCAGGACCAACAATGCAGGGAGCTTTCTCAGCGTCATGTGTCCAAGAGAGCTAAGAAACTGAAGATGAAGGTAAGGACATGGACCAAAGGTTTCACATAACATAATTCGATGTTGGCTTCTGTGCAATATCCATGCAAGGACAATTTTCTGTAAAGTTGCTAGACAGCTCTGAACTGATTCCTAAAGCTCTGGTTGGGGTCAGAAGGAAGTTGCCAGTAAAAAAGAATAGAGAGGCAAATTTTGCAAGAAGTTTTTTTTAATACTTTTTTTGCTGTGAATATTTATAACTAATAACTACGAACAAAAGTGAAGATAGATGTGCGAGCCTGCTCAGTAGATATGTTATGCTGTTTGGGGCTAATTTCTCTAGTACTCCCATAAGAATTATAGTTCTACATGGTAAAGTTTCTCAAGAGATGATTCTGTTATTCCACTTGAGTTTGGTTAACAACTTATTAAGATTTCATATGGTATTGTCCAACATGCTAAATGCATAATAAATACGAAGACAATATTTGAGAAAATAATGTTGAGACAAAATATCCAGTATGCTATATGGAATATGATCAAGAATGAAGTCAAACTCAGATGTTTTTGCAGAAAACCTTACATTATTGAGTAAAATCAGCTCATGAGTGAGCAGAAAAAGAAACATATACATGTAAATTCAATTTGCAAAGAAAACAAACCTTTTCTCCATTGACAATAAAAGATAAAATCAGCCCACTTAAAGAAAGGCATTTATCCCCATGCATAGTGCACTTTTTCGCAAAATTAGATTTGATAATGTAATCCTTGTGGGTCATGTTTGCCTAGGACTTGATCAATTTGACATGATTTTATGGCCTAAGCATGTTGCATATATTAACTACATCTAAAGTTCTTTCGTTAATGTCTCTTTTAGTGTTATACTTCATCCTCCCACTGGTCTTTTTTGTTATTTAAACCTACTTTACAACCATCTCCTTTTTTTTGTTGTTCCACTTGTTGAAGGTTGTCTTGGCCATCTTTATCCGTCACTACCTTTTCTTTGAAGCACATCACTCTACAACCATCCCACGCTCAACTTGCCACCAGCCATCAACCACCAGATAAAACCAATCTCCATTCACCTCATATTTAGATTTTCCTTCCACCTTACTGTTGTGAACTTATGTCACTTGCACCCTTCTTGGGACTGTTGAAGGATCTCCCACTCTCATTGCCAGATATCATGTGTTGGGCCACCCACTGCTGCATGAAGGGGATTGGGGGGACAGGCTTGGAATGGAAGGGGATAGTGTTTGAGTAAGAAAAAAGATAGACCATTGTATTTATAACGGACTGTCTCTCTCTCTCTCTCTATATATATATATATGTGTGTGTGTGTGTGTGTGTGTACATAATGTGTGCATCACTAGGAAAAATATCATGTATATCCCTGAGCAATGCACTAATACTTTGGGACTCCCTGGCTTCATTTAGGAAATCCTAATCATAGATATTTACAAATGCCAAAAGCCACGGAATTAACTAATATATATGTAAGTATGTATGATGTATTTATTGGGTTTAATAAGCTGGAAATGGTAAGACTGGTTTTCTCGCACACACTATTCAAGAGTATAAAAAGTAAAACCTCCTATTTGTGTATATATCTATTCAAGATCCTTATCTGAGCAGGTGTTAGTGGATTCATCAACAGCATTATCTAGTTGAAATGTACAGATCAAAGGCCTGATCCGCTATCATGTTCAAAGTTAGGTCCCTGAACGGTGAGGTGTGGTGGGGGTTCATTGAAATCCTGATTTGGCTCACGAACAATCATGGAGTAATTTCATTTGTTTATTGGCCCTGGTCAGGTTGTTGGTTCTCTTCCGTCATGTTGCTTAGCACCAATGTTTCTGTTTTTTTCAGGAAGAAGAAATCAAATTGAATCCTGTCATTTCATTTGATTGTGGTATGGTTCTTTTGACATTTGTATCATTCTGGATTTATATAACCAAGGTTATCTGTATTTGGTCCAGCATCTTAGTCCTTTACATTTTCACTTTTTTCTTTTCTCATTTGTCAAGGAACTTCTTTAACACCAGCTTGCCGGATGTTGTACATTTTTCTTCTTATGCATCCACTTTTCTTTAGACTTGGAATTTGCCAACTTCCAACCTTCTTGTCTTCCATTCTAACTTATATATGTAATATTTTCTCGCTATGTGAAATCTGAAGGATTTTAACTTATAGCCCTTCATATTGTCAGCCACCAAGTAGTCTCATGCCATGTTTCATGATTCTTGTTGTTGACTTATCCATGGTTTAAATTTGGTAATCTAGCAGAAGAGCAAAGTTATGTGAACTTATTTTGTCTTAACTTCTTATGCCAAAAAATTCGGACGTAGCTGAAATCCGTGAGCGTGACTGGTGTAATGTTGTTACCTGCCACATGGATACACCTCGAGCATATGTGTGGCGTCTTCAGAACTTTGTGCTTGGAGAACATATACTCTCACCAAGCCCTGATCGTCCAACACCAGTTAAGGTATGTGCTTGTTTTCCTTCTTTTCATTTTTATTGGGTGGGTGGGTGGGGTGGGGTGGGTTGGGTTATACAGAATTATCCCAGCCTGACCTAAACTAGATCTAGTAGGCTTTTAGTTTAATAAAAATGAATTGTGAAGTAATTAGCTTACCATTTGGTCTATAGTTGTGTTCCTTCATCCATACCTGGTTGTGCAATTTAATTTTGTGGATGCTGCACCATCTTGGGTTTTGACCTGTTCACCTTTAGGATCATGGTGTTGTGCATTAGCTTAGCTCAACCGAATCTGGTAAAAAATTCAGTTGATTGACATGGTGGGACTTGTTAGGTCATGACTTGCCCACCTTTTACAATCATGTGCATGTTGTACATGGGCTAACTCACTGTTGCGCCCATATCTGGATGGTTAAATTGATTGACAGGACATCCCTACTCCATTTGTGTGTGAGTGTGTGATTATCATAGAGGGCTTGTGCATGTGCATGTGCATATGCTGCATGTCACATGTTTCGGAAATGCTGCTATGTTTTCACTGTTTATGAGAAACTTATAAAGTACTAGAAATGCTGATATATCACAACATTTATACATGATCAAGAATTTTCGGATGCTACAATGTATCACAAGATGGTTTCTATTGGTTAATTGCAAAACCAATTTGTATAAAGCTTCATAGCATAGCAGTTGATGCATGTTTGACATCTACAAATAAGGCTTCCTGGTCCATTGTATGGTGTAGCTTGATCTCTATTTTCGATTCACTTTTCTTGGTTAGGTGTTGAAGATTCCTAGGGAAATATCGTGAATGTGTTACTTCTCATTTCTCGCTTGCGTATTTATTGTCATTGATACCTTGAACACAATATTATAGCATCTATATTCAATATTTTTCAGTGCGAAATATCGCATTCTTTTTCATGCTTATATATATACACATGTATGTATGTATGTACGTACATACTTATGTATTTATGCATATATTACTGGTTTATTACAGTAGTCATTGCAGATCTCTATTGTAAACTTAGTTTGCGTTATATTTATTCATAACATAGTGTCACTTTTTAGTTTCCATTTCTTCTCTGTTTTTGCTTGTTTCATTATTGTATTCTACTTTTGTTCGACATGCTTAGTTTTTCTCACGTTGGACTTAAAGTCTGTTGACTTATTGCTTCTTATCTTGCCAAGAAGTAGCTCATTTATTTTCACGATTCCACAAGTATAGTGGTACTTTTGGTTGATTGCATGTTCCTGCTTTCTGTGTAAAAGATTCTGTTTCAAAAAGATCAGGGAGAAACTATTTAAAGTTCAAATGTTGCATAGATGTGCTCATAATGGCACCATTTGTTTCAAATAGAAGTATAATTTTACCTTTTCGAGTTTTCTTGCCTGATGTGCACTCAGGCCGTCAGCACACGTGGCAGTGCTCTCGACTGATGTATAAAGGTGGTCAGTTCAGTTCCCGGGACACGTATACCTGGTTTTGGTCTCCCTTTGTAACCAAACAAGGAAAATGCTTATCTGATGTGTGACAAAATTGATATTCATGGCTCTAATGTGCTCTGCTTAGCATGTGCTTCATCTATTTTCTATCTTTTCCATGGCAGGCCTGTACAATTAGTGTTTGTGGTAACTTTGCTATACTAGGAACTGAGGGTGGTTGGGTTGAGCGATTCAATTTGCAATCTGGGATCAGCCGAGGCTGCTACGTGGACGCATCTGTCTCAAATGGTTGTGCTCATGATGGAGAAGTGGTCAGCATTGCTTGTGATTCGACCAATTCCAATTTGATCAGTGCTGGATATCATGGTGACATTAAGGTCTACTTCTTGATTCTGTCTGCTTTGCATCATCCTTTTTGTTAGTTGATCTTCTCTTTATGTTTTTATATGTATGGTATATTTCTTCTGCAAAGAGGTAACCTATTCTGGTTCATTAAATTGGTCCATTTGTCTTGTTGTTTCATGGCATATGAAACAAAAAGCAACATCCTTTTATCTGGCGATAGATATACTGTCAGCCATTTTGACGGGGTCAATGATAGCTTGGGTTCTCAATTCAGACATTGTTTTGCCGATCTACTCTCAGGAGTGAAATGTTTTACCTAGTAACTTCAAATGATTTGCGTCAACATCCTGGTGGCATGGAAACTGAAGTGCATAGTAACTGAAGATTTTGCTTGATCTGCTCCCACCACCTATCAGATGTCTAATATGCTTTCAGCTGCAGTGAACTATTGAATTAGGCTTTGTACTAGAATGCTAGCCAAAGGTGGGCAATGGTCTGGCATGACCTCAACCAGTTCCATTCAGATACGGGGCATATCGTATCGTATTCGAGGGGTATATCATACACTTTTAACTTATTGCCCTGTATCACACGTATCATACACCCTTAGTTATTTTCAATGATAGGAGTTATAGTCCCAAGCACAGATTTATTAACTGTTAGAATTCTAAGGATGAGAGTTATTACTCGTTAGAGTCTCAAGAACAGATTTATTGATGGTATTAGTTATTATTTATAGAGTTTCAATAGTAGGAGTTATTAACTGTTAGAGTTCCAAGTAATAGAGTTCCAAAGGTAGGAGTTATTAACTGTTAAAGTCCCAAGCACATATTTATTAACCCTTAGATTCTCAAGGATAAGAATTATCACTTGTTAGAGTCCCAAGCATAGATTTAGTGATGGTAGAGTCTTAAGTCTCATTTATTAGAATTTTGCTTCATAATAATCATTTAGAATTTCCTCCATTTTTAAACTATTTTTTAATTAAACATTTACGATATGATATACCTGTCTCGTGGAGAAAAACGATACACAATATGGTATGGTACAAACAACATTGGTTACATTTAGCAATTGGTTGTCTGAGAATGGCGAATTGTCAAAAGAATCTTGTCAGTTTAGTAACGGGTTGTATTTCAAACAGTTTCTAATGGGGCTCGAGTATGCAAAGGGACAATGGGTCATTTGGACCAAGTGACTTCCAGAGTTGGTTCTCTGTTCTGTGCTAATGTCCTCTCTCTATGTATCTATATATGTATATATAGACTTGTTGACCATTCATGCTAGACTCTCGTTTATGTTAGACTTTTTTAACCATCTAGACTGTCCATCTTTTTTTATCAGAGAGTTCGTATTCAAAAAGAAAAGGTAATAAGTATAAAATGTACTTTATACTTTTTTGCTTTTTGGGTAACCTATTTCCTTTTTGAATATAGAGTTATAGACATCTTATCAAAGAGATGGATGGTCTAGATTGTCAAGAAGTGTCTAAACTCTAGCATGAATGGGAGTCTAGCAACTCCCGACTCTCATTTTCTCTCTCTCTCTCTCTCTATGTATATGTATATATCACACATTACACGCACATACTGCACACAAATCTCTATATATATGTATGTACGTGTGTGGAAAGATTTCATTCCTTACTCAAGCACATAGAGAAATGAATAGTTAGCTTGCTATTTGTGTGTGCATGTATGTGCATGTCTGTGCGTGTTTGTAAAGGTTTAATTCATTAGACAGTGGCACATGCAAACACTAAACGGACATATATGAATCACCTTACTTTCTATTTTTTTTTAACATTTCGCCTGCTGGATCAGTCTTGTTGCTCGTTAGAGACAAGGGCCTCAGTCGTATGTGTAGAGGTGCAGGGCTAAGTGCTAAGGGTATTACCTCCTGAGAAAAATGTGAGTAACAGGGGTTATAATTAAAAGAGACTGTTTTACTCGTAGGAAAAGGAAAGCTTGTTGCTCAATTGCCAAGTTTTAGATTTTAAGTTTACATTTTATTATAGTTCTTGAGGTTCTTCTACTGTTTCTACAGGTTTGGGATTTTAAAGGACGTGAACTGAAGTCTAGGTGGGAGGTTGGTTGCTCGGTTGCCAAATTTGTGTACCACCGTGGCAACGGTAATACTCCAACCCTAGATTTTACATGTCATGCTTTCTTTAGTGTGAGATTTTTGTAGCATGCTGAGTTGACATTTTGTACGTGCTTGTAAATTTTTGGTAATGACTTTTTCAGGATTATTAGCAACAGTAGCAGATGATATGATCATAAGGTTATTTGATGTCATAGCCATACGGATGGTTCGAAGATTTGTAGGCCATACAGACCGTATAACTGACTTGTGTTTTAGTGAAGATGGAAAGTGGCTTCTGTCTGCCAGTATGGACGGGACTCTCAGAATATGGGATGTCATCTTGGGCAGACAGATAGATGCAATGCAAGTTGATATGCCAATCACTGCATTATCGTTGTCCCCTAACATGGATATTTTAGCCACTTCTCATGTTGATCACGATGGCATCTATCTCTGGTGAGTTGGTTGGGTGGCATGATTAATAGGTTCTCCTATGATGCTTTAAATTGTTCATTGTCTTTGAAAATGCAAACACCCAGAACTGTTACCAATTGATAAGTGAACTCTGTAGAATTAGTATATTTCAATTCTTGAGTTTTACATATCCTAGAGAACTGCTCACCGTGCTTGTTCATTTTCAAGTCGTTTTTGCTGGCTGTAGTAGCATTCAAGTATGTTTGGAACTGTCTGTTTCTTCTAAAGCAAAATACCCTTTTATATATGCATAAAACTGTCATTGTCTGAATTCCATTTTGTCCTTTCAAGGTAAGCTGAACATTCTTGTCGATATCTTGCAGGGTTAATCAGATGATATTTTCTGGATCCAGCAATATGGACTTCTATGCAAGTGGAAAAGAAGTTGTGAGTGTTCAAATGCCTTCTGTCTCAACAAACAAAGATTCTGAGGATGAGGAACTTCCGAAACTGGGTGACAAAGAGTTGGTACCCAAGGAAAAATCTTCCAGTTCTTATTTTAAGGAACAAGTTCCTGATCTTGTGACCCTTTCTTTGCTCCCCAAGACTCAATGGCAAAGCCTTGTACATTTAGACATTATAAAGGTATGCATGTCCTGTTCATTCATTTTCTATTTCACAGTTTACCTGTAAAGTTTTTGCAAAGTTAAATGCTGTAGTTGCTCATCTGAGTATGTCTTCCGGGTTCAACCAAGTGGTTCAGAATGACTCTTTCTTCCTATTTGGCTAGAGGTCTAGCCCTATGTTGCTGCGTTTCAAGACTGCCTGATGATCTGGTCTGACCTGGCCGCAGGACAGCCGATGGAATATGACTGCTGTACTTTGGGCTAGAGCTTCATTGAATATTTTGTCACAATTGCATGCAAAATGCTGTAATTTAATAACGATGCAAACGCATTTGCACACAAAACACTAATGGGTGCAACAATCTTTTCCCCTTTGCTGTGGCCACGTTAATCTTCCAGCTACAATCATTTTGCACTATCTACACTCCCTCGCTATGTGCGGGAGACTTTGGCAAATATTTTCTGCAACTGCCTCTATATGGATATTATTCTGCATATTTGTGCATGGACATGAATATGGTGCATGCGTGCTACTATTAGTCACAATTCCTGTATGCGAAGAATGTGGCATCGCCTAGCTTTCTGTTTTAATCAGCTGTTTCTTCATGACTTTTACAACAACAACAACAACAAATTCTTTTCCCATACTAGACGGGGTCAACTACATGGATTCCTTTTCCTTTTTTAGAATCCATGGTAAGCCCGACAAAGTTTTACGTTGGCTGTCGGAAGCCTATCACAACCCTCCTTCCTTTATCCGGGCTTGGGACCGGCCATGCAAGGGTGATCCCTTACATGAGCGGAGTTTTCTTCATGACTTTTACATGTTAGCATATTCATGGTAATTTTGTCCTTTGACATGACACAATGTATTGGTGTACAATACCAAGATGGTTTGTGCAATCTCATAATTAGTTATTCACGTTTGTTTTTGAGATCAAATTGCAAATCAACTAACTTCCTTTTGGTATTTCACATGTTCATCTAATTGTTTGTTCGTGTTAGGCCAGAAATAAACCGATGGAACCACCAAAGAAACCTGAGAAGGCCCCTTTTTTCTTGCCTTCAATTCCTTCTCTTTCGGGTGAGGTTTCCTTTAAGTCTGATGCGTTGCCTGTCAATGAAGAGAACAAAAATTCAGATGGTGAGAAGCTGCCCAACAATGTGAAGAAGCCTCAGTCATCATCACATTTTTCGCAACTTCTTGACTCATGTTCAGCAACAAAAACATGTGAGTGTTTGTGAACTGATGTTTGCTTTTCTTGTAGCATGTTTCTAGCTGGAGTCAACATGAGAGGGTCAGCCATCTGTCCCAGCATGACCAATCATGCCTTAGTTTTCTTCTGCATTGTAGTAAATGACAATTAGCTATGAATAATTGAAAAGACTGACGATATGGCTCTTTTACTTGCGAATGACTCCAGTGAATGTTCTCCATACAGTTCCTTCCCCATTCTTTTTCCATTATCGGTAATTAGTCTAAGTTTCTTATCATCAATAGTCTTCCATGTATGCATCATGCTCTCTTAAAATCATTAGATCTGTGCCTTCAATAGATTTGACAAGAAGTGAGTAAGGGAGGGAGCTTAGATATGGAAAGTGCTATCTCATGCTCTTAAATATAGTCCTCGATGTACAGATCATGCATAATTGTTAGTGTGATTACTTATTAAACCAAGTTGCTTGTACAACTTACAGTTATCTGTGAGTGACACATACTTGAGGTCGAACTTACCGATTAATTCTGTCTTAATCTTTGTTTTTGTTGTATGTGAACATCTAATCTAAAACTATTCTCCTTGATGGCAGTTGAGCCTTTCACAGAGTATCTTAAAAGTCAGTCTCCATCAGCGCTTGATCTGGAGCTTCGGATGCTGCAAATCACCGATGATCATCTGGAGGTTAATGATCACAGTGCAGAGCTGCACACGATTGAAATACTTCTGGACTATTTCATTCACGAGTTGTCTCGCAGGAACAACTTCGAATTCATTCAAGCCCTGATTAGGGTCTTCCTAATGGTAATATACTTTCTGGTTTCTCCTGGGGAGATTCCTGAAGTGCTTTCATAGTTTTAGGTCTGTCCGATTTTTACACTTGCAAATGCTCTTATCGAGAAGTCATTTCAATGGGTCATAGCTTAGAGAACATGTGCTTTAGCCAATTAGAACTTTTAGGCCTCGTTGTATGTAACTAATTGCTGCTTTCAATCACTAGAATGAGGTACATTTATTGGGTTCCCTCGCATTCAAAGTAGTGAATAAGCTTCTTATACCGCATCATTAAAATGGCATGATCTTTGCAGAGGATTTTTTGTTCCTAGTCCTATCTTATCCTATTCTTCTCTGATATATATGAGCAGATACATGGTGAAACAGTCAGGTGCCAGCCAACGCTATTGGACAAGGCAAAGAAACTTCTAGAAGTTCAGAGCTCAGTATGGGAAAGACTGGACAGGATGTTTCAGGGTGCGAGATGCATGGTGACCTTCCTGAGCAACTCCCAGCTTTAATCTTAGAAGGTTAATTGTTCTTTGGCAAATACCAATACAGTTTACGTAGTTTGTACAAGTGGTTTGTTTCCTGTAAATTTAGCCTCTCATTCCATCTCTTTTTCTATATATGCTGCTCTTTGGTGTTGGGCAGAGAAATTTTGTAATCTTTGTAGGATTACTTAGAATTTGTTTATGCAAGAACGTTGTTGTAAGAATGAATAAGCTGTATGTTTGCTAGACATGCAATGATGTGTCATGCCAGGTTCTAACTTGAATGAAGTCGATCCTGAGAGTTTCCATTAGATCGAGCTTCCCTTAGATACCACAATATCTAATATACTCTTCTACCAGGAAGAACGTCTGAATCCAAATTCTATTAGCTACTACAATTTCTAGTCTGTTGACTTATCAGAACAGCTCAGTATCTGAGTTTACTTGTCTATTCCTAGGGGTGAGCAAGAGTTGGTTATAACTAAATGACTGAATTGAACCCATTCGAACTTAGTCTGGTTCAGTTATTCGACTTTTCCATTCTAAGTTTCCAGCAAGTTCGATTCTATTGTCAGTGAAAGACCCGTTTTAGGACAAGGTGAGGCACCCGAAATCTGAAAAATTTCTGGGTCTGCCACTGTATATAGGGAAATATAAGTGTGCCTCACCCCAAAAGAATTCTTGGGTCTGCTACTATCTATTGGTTCAGTTCAGTTTTAGAGGCTCAGCACCACAGAAAAGCTGGACAATGCGGCTTTTTGGTGCTTTGTTACAGCCCCCTCCTGTTCTTATTTCTAATTCCTTGCAATATATAATCACCCAAGTCCCTAACTAAATCGATCCTCTTTTCTACACGATTTCCATGACCACTGAAACGAGGAATTCGTTCTACTGAACTGAACCGACTGTCAATTCACTCTCCCATAATTTGTTAGATTGAACTTTATGTAATTTAGTGTTCGGTTATTTAGGTGTTCAAATCGTCACCGAGCTGAACCCAATTCGGTCACCAAGCTGAACCAACCAATGCACACCGCTAGCTACAACAATATCTAATCTCCTTCTTTTCCACGAAGTGGGTCTAGATCCAAATTCTGTCAGCTACCATTACCATTATTGAGTGTTTTGAGAACCAATCAATCTGCTACCAGCATATATAAAGCATTCTTATCATCAAACTGGTCGAGCGGTGGCAGATCTACATTGAGCCCAGATGAGGCATTCGCCTCATCCAAAATTTTGAAAAAGTCTATCCTTATGATGATATCCACGGGCATAGTTTGTCCCACTCGAAACCAGAAGTTATTCACCCCACCCCAAAAGAGTTTCTACATCCGTCGCTGGGTCTGGATCCAAATTTCATAAGCTACCAAAATATCTAATTTACTCCTTTCCATACAGCGGGCTGGGATCCGTTTTCGTTAATCTACCGCATTATCAGCTGATCTAGTCCCGACCCAAGTTCTCGCAGCCACCGCTATATGGAATCTCTTTCCAAAACTATGCGCGGAGAGAACTCCGCACGGTAATCTGAAGTAGTACGCAAAGTCGTGGCCATAGATTCTAAAGTGGTGCAGATTTCGGCGTCTAACAACCCAAATTAGTTTTTTAACTAATAATGACCGTCAAACTCCGCAACCCATTTTCTAATCGGACGGTAGATATGGCATGATGGGAGAGTCTTGTCCGGCTTTTAGTCGACGGCTACAAAGGTGATTTCTCCTTGACTTCATGCAAAATGTTGGTATGTTTGTGAATTTTGTCATCCTTCCTCTGACGCGAGACTTGCTTGTTTGACGACGGTGCGATGGGCTCTTACGTGTACGAAATTCTCAACGGATTAGGAATCAGCATATTCTTTTTTCTGTCATAATGCAAATGCAGCAGTTATGTACTATTTCTCATTCTTCTGGAACATTTGCTGTTGTCGTCATTGTTAGTTTGGGGGATCTAACGGCAAGTTGCTGATTAATATGTGAGAGAAATACGAAATGTGAGTACGATTTGTTGAATAAATGTTTATTTTTCATTCCTTTGTCATGATCGGGCGTCTAAGTTCTATACAATTCTAAATTTACTGTTATATGCATAGAATTGATAACTTTAATCTTTCCCTTTCAAAATTGAAGAAGATGTCATCGAAGTTAGGGATGAAATTACATTCATACTCGTCTTTCTAATTTGCTTTACATAAGAAAGAAGGATTGGCTCAAGGTTTCGAGTTCAGATCAGTCATTATATTGAGTTACATTCTTGGTTGCTAAATTTATGAGTTTGGAGTTCAACAGTTGTTATACAATGGTCAATTCTTATTGTTTAACGCTCAAACTGCAAAACTTTCAGATTGACACGTACTAAAAGAGCGGAATTCTGGACCAACAAGGAGTGTTGACACACCCCTAGTCTCTGTTCAAGTTATTAGATGATTGGCAAGCTTGTCAGAAGATGCTGCAGTGGACTAGGTGAATGGTTTTGCTTTGGGTTGGCTATCTAAACTGCTCTCTCAAGGAGGATGTAGCATAAAGAATAAGGGGCTTTCTAAAGATTAGAAGATATGGGAAACCTTTCATGAATCTTGTTCACCGTGATGTATTCAAGCCAGTTTGACTTTCGTCCAAAAAATAAATTTAGGGAAATTTCATGCAGCCTGCTTGTTGTTGTTACTTAAGATTTTGGACAAGATTAGGCATATATATCAATCTGTATGTCCTGTGTTTTATGTTCTTGAAAAACATTAATTACCTAACATGAAAAAAAATTACTTAAATTTCTTGTCATGAATGTCTTTTCTGCTCAAATACCTACAGAAGAATGATGATGTCCGGATGGTTCATGACGGCAATCCTGATCATTCTTTTGCTACTTCTTCCTGGAATTTCTGCTTGGGGAAGAGATGGCCACCATGTGGTGTGCAAGATAGCAGAGGTACAGATTTATGAAAAACAAAGTGTGTTAAAAAATAATATTTTGTAGCTTGATGACATTTATGGGGAATCAATACACTGAATATTGAGAATATCAGGGTTTGCTAAGTGATCATGCAGCAGATGCTGTGAAGGCACTTCTCCCGGAAGACGCCAAGGGTGATCTTGCTTCCTACTGTTCTTGGGCCGATGAAATACGTCACTTTCACAACTGGCGCTGGAGTGGTCCTTTACATTATATAGATACACCAGACTTTAGATGCAACTATAATTATTGCAGTAAGTATCGTTTTTTTTTTATGGAACACGTATCTTTGAGCTATTCTATCTATTATGATATTTTCTTTTCCCTGATTCTCATCAACCACAAAAGTGTTGGAAAGAAACAATAAAGAATGATCTAACTTATTGGGAGTTAACTGCTAACATGGAACACAATAGGGATCTGTGGAAACAAAGAATCCATGTAGCCGACCCCGTCTAGTATGGGAAAAGGCTTAGTTGTTGTTGTTGTTGTTGATTAGTATTTCTCATCACAAGCTTTTGGATAGCCATTATTTAAAAAAATTCTTCATACCAAATAAAATGTTTTTACTTCATAACTTTAGAATCTAGTTCTTTATTTACTCCATCTCTTCCTCTGCATATAATCTTTGTAATTGTCATTTTGCTGGTATATGTAGCATGACCATCACAATGAATTGTATGATGAATCCCTATTTATCTGCACAGGAGATTGCCATGACTCTTCTGGAACTAAAGATAGATGTGTTTCTGGAGCAATCTACAACTATACAGAACAACTTGTAAATTTGAAGAATCCTTCTTTTAAGGAAAGATGTAAGGAGATATCATGCTCCTGAAATGATCTTTTGGTTCTTGTTGCATATGTAACTTCGACTAATTTGAGTTTGAGTAATGACTGACAAAGCCATTGATTTACTGCAGACAATATGACAGAGGCTCTGCTCTTCTTATCACACTTCATGGGGGATATCCATCAGGTCTCCTTCTCCTGTATCCATGTTTTTATTAATATCATCATGAAACTGTATGACTCAGAGAACTCAATTCAATGTATGCAAAGTCTACGTAGAAATGTACAAATTCGATCTCCTGTGCATGAAAAGAATCATTCTTTGGTAATCTCTTTTCTAACTCCCGTTCTTTGATAATTACAGCCCCTGCATGTTGGCTTCACTAGTGATGAGGGCGGGAACACGATCATTGTGCGCTGGTATAGACGAAAGGCCAATTTGCATCATGTAAGACCTGCCTTTTAACTCATTTATATACTAAAACTTATTGGCCGGCCATAAGAAACAGTATATTCAATGATTGCCTTACGAAGTGCAATAAATTAGAAGCTGATGGTTCTGTGGACATTTTTGTTGCACATTAGGCTGGAGAGTTTATATTATAAACTTTTATTTTCTCCTGTCTCCCAGGTATGGGATAACATGATTATTGAGACTGCTTTAAAGGTGTTCTATGGCTCTGACCTTGCAATTATGACCCAAAGCATCCAAAGGAACATCACGGTATGTTTTGCTGCAACAATCGTTAGAAAGTAATGTAGCAAGTCATGCTAGATGTGAGAAGGAGAAGAAAGGGCAAGATAAACAGTTCTACTGTTTTTAACTTCTTATTGAAAAAACCATCCAATGGTATAGGAAATTCGTTGATTCTACTTTGGGAGATATAAATTGAATTTTCCTTTGCAATTCATTCATAGTACATCATTATTTCTTCATTAAATACAAATAACCATGTGCCTGAATCACATTGTGAGAAAGCCCTTATGTGCATCCATCTACAATGTTACATTACATCATTGATCCTGCTTGATTTTTTCCTTTCCAAAGTTGGTGGTATAGAAAGTACGTTTTTAGTTAACAAAATCATTCAATGGTATGGGAAATATGGTTGATTCTACTTTTGGAGTTGCTATTTTCCTATGCCACCGGTTCAAAGTGGATTCTCAATTACTTCAAGGAATACAAATAGTTTCATGCCTGATTACAGTTTAAGAAGGCCTTTTATGCATTTCATCGAGGATGATATATCACATCATTGATCCCATTTGTTGTTACATACCTGAATTGTTGAAATAGAAAAGTACGATCCTGGTTTACAGCATTCCCTAGTGGTGACTGGTGTGATCTGCCAGTAATTGTCAACCCGTACTCACTCATTGGCCCTATATAAGTATATTTGTAGTTCCATAATTTCTTTGGTGCGTTCTGCCTGTTCTTGTGAAAACGTAATTTGCTCAAGAGTAAATCTTAAAATGGTTCCTTTTTGAAGTTCCTTTATTTAACTTCACGATCAAGTTTTCATGTCTTTTACTGACAGGATAACTGGTCTGCTGATATTTCTTATTGGGAAAACTGCGTTTCAGATACTATGGTGTGTCCAGATCCGTAAGTCTGCTGATATCCTTTCATTGTGCTTTGTTAATTGAGTGAATCTCTTTTACTTGACAAGTGTCACAGAAATGGAACAGTCCAAAAATAAGACAACCTATATTTGGAATGTTCTGGCAAACGACTTTGTTTGGACTTGAAAACTTACTTGAAGATGAGTCATATGAGGTTTTATTTGCAAAATTTAGGAAATAAGGAGCATAAGAAATATCCTCTCTCTCTCTCTCTCTCGGATTGCATGAGTGCATGTTCGAGGCAAGCATATGTGTAACTACAACTAGGGTGTTGAATTTCAGATAGGATAGCCTTATCACTTGGTTGATTTCAAACAAAAAGTATCATTAATTGGTTCTTCCACTTTTTATGATGTCCAATGTAGGCCTTGCAGTTGCTGGTTAAGTGTCTTCGAGGTTAACATGCAAACCTCCTAAGTGCATTTTCTTCAATCTGTAATCTTAACCTTAAATTAGGGTTCTCGACATAAAGTAGAGTCAGCTAGAAGGTGCAACATGAGGATATATTTAAGAAGCACCCAATGCTACTTCTGCTCTTGATGAAGTACATTTAAGCTTGATATTTTGTTGTGTCCTGGTGGACACACTGCATGATGCAAGACCTGGCAAGGTCTTGGTTGGTTTACTGGTTTTCCAATGCCACCTATTAAGCGCCTACTTGGAACTTGGAAGTCTATTGGTTTTCTTGTGCGTGTCCAGCAATGTAATGACAACCCATTTGCTTGGAATAACTAGAAAGATATTGTACAAAGTGAATAGCTCAATCCATTTGCTTGAGGCAGCATATATTACACGTGACACACAGAAATCAAATTTAATACTAACTTTGAATAAACAATGTTTATACAATATTGAAGTAGTTTAAGTTAGAATGACAAGTTATGGAGTTAACTTTGTCTAGCTCTGGGCGATTCATGTGCAGTCATTTGGTCAGCAACCCATAGTTATGGAAGGAGGAACTAGTTACTTCTGTTATTACGCGCTGTTGGTTAAATCCTGATTGCAAATCTTCCTGGTGTTGATTACAGAATCTGGATTGGTAATCTTCCGAAGTGACTTAGGTCACTAAACTTTGGTGAGCCAGCTTAGATCGCATTGAAATAATATAAGAATGAGATCAATATCTGAGAAAGACCTAGTGGAGACTGTAGGATGGAAAAATCTAATCCTAGTCGGATTGAATTTATAATGTAAAGATGATGCTACTTTTAGCAGTAGTATAGTGATATTAATCTGACATGTATTTTCACAGGTATGCAACAGAAAGCATCAGCTTGGCATGCAAATATGCGTATAGAAATGCCACGCCAGGAAGTGTCTTATCAGGTACTCTAGTTACTAATACATAAGTTGTTTTTGCGTTTTGAATATTTTTGTCATACACCAATTATTTATCTTTTGGCTAGGAGAAATTGGATTTATGGATCTAGATTTGTTTGGTGAACTGCTCTAGCCTAAAGTACTCTGAAGAAGATGTCCAAAAATGAGATCCAAATTCTAGACAGAACATATCCTTACGGTTTGATTCATGTTCAGAATAAACAAAAACCATAGGGAATAACCTGCATCTTACTAGTGAAAACCAAACCAAAAACTGAGGCTTTTGCGACACCAAGTTGGGTATGCCACATGGATTCTTATTTGCTATTCCACTTGTTACTGTATAGTTCTAGAAAACAAGATTATGTTTGCTTATGGTGGTCCTGTTTACCATCCAAATTTTCATGCCTTCCAGCTGAACCTTCACCTGGCCACCTTTTCAAATGTTTGATGTTGTCTCTGTTGTTTTATCTTCAATTGGTGCTACATCAATTTTTTATTTAATAGGCTCATTACAGATTTGGTCCTTAACTATGTAGCTGCGTCCACCTCAACCTTTTTACTACAGGCAGTATGTGCATATATAGATAGTTGACTGCCTAACGCTTGGCACATTAGTGTAAAAATGGTCTTAGAACTGCTTTATAATATTTAACTTTTAACTTTTGGTGGTACCCGTTGTTTGTTAGTGGAAGCATACTTCCCTTTTAGGAGGTCGCAAGTTCTAGAAATGAGGCAGATCATATAATTTGTTGTTTGTTCGTCCACCCGTCTTCGCATATAGATTTTTGTTTCTTTATATTAAATACCTTTGCTAAGTAAATTGTTCTGTACGAAGAACGTGACTGAAGCCTTTTAAGTTCTTCTGTCAGTGAATTTTATCTCTCGAGGTTCCTCTAATAAACATGAATACTTAAATAAACAAATAGATAAGCATATATATATATATATATATATATATATATATATATATATAGGGGAGAGAGAAAGATTCTACACCATTGAGTAATATCATCTAGAGAATAACAAAAACGGGGTGTGCTTTCGGCAAAAATAATCATATAGAAACGATGTTCTATATTTATTATTTAAGAACCTTGAGATCAGATGTTTTCAAGTTAGTTTGGGTAGATAGGTTGTGTTTGCATGCGTTTGAAATTGATGATGCTTTAGCCTTTTTGGCCTCTAAAACTCTTCACGGTCCGTGTCCATTGCATGATCTTTTGACATTCTGGACATGTCTGTAGGATTAGTTCTAGAAAAGGACTATTTTAAACGAAACTTACAGAGATCTAATCCTAATGTGTGTGTGAGAGAGAGAGAGAGAGAAAGCGACTTTGTCCGCTCATTCATTAGGCATGATAAGGCCGTCTACCTCTTGCAAACCCGTTCTTCTTAAAGAGTCAATTATAGACCACAAATTCATGCATTCTTGCAAGGACAAACTTCTTAATGGTTCCCATTGTATCTGCACACGCATGCGTCCATAGATGCATATGATTTGATGAGCTGAGATACTTTATCTTTTAAGTACTTCGTTATTCCGGGAAATGCGCCAAGTCTTTACCGCACTTCCTTTATGTGCTAATGCATGCATGCACGCTCTTATACGTCCGGATAATCCGCATCATATTACTCAAAGCACATTATGGTTTTTTCCCCAAATCATAAATTGTGGACTGATATCTATCTATGTGCATAAGACAAGGAGCTGCGCCTCTCCTGCCGATAGGGATCAACTCCAAAGAACCTTCACGTTGAAGGTCTTACAGGAGTATGATATGGAGCCTAATTCATTCTTTCATAAATTTCTCGATTTAAGTAGGGTATTAATGTATTATTTCTTAGCTTGTTTAAGGACGCCGTAGATATATGATATCGTTCCTATCTTATTCTCTTGACTTTGGTCATATAGCAGAATTCCTTGCAGCGGTTATGGACGTGAGAAACGAAGAAGCTCACTCGAACTATTGCCTTGTTGCTTGTATTCTTGTTTTTTGCGTAAGATCTTCTCTTTGTTCTTCCTTCACAATAGGTCCTTTGTTCGATACCCGGATTGTGAGTACGTCTGCCTCAAACCCAACTTTCCTAAAAGAAAAAGTACTTGGCTATCTCGCTGGATATATAATCTTCTTGCGCTTGGAGTCAAATGTTTCTCTTATTCGTTGGAATAAGTCCTTAGTTGCGTATATATTGATGCTGATTATTTACCTATTTATACATTTGACTTTATTATCAGATGCCTACTTCCATTCTAGACTTCCTGTGGTGGAGAAGAGGCTGGCGCAGGGTGGTGTGCGTCTGGCTGCAACTCTGAACCGAATATTCTCTTCCTCAATCAAGCATTATTCCACAACCGAAGTTGAAGATGCAATATATAAATCTCTTCTCCTTGCTGAGTCTTGATTCGAGTTAATCCCCGACTCGGCCAGAAATCTGGGTGAATTCTAACTCTGATCGCTGCTTGTTAGCTATCACCATTTGTATATAATCCATTGTATGGACCACCATGTACAGAAAAAACGACTCGCTCGAGCCGGTGAGACGGACCGGTTCCATGATTCTGTTAGCTGTCATTGTTGTTGTTGTCCGCATGATGCTGTATGAACTACTCCCTTTCAATAAATAACGTCAATCTAGTCTTCTAAGGCAAGAACAACTGTTAAAATATTGCCTCACCGGCAATCGTATCACCTGACTTTTGCTTAGCTTCTGGACTTGTGAAATCCAAATGGGTGCCCCTCAATTTTCAAAAAAGCCCCACCTTGATCTTGCATTTGTAAAAGGAAAATGAAAATGGTGTTGGGAAGAACCATAGACATACATGTATAATAACATAATATGCAACAAATGTAAACATGTTACAATCATAAACAACAGCCGCAGTTTCAAAAAAAGCCATAATCAAGCTGTACGAAAAACAAAAGTAGAAACAAAATAGCCATAATCAAGCCGTACGGAAAACAAAATAAAAAACTTATCTGTGCGAGTTGCTCTTGTGGACTTACCTTAGAGAAATCAGTGTTCTGCTATGAGTACGTACGAGTACATTCACTTTCTTCTCAAGATAAAACGCACACACAACTCGAAGAGCACGTACCTGGCTTCGAGTCGACCTTAAACACACCTTAGTTGCCTAGGACTAAAGTAGAAAGAGAGACAACTCACGAGCAAAGGGACAAAACCATGGGCAGAGAGGTAGAACCATGGGAAGAGAGGGAGAGGAGAAAGAATGAACGGTGTAATTAGGGAGGATCCCTAATCACCTATTTATAGGTGTGCGTGTAGATCACAGATCATGGATCTGATCCAAACGACGCACCACTTTATCGTCAACCATCCCGTCTTATCTTCAACCGCCCCATTTTATCCGAAATCGCCTCATCTTATCCTTATCCGTGACCGTGAAAATTTTGACCGTTAGATCAAAGGTTTTTCATTCAAAAAGATAGATTAAGATCCAAATTCAAGCTACAAGCCCGGCCCGACATTCGTGCGCGTTTGTGGTATAACATGTCCTCCCTAAACTCTTTGAACTAAGGTTCTATGAGCTACCAACTATATAAAAGGATATGTGAGTTTGTCACATCCATTAACATGTGACTAAACTTTGTCTCTTCTTCTTCATCTTTCGCAAAAGTTTCTCATATTTTACTTTTTACATTTTAGGACTTTTATATATATTAATTAAATATATAGAGATATCAATATGCATTAGCACATCAAACCCAACAAATGGTACCGGTGCGAGGTGGGTATGGTTAACTAATCTGGTTACTCAATACATGTTAGCATAAAGTCGATTATATGTTTTCCCAAACTTTAAACTTCTACGAAATGATGAAAAGCCATCAAGGATGTGTTGTTTGCATAAACATAAAGGAGTCTGTGTTGCTTGGTTTTGAACACTTGTGGTGAGAGGAACGCTGAGAGAATGAAGAATATGGGAATCGTGTTCAGTTTGCTGCTTGAAGTCTTGATCGTGTCTGTGCCGAGAGTTTGGTAATGGAGCAAAGAAGGCCACATTATGACGTGCCAGATTGCTCAAGTTTACTCTTCTTTGTACCCCGATCTATTCATGCAGTAGACAATGCATGAAACCAGTAGTGGATCTAGAAAATCTTTTTAGGACAAGGTAAACAGTCCATGCATAAGTAGGCTATATATATTTGTTCAATTGAAAACTGTTTTGGGTGAACCGAAGCTTTTGTGGGCTACGACAATAACCCATGGTTTATACTTGGATCATACTTATAGGCCACTGTTTCGGTCGTGAGCGATATTTTCCTTCTCACAATTTGTGTGATGCAGGCGCCTTATGAAGCCTTCATATGGGTCTACTTGGATAGACCGTGCATTGTATAAAAAAAAGTTGTCCTGTATATGCTTGACCATGCATTGAAGGCCAAGGATGATGAGAAGGGTGTCTCGGAATGGGCACACAGTGCCGCGCATGGTGGCTCATGGCCCGTCATATTGCGGAAGAACATGGGCGGAAACCCATGCATTGATCTCATCGTGCTGGATGGCAACCTGAAACAAGACAGTGGAAAGAGAACCTCCATGAGCACACTCACACACACGTGCATGCTCACTCACGCGCAAGGACATATATATATATATATATATATATATATATATATATATATATATATATATATATATATATATATATATATATAGAGAGAGAGAGAGAGAGAGAGAGAGAGAGAGAGAGAGAGTAGTAGATTCGGGCACTCATCTTACTCAAATCTATTTAAAGATCTCGATCATTTTGAGATTAATGATTGAAGGTTTTAAATGCATTATGTATGTAAAAAGTGTAATAATATTTTTTATTTCAAAATTCAACAGATAATTCTTATAAATGTGAGAGAGAGTAGAAATAGGTGTGAACAAAAGCTGGGCTGAATCTCCCAAAGGCAGTGTGCTGTGGAACGCCATCGCTGCTGTGGGGAGTTCGACTGCTGGTGGGTGCACGGCTTCAGCCTCCGGTTGTAATAAAAAAAATGTAAACCTTCCTCTACAAAAGCACCGTGGTGGTGGAGAGGGTGCAAACCAACAAAGTTGATGCCCATTTTGGTGCCTGCTTTGCTTGGTTATCCTCTTTTCATAAACAAAAACGATATAGTCCAACTTCAGAGATCATCTAGGGGCGACTTAAAGTCGAGGAATTTCGTAGAACTCTGAAACTTTCAGGCCTAAAACACTTTGTCCTTAGAGGCAAAGTTCCATGACACTGCTTACATCAGAAGCTGAAATCCTACCACTTTTCTGAAACTGGTCCAAGAAATAGAAGAGATTTCAAGACTCCTAGAAGAAAGAGCTGTCTAAGTTCCCTTTTCGCCTTCTGTGAGAATCTGGATTCCATAAAAAACAATTTTTTCATTTCGTTTGGAATAATCATGGAACTGTGACCTGGAATTCCAGTTCCACGTTAAAAGTTCCACCATGCAAGGGGCCCCTTACTTTCATATACAATAATAAACCTTTGTTTTTCCTGAAACATGGATATAAGTCCCCTTGTTTGTTATGTAATTTCTGATTTTTTTAATTATAAAATTCTTGAGGTAGGCAGACCCCTACCGGATGCATACCCCAGTATCGAACTCTTGACATGTATATGAACCCTTAGCCGGTGTCTATTATGCTCGTTTTGGGCAAGTCTCTAAGTCGTTCATGACAATAATAGATATGCTAGATTTGAACTTGTTTTCAAATGATAATATTCAATTTTTTGTGGAAGAAATGGCTTCTGACTGTCCAAAATCTACCTTTCTAGACTTCTAGGGATTGAACAAGCTAGCAAAAAAGTCCCATGCTAAGACCCTCACAATTGAGCCAATGCCAGTCAAAACTAAGATAACACTCATGGGACTTCTCTCTCTCTCTAGCAGGACCTTCCAACCCTTCATTGAGCTTCTGATGTACAGAGTTGCAAACCTGAACTTAGCTAGCTGCATTTTGGCATCTGAATTGTGCTTTTCAGCACGTCATTCTTCTCCCTGTAAGGCAGTTGAAAACTGTTTAATGACCGAAACAATAATGCCCTTACAGTCTAGCCAGTATGGCAATAACTACTGCTAGCGGAAACTGTGCTTTCCCTGTGCAATACACAGCATCCTTGTAATATCTGTCTATGCAATCCAATGGTTAATGATGCTGATATGAGCTGCACAAATGAATTTTCAGACACTTCTTACCCATGAGGCTTCCAAAACCGTCCGGAACCTAAGCACGTTAACGGCAACCTTTCGTCCCTTTGCACATGGCCTGATGACGACCGGCATTGGTACAAGTATCGCTGGACTAGTTCTCTTCATTTCACGGACATGCCAGATAACGCTTGCACCTTTGACTACTCAAGTATCGTTTTGTTTGATGATATTAACTTTGAATGAAAACAAGGTTGATAATAGTTGTGTAGATTTGGATCCTGAAGAGAGTAAAATGCATGCATATAAATATTAAGATCTTATTAACTAAGATGAAATTGATCCAGTGGGACCTAATTTACGTTCGGACAATTTAGTTGTAGATTTCAAAACTCTCGAGATTATCTAGAAGTAATAAAACAGGTTCCTGTCCAAAGGGGCGCGTAGCTGTCCAGGGGTTGCACTCTGTGACAAAAGGAGTCGATACCCGGGTGCACATCGTCTGCTTAACCTCATCATATATATATATATATATATATATATATATATATATATATATATATATATATAGAGAGAGAGAGAGAGAGAGAGAGAGAGAGAGAGAGAGAAGAAACGGAAGAGCATATTCCTAAATAATCTTTACCAAGAATGATAAACTTGAAAGCTCATGAAAACATGAAACTGCAAACAGGGGATTGCCATGACCCACAGGGAGATAAGAACATGTGTGTTGCCGGCGCGATTCAAAATTTCACTTCTCAATTGTCACATTACAAGCAAGGGCGCATATATCGCAAGTGTAAGAATGATTTTCCACCCGAGACACATTTGGAACTCCCTGCTTGCTGTTTTCCTCATAAGGCTTTTCTGTTGCAGATAACCTCACAGAAGCTCTGTTATTCTTGTCTCACTTCATGGGGGACATCCATCAGGTGCTTGTTTAAATGAATTATACGGTATGGCTATTTAAACTCAAAGTTTTCATAGGGTATGATTTACCCTTCTCTGTTGCAGCCATTACATGTTGGCTTCATAAGTGACGAGGGTGGCAACACAATCAATCTACACTGGTACAGGCATAAATCGAATCTTCATCATGTAAGTACCAGATATAACTAATCATACTATTAGCACCATCTTGTTATCTAGTTTAGTATCAGACTAATAAACCTAAATCAAATAACAGAAGAGAAAGACAAATGGGCAAAAAAGTGGGCATGAAAACATGAAATTGCCTGTTCTTCAAAGCAACGCACGTTCAGTCGGTAATTCAAGAAACAGGGGTTTGGACATCGCACCTATTTTTGTCCAGATCCACTATTTTCTCTTTGATTTGCAAGTTGGGGCCATGTGCATGGACTGGGTATTCAATTCAGGACCTTTCACTTGGTTCAATCGAGTTGGTACTCTAACCATGAAAGCCATGGCTCCCAGTGCCTACTTTCATTCTGATCCTTTTTCTCACAAAAAGTCGCCCGAAAATGCTGAAATTCCAACAGCATGACAGTACAATCACAGTCGGAATGTCTCACCCTGATTGCCATTGGACGATAATAGTTACACCCACAATGGAGAGAAGGGCATATATTGTATACAATGATGTCATAGACCGTGATAATCTGAAAAATAATAGTTACTACTTTGTTTAATTGATCGTTAGGTCTGGGACAGAGAGATAACACTAACTGCACTCAAGGAGATGCATGATGAAGATACCGAAAGTTTCCTTCAAGACATACATAATAATATCAGAGATGTAAGTAGTGGACACACATACATCATGTAGACCTTTAGATAGTTGGCACGTTTGCTTCTGCGTATGAAAAGATTCTTGAGAGACAGGTTCATTCAATAATGTCGATCGCTTCGGCACCGTCTTTGCATTGATTCGTTGATCAATTCTCGAGAGGGATGCTAAAGCAGACCGCTCACATGATGAAGAAAACACGCCAAAAGATATAATTATTGTTGAAGGCAAATTCACTACCACTTTGTGAAACAAGGAACATGGTCAGACGAAGTGGAATCATGGGAGGACTGTGAAGGCCAACTTTCTGGCCCAAATAAATAATATTAAGAAAAATACCCAGCTAAACACCTCTGAGGAAGAGGAATACATGTTATAAATCATAATGAACACGGAAGCTTATAATTTTGCTATTGCAATTACCGGACCTTTATTATGCAAGGTACGCTGCAGAGAGCATCAGCTTAGCATGCAAATGGGGGACAAAGATGTCACTGATGGAGCGACCCTGGGAGGTAAATTCATAAACATTATGAAGTTAACTTTCTAAGACAACCAACAAAGCCTCACCTTTTCTTTTCCTGCAGATGAATATTTTACAACTCGCCTACCCATTTTCAAGAAACAAATAGACCAGGGTGGTGTAAGGTTAGCCATGACACTGAACCACGTCTTCAGCAGTTGCAATGACGAGTTATAGAAACCATATGAACAGCACGAAGTCAACAAGGTTTAATAAATGTCAACCACACTGGATGGTCCACATATATAGATTTAAGGATGCATTTATGTAATAGCATCATTGTAGAGAAGGATGAACAAAAATGACGCAACATACTCAGTTCAATGAATATTGCAACTCTGGAAAGAGCATTTGCTTCCAGAAAATTTCACTATGGCAGAAGGATTTGAACAACAGAATTGAGTAATATCAGAATAATGAAATTGCAAGTAGATTAAGCTCCTTATTTTGTTGCTTTGTCATGTTTTTATTTGATTTGCAGACCCCAGTTCCCGAGTTCATGGGGCTACACATGGTGAGTAAATAGTATCAAGGCTCAATGAACGTACTTTTAGTAAGGTAGCATCCCATTGGAAAAAACAAAGGAACCAAAAACTAGGTAATGGGTAGCAATGTTTTCACCGATTCAGGAAACAACCTTTTGTACGAACTTCTGTAATTGGAGCCAGACAATTGAAAACTTCAAGGTTACAACCTTTACCCCAGGGGCACAATGCCAGAAGCAACGGAACTCTGATTGCTGGAATAATAGTTGAGGCTCATTACCACTGTCCTAACGCCCTCAGCTCTAGACCTGGTTGCCTGCTGCATTTATTAACCAAGGTAAAATATAGAAACTACGAGCTATGTTCTGATCTCTACTATTCCCACTCCTCAACTTCAGCAACAGTCATGTATCAACACAATAAGAAATAATTCACAATTCGAGTGGAACATGAGCATACCATTGTTTCAGAAGTTTATGGAAAAATGCAAGAGGAAAAGTACAGGATGCCAGCTACACCACTACTGGATCCATAATACAATGAAGTCAAAAGGAGTGGAAGGGCCCAATAACTGTTGCAGATTTGAATTTAAGAACAGTACTCCTATGTCTAGGACTTCAACGATTTCGATGCCAGATATAATCCAGTAGCCTATAACAGAGAGAGAGGGAGTACTACCTACCCCGCCAGTTGCCCTTTCTCCTATTGAAATTTCCCCCTTTTGGGGGATGCCTTCTTCCGTTATCTGGTGCAATTCCCTGGTTAAATTGTTGAACCGGAAAGCTGTTGCCAACACCCGGCACAAGCTGCCCAATACATTGGTTGGCGTTCAGTTGCCTGCTCTTTTCGGCATCCAACACACCCACTGGATTCCCCTGCACGTTATTCCCTGGAAAAGGGGCTCCATTCAAACCTGTCTGGTTCATGGGTCCTTGCCAATTCATGCACCCAGGTACCTGGGATACTGGCTGGTGTTGCAATCCAGCTGAAAACACAAAATTCGGCAAACCCTGGGAAGTATTTCCTAGAAAACCTAGCTGCGGCTGATCTGCTGATTGACGATTCCAGAGCCCACTCTGCATACCAGCAAACACCGGCTGCTGAAGCGGCCGCGGGCATGACATATTTGGCCAAGACAGGTTTGGTTGCTGCAAAAAGTTGTGTGGTGGGTTTCCTGAATATCCAGGTTGTTGCATTCCATGAGCTACACCAAGAGGACCAAAAGTATTTGGAACTTGACCACATACAACGAAGGATTGAGCAGCAGGAATAAATGAGCCAGCAGATCCCAAATTGTTAAATGCAATTGGCATCTGCTGGCTGGCGGAAATATTAGGAGGGTAAACAGATGCTGATGTTGAAGGGAAAGATGGTTGACTATTTGTAGGCAAAGAGTTGCCTTGAACGAACTGACGTGTTTGGGGTGCTAAATGCCGGTGATCAGGAATAAGTGGTGGAAATCGGGGCAAAGCCTGTGGTTCAGAACCTTGGCGGTCAGTTGAGTCCACTGGTCTATTCTTGCTTCTGAGATGAGTCTTCCTTCTGTCAGTGAACGTTTTCTGCTTGCCATTCTTATTATCTGGCTGCCTTTTCATATTCCGCTGCTGGGATTTCCTAAATTCTGCTTCTTTTTCATCATCTGAGAACTCAACCTCATCTAGGATCTCTTCATCATTCTCCCCAGAAGCATCGTAGCCTTTTTTGTAGATTTCCTTGTTATTGAGAACGTAGTTTGCAAACTCTGGAACAAAAGAGACAGTAATGCCTTGCTGGACTCCCTCAGGAACTTCTTTGCTTGAATTGTATCGAACAACATAGTATGGATTTTTCACGGGCCCAAATATCTCGTCAACAAAGCCAAGTGGTAACCTTGTGTCTGTAAGCCAAAGGATAGAGCCCTCAGTCAGTGGGTTATGCTTCTCTGACCCTTCTACTATCACTTTGGTGTCCATTATCTGTAACATTCAAATGTCAAAAAGAGAAAATCAATCTCCATTAACACATGACAGCCTAATTAAGTACATGGGGCATGATGAAAAGAAAGAATAATGAGTGAGACATATCAACTAGTGGAATAATGACAATTCAAGTAACATATACTCTATCTTAAATTGTTAATCGGAACTGCATGCTAGATTTAGAAAGGTCACACTGAGATTTCCAGTAGATGTCCCAGAGGAAAACATCATGAATAGCAGCATTAGTGATTGATGTGTTATATATTCTTCAAGACTACTTTCTACCAAGAAGAAAGAACAAAAGGTTTTACCTGTCTTTAGCACCACCACAATATTCTTGCTTACTAAATAACACATAGTCAAATGTGTTAAACCAGATCGGTGAACATTCTAATCCTAGGATTCTTCAAGCCAGCCTCACCTAGACACCCCCTACATATACATAGATACATGTAGTATATATATATATATATATATATATATATATATATATATATATATATATATATATATATATATATATATATAGAGAGAGAGAGAGAGAGAGAGAGAGAGAGAGAGAGAGAGAGAAAGCATGATAAGAGATCTCAACCATCCATTTTGGGCGATGGATCATTGAAATATGAATTTTAAAAGCAAAGTGTGCACAGGAATAGAGTACTGTAAAGAGTATTACATGTCCTGTTTTTTCTTTTTAAATTCATGTTTCAATTATGCATGATCCAAGATGGATCACCCAAGAAGAATGTCCATCTTGAGTGATGAATGAATGAACATCCATGGATGGTTGAAATATGAATTAAAAAACAAAATGCACAATGTGAATAAGGTACATTAGCAAAAAGTGTAAATATACTTTCTGCTATTTGAATTCAAATTTATAACTACCCATCACCTAATATCGACAGTTGAGATTTGATAGAATATTCCAGCACCTAAGTTTGCTATACCACCAGGATCCCCCCCCCCCCCACACACACACACATATATATATATATATATACTATATACAGAGAGAGAGAGATGTTTCAAATGGAACTTAAAGGTACTCACCGATAATACCATACCAACAGGCGAAGTCTTATGGTGTGGTTCTAAGACAATGTTTAATGCAGGAACAGGAGAAAGATCCTGCATAAAGAAAGTGTTTTCATAAGTAGTGATTATTACATCAATCTATAACATCACGTCTAAGAAAGAATCATAAATTAAAAAAAGACAAACAATTCCGCAGCCACATTGCGGAGAAAATCCAAAAGCACAGAAGAGAAAAACAAACAAAGTTACCTCGGGCACGAGTTCATTCTTCGACCTAATTGGGCCCTTCATCGTTTCTTCCTCCTCCTCCTCCTCACTGTCCCCGAAGATCGTCTCCGCCTTGGAGTCCCTTATTTCACCCTCTTCAACGTCTGCCTCGTCCTCTTCTTCAGCAACTAAGGACGATGACGACGATGCAGATGATGATGCATCATCATCTTCTTCCTCATCGCTGCTTGAAGACGACGTCGAAGATCCATTACCCTCAGTTTCAACCACACGATTCTCTCCATCACCATCAGAATCCACTCCACGCACCACTTCTTTTACTTCTACCAAAGTATCACCACTTAATTCATCAGCATCTTCAATCTTAATCTTCCCAAAAAAGCCCTGAATCTCGTTCGTGTTCGCCGCAACTCCACAACCCAAATCTGGCTTCTCCTCAACTGGATTTTCAACACCATGGTGAGACTTTTCTCCCATCACCTCCCCAGAAATTCCAGAAACCGAAATTGGGATCCCCGATATCGTGTTTTCAACAGCTCTGTGACAGTTTTCCTCCAACGGCGAGCCGTCAACTCCACAATCTGAAACAGTATTTATGGAACTCAGGTTTCCGACGTCGCCAGAAGGGTTTTCCTCAGCCAGCATGCTAGAAGAATCGGGTTCCACAATCCACTCTTCAATAACGTCGAAATCGGGTAAAAGGTCGTTTAGGGGACAGACGAAACGATCGGAAGAGAGGCTTGTAGAATCGGAGGGATCGGATTGAGAAACTTTGGGTTCGCAGAAACTAGCCTTGAAAGCAGAAGGGAGGCCGGGCATTTTTGGTGAAGAGAGAGAGGAAGGTGGTGATAGAGGTGTTGCGAGAGAAAGGAAGAGGGAAGACGAGATTCATGTTTACGGAAGCAATGGCTTGTGTATATGGAAAGGGGTCTTCGCTCTATCTCAAACGGTTTCTTTTGCCGCCAAACCATAAAACCCTAAACCCTAAAGTGGAAGTGAAATGAGATCCCGTCCTCAAAGTTAGACCTGGCCGGTTCCAGGTAGGTTGGGACCTCCGGTACAATCTGGCAAGGGCCCTGTCCGGTTCCAGTATGGTTTCAATTACAATTTTGGGTCCACAATAGTTCCAGGTCACGATTTGACTTCGCCTGCCTTAGTGTTGATACGATTTTTTAGTTTCAATTTCATACTTCCAATCTTGATTCTTGCATATAAAAGCATATCCATAACTAAGTTAAATTCAATAAATAAAATATCACTTTTTGAAAAGATATATTAAAATGAATTGACCTTGGGTGTGTTTGACAAGCTTTCATGTGGGTTAGAATTTTAGTTTTAGGTACTGCAATGCCAAGCTCACGCTTACATCAAATGTGAAACAGTGAATGAGGGTGGAATTGCGTTTTTATGTTCTTTCATTTTTCTTGTTTTTTTTCATTTGTTGTATTGTGTTTTTTTATTCTCCTATCGAGGTTTGTAGGAGAGTGAACTTCAGCAGGACTTGTGTAGGGACGAAACATCTCAATTTAGTTTCATACACAATCAAACACAAAAGGATGATTTCATAGAACCATAGTTACATGCCCATGTGGATTTAGGCCTGCAATTCCAGTACCAGGAACTATCAATCAATTAAACTCTTATTTATATTCTTGAGTAGAGAGGAATCAAAATCCAACTTGATCTCTTACCACATTCGATGAAGACATGTTTTACCTTCAATAAATATAATCATCAGTGTTCATTCTTTTTACAATTATGATATTGGATGCTCCTCTTATGCTCAAGATATTTCCTTTGTTGGATTATATCCGCAAGCTTTTCAAAGTTTCTTGTTGTTTACTAAAATGATATTCATCAAATATACATTGCCAGCACTAAAAGCTTGCACCATGCTAACAATTTAAGCAAGTACAGTAAAAATATCTTTGGCAATTAAAGTTAACATCCGCTTTCTCTCTCTAAAGAGAGGGAGAACAGAGAGAGTTTCTTCCACCATACCCGTTATAAGTGTGTGTGTGTGTGTGTGAGATCTCTTATAGGAGAGTTTGAATGCCTAAAAGGTTCCGCATTGAAGGATATTTTTATTCTTTTTTTTCCTCGACTTATTTGGTTATTGCTTTGATCTTGGTTGTTCTTTATCTCTTCAACCAGGTTGCGATCAATCATTGCAAAGGCTACCAGTTTTGCAAGGGAGTGGCTCTCATTCACATATTCACATGAGATGAATGATACAACACAGTATTAGAGGAGGAAGAAATTAACGATGGACTTGTTGTATATTGTACCAAAAGTCTTGTTGGCAAATTACTTATTTATCGTGGATTCATTGTGCATGGCACATGCATTGTACCACAAGTATTGTAAAAAATAATAAAGAATGATCTAGTTTATGTTGAGTTAACTATTAACATAGTATGTGATTCAATTCTATGAAAACAAAGAATTTATATAAAGGACCCATTTAATATTTTCTTTTATTATAAGAGGAGGTTGAAACCTAACATAACCCCCACACATGCACCCTCTAGGAGTTGAACTCTCCACCAGCAACAAGAGGGCGCTCTTAAATAGTCTTGTTGGGAAATACATAGTTGTTTGATGAAGAATTCTTCCAAGCTTTGGATTCTAGAGGACCTAACAGGAAAAGAGAGTTCTAACGAAAATGAAGTCATTCTGTGAATTTATTCCTAATGGTACTTATATGAGGAGCCTAAATTTTTGTGGGGTGGAACGAATTGCTTATTCGGTCATTTAGGGTGGGGCAAACGATATATAATAGTCATGAATTCCATCCTACCCTATAACTTTTTCATTGGTTTTTTGAATTTCAAGTGGGGCGGCTGCTCCACCTCACCTCAATGTAGATCCATCTCTGAACCAAAGGAAGGTGAAGAGGTGAGTTAACAATGATAAAAACAAGAAAGACAATGTTTGAGAAGGTGAAGGGTCTCCCATGCAATTGTTTCTAACTATGAATTATCATCCAAATTAAGTGCTATTGGTAGGAGGAAGGTCTAAGAAAACGAATATTACATATGGCAAGGCACTCTAGCTGCATTGCTGATGATGGGGAGTTCGACTCCCAAAAGGTGCGTGTATGGGTGTGTGCATCAGGCTTCGGCATCCTCTTGTAAAAAAAAAGAATATCAGATATTGCAAGCCATTTGGTTTGGTATTAAAATTGAAAGCTTTTTCAGTTAAATAAGAAACAAGTTATTAAAGAGAGTATGTACCAAATTTACTTGATAGACAATGGCACTTTCTTAATATAGACAAAAGACAATTAGCTGCACCAAGGGATGCATGGGTGTGTGTGTGTGTTAGGCGGAAGCCTCCTCTTGTAACAAAAAGAAAAGAGACATCTGGTGAACCATGCTTTGATGCTCTTCTGCCCATAAAAGTGGTGAAGTATACAGCTCTCCTTGCCTCTGACTGACGATAAAATCAATTAATTGTCCCAGGCTGCTGTTTATGACACATTCATATCTCAGAAAGAACTAGTGTTTGTGAAACTAGACCAGGTTGGCTAGTCGAACTGGGAATCCGACTTTGATCCAGTTCGATTCACTTCTTTAACCAGCCGATTAGAAAACCAAGCCCAGAACCAGCAATCCAGTCGGTTAGACCACGAAATGGTTCACCTGAACCGGTTGGTTCAGTCATTTTCATGATTTTTTAAAGTTTGATTCTTACATATTTATTTTATGTTTTTTAATTGCTTATGTCCTTTTTTAAATAGTTTATTTTTATATTATATTATAAGATTTTTAATATGCCATATACTTGATAATATTATATATATGCATGTGTGGGTATATATGTATGTATTCTATTTAATTGTTACAGGTTCGGTTGCGGTTCAACCTGGTTGAACCACTTTTTTTTAGTTAATTGGTACCTTCGTCGGTTTAGTGACCGGTTCTGTTTCACAAACACTGCAAAAAAATAACTTCTGAGTAACCCGCTGCTAAGATGGAAAAGTCTATAGAGGTAAATCGAGGGATGACAATGGGGCAAGGTGAGACGGGTTTTCTCTTCACTTTAGAATCCTCTTTATATTCTGTCTTGCGGGTTTTGGGGATCAAATCCACACCCGCTTCTCACCCTTTTGTTAAAGTCCGGCCTCGTCCAGCTCCACTTTAACCTATAAAAATCGTTTTTAAGAAAAAGTATATTTAATATTATATATTCTACATAAAATATAAATCTTTTAATTGTATTTTATAATATTATTAAATTAAGGTTATTATGTATGTATATAGTTATATTTATATAAAATTCATACATATGCATGTACACAATATTCTCAAAGATTTCAACCGTTCGATTTTAAAGATCATTGATTGAGATCTTTAAGTTAGAAAGCAACCATCTAACATTGAGATTTCAAACATGTTTAAAGATGAATTGGTATGCACATGGACTATGCTCTCTCTCTATATATATATAAATATATGAGTCGGAATGGGTTTACCTTCAACCCTACCCCACCCTACCCATCCCTACATGCAAGTATTTCCTACCTTATCTACCCTATAGTAGGACAAAATTTTCTCTTTGACAATCCACCTCATGTAAGGTCAGGACGGGGTGGATACCCGTGGGGCATATAGGAATTGCAGTCCCTAATAAGATTCCAACTCTAAGGCATTTTTTATTTTTTCAATCTATCACATTTCAGGTCAACAACAACTAAACCTTTTCTCATAATAGATGGGGTCGGCTACATAGATTATTTGTTTTCAATAAGTTCTATCATAATTTATAAAATCCATCAAAATAAGTTCAACAAAGTTTTACGTTGGTTGTTAAAAGCTTAATCCAATCCTCCTCTTTTATTTGAGTTTGGGACTGACCATGCAAGAGTGGTCCCTTACATGAGGGGAGTTTTTCAATAATCAATCAGATTTCATGTCAATCTCACGAAATCCCAACATTACGAGTTCAAGGAGCAATAGCTCTCCCAGATAAGGGTTCAACCCACAAGTTGAGTTCAATACCGAAGGCATGCACCTGGCTTTGGCCTCCCGATCTAACCGTGGACATCATGGCAAAGGCTAATAACAATTCCAAATATTCAAGCCCAATGAATTTACGGCCATCCACCACCGGACCTACGAGGGTCCTCTGGGCTCGAAATTCGAAAACAAAAAAAAAGTCAACGAGAAGTCGCATAGGTGTTCTCGTGTTTCCACCACTGGCGCCATCTCGCCTAATGGAAAAGCATAGAAAGTGAAACCATTGGAATTGTTAGGGGTGAATGAGGGTCTTAGTCACGAGGTGGCGAAAAGGAATCAGTCATCCGATGCCAAAACTCCATTCCCTTCGCTGTCCAAGTTGAAAGCATTTCAAAACATCCACATCTGTTATGTACGATACTCAATAACCAATTCCTTGTTTTGCATTATTTCACCCATTTAACTATCGATGGTTGCTTTTCTTTACCTTTTACTATTTATTTACTCGTCAAAACAACTGCATTACTGGTTAAAATCACTCTGGCTACCACCAAAACCATTTACAAGACCATAAAATCATATAAACTTGTTTTTTTTAATGTAATTTTGATGATGATTTTGATAATTGAAAGATCATTTTCAATAATGAAGTAGAATAATAGAAGGTAATAAAAGACAACAGAGTCATGCAAAATGAGAGATTCAGCATGATTGAGTATAGACTACATCATCTCTCTCTCTCTCTCTCTCTCTCTCTCTCTCTCTCTATATATATATATATATATATATATATATATATATATATATATATGATTGAGTATCGAGTATCGTTTAAATATACATTGATTCATGCTTAAGTCAACTTAAATATTTTAATCATTTAATCGATAAGATCAACAATAAAAATTTGAATTTAAAAATATATATAAATTATATTAAACCTAATTACAAAAAGTATAATGATACTTTTTTTATTTTAAATGTAATATCTACCCATATCACACCAATCAAACGATAGAAATGTTTGAGTAGATTTCAGAAAGAATGAGTATTCACATACCAATTTCTCTTTTTGTCTCCCTCTTTATATATGAAAAATCCGAATCTTGTTCACTTTTAACATGTTCACTCTTTACTTTTTGATAATATGAGTATAATTTTAAAATATTTGATAAAATAAAAAAAAATAAAATAGTAACATTATTATCCTTATACCTAAAAACTCAAAAACCTAACGTGAGTGAACAACGTTAATAGTGGACATGGTACAATCACACTCTCTCTCTATAAACTAAGTTATACCCAATAAATTTGGTACTTATATAGCGAAAAATTAATCAACCTCACTGCAAATACAGCCAGACACTACTCTACACTATCTTATAATTATTAACACCATCTTATAATTATTAAGTAGGATACTCATGGAGTATAACTTTATATATATATATATATATATATATATATATATATATATATATATATATGCAAAACATTACCCACGAACTTGTCTTACCTACCAAATTTCATATGGTTGCATGTCAATTTCATAGCGTACTCATAAATTTGTCAAACTGACCAGAGGGGTCCGTCTGCCTAATGACACAAATATCAGTGAGTCGTACCTAGCGGCAGCGTGGGTAAATTTTTTACCTTGTACGGTTGCACTGATCCCTGCAATAGTATAAAGTTTACATTGAGGGATCTGCCACTTATAGTAAGAGACACCACATGCAACTTGATATTAAGAGACCTTGTGGTGAACCTAGGAATTCTTCGACTTATATTTCCATGGAGACACACTTGTATTTTAAGTCGCCAAAGCATTTATATACCTAGATTTTTTTTTTGGGTGAAGTGCATCTCACCTCACCCCTGCAAAGAAGATAAACAACAACTAAGCCTTTTCCCTTACTAGATTGGGTCAACTACATACATTCTTTATTTCCACATAGCCCTATCATGTGCCATGTTAGCAGTTAACTCACAATAAGGTAGATCATTCTTTATTGTTTTCTTCCAACACTTTTGTGATCATCCTCTACCTCTTTTAATACTTTCAAAATCTAGTTTTTCGTACTTTCTTAAAGGTTCTTCTTTCGATCTTCTTTCTATATGTCCAAACCATCTTAGATATTCTCTCACTTTATCCTCTATTGGTGTCACACCTAATTTTTTTCTAATAACCTCATTATATATACAGTCTTTTCTTGTATGACCACTCATCCATCCAAACATCTTCATTTAACCATAAAACATGATAGGTCTAATTGGTACTCTATAATATTTACCTTTTAACTTTAATGGTATCTTCTTATCACAAATAATACATGATGGTCCTCTTCATTTTAACCAACCAGAATTGCATAACATCTCCATCAATTCTTTCATCACTTTGAAAAATTGACCTTAGGTATTTAAAACTTTCCTTTTGAGGGATGCAATGAATTTCTATGTCCACTAAAGTAACAAAATGATCAAACTTAAATTTCATATATTCTGTCTTTGTTCTGCTAAGTCAAAAGTCTTTACTTTCTAATGTTTCTCTCTATAGTTCCAAATTTCTATTAATCTTTTCCTCATACCCCTCCACTAACACAATGTCATATCCAAATAATATACACCAAGGTAATTCATCTTGAACATATTTTGTTAACTCATCAATCGTCATTATAAATAAGTATGGACTTAAAGTTGATCCTTGATGCACACCCTTGTCAGGTGAACTGTTAGCCAGGCGAGCTATTGCCTTTCGTGTGTGTTGCAACCCGACTCGATTTGGATAAGAATGGTAGGTAATTAATCTTCACATACATGCACAGCAGTGCATGAAAAAGCAACCACCTTATATTGAATTCCCAACTCCCATCTCCCCAACCCTCTTCTCTTCTTGATGGTCCTTTCAGTCCTACTTTATTGTCTTCTTTGAACCAACGTTCGTACATCGATTTCCCACAAAAAGCCGCAGAAAGTCATAAAAGAACGAAACTGGAGTCCATTATCTGTTTCTCATTTACTCGATCCACGTTCATACTCATAAAAGAATTCTTCAAATTTCACACATCTCACGTTCTGCATCCGTGCAGAAACGAGAAAGTAAAAAAAAAAAAAAAGAAACAGATCAAGGACACTGCATAGGGCAGCCCAAAAGAACGGACACGCGAGGTTAATTAAACACTCATCATAGAACCGGGGGTGAATTGTTCAAATTTAGAACTCAAAAAGGAGTATGATTTAATACAGTGTCCATGTATTATGGGGAGTCCATGATGAACTTAAAACACAATCCCACCAAAAAATAAAATAAAAAGTAGAAAAGGGTACGTACCAACACAAACAACTAAGCCTGATTTTCACATGGATTTTTTGTTTTCATAGAACTTCATCATATGTCATGCTATCACTTAACTCAACATAAGTTATATGTCGTGCTATCAGTTAACTCAACATAAGTTAGATTTTCTTCTAACATTCTTATCATCTTCTCTTTTCTTAATATTTTTAAAATCTAGTTTCTCATATTTTTTCATCTTGTTATGTGTACAAACAATCTTAAATTATTTTACTTCATTTTATCATCTATTTTAGTAGTCTTTCTAAATGTACAAATCATCTTAAGCTATTTTCTTTATTGATATCACTTTAAATTCATTTCTAATAACTTTACTATATATACTATATATATAATCTTTTCAAGACCGCTTATCCATCTTAACATCTTCGTTTCTACTACTAAATATTTTATTTTTGTACATGTTGATGATTAACTCAAAACTATAAAACACAGTCAGTCTAATTATTGCTCACATAGAATATGTAACACACTTTTCTATTTTAACCAACATGCATTCATTATATAGGTAACATCAAAATCAATTTTTACATCATTCTTAAACATTTACCACATGCATTTTAAAAAAAATCTAAATCCCTGAGATGAACAGGAGAGGCCGGTTCCTTAAGTTGATCATAAACCAGGAAAAAGCAAATGGGTAGCTTTCAGTTGCAATTAGCGCCTGGCACCATCATATCGTAGTTGATGGTCACACAAATCCACATGTGACTCAGATGTTAGATCTCTACCAAATTAAATGAGAAATAGAACCGTCCAACGAACATTAATTATCGACAGAAACCAAGCATAAAATATGATATTCCATTCATAGTGCACACATATCATTGCATAGTTTGAAAATTCAAACCTGAACTCTTCCAATTATTGCTTGTATTTCTCAGTAGATTCAATGCTGCAAGTTGTGCAGTGAAAAAAACAGTCTTTTTAGTTCCGTCCTGGTGATAGATCATCGTGCACCTCAATTACACATTTCCACTACTAACAGTGCGATTGACGTGACAAAGGTTTACAACTGAGAAAAAAAGATGAAACTTCTCGTTTCCTTTAAGAATACTAACGCGTAAATTATAATACACATTTTAACTCAAAGACACTATTGTTGTGGCAAAGGTTTACAAGCGGAGGGACATAAAGGACGGAAAGAGAGAGACGGAAGAGCAGGTTGATGGCCCCTTCTCAAAGTAATGGGTGGCCACTATGGGCTCCATTACTAACAACAACAATAAAATGAAGGAAGAAGGGTCTTCTTCCCTAATTTTATGAGATTGTATTTTTTTAAATATAAATGTTAATAAAATTGTTTCGTTTTGAAAAAGTCACATGTATTTTTCTGATAAAGTAAAATAGTTGTTAACAAGAAAAGCTTATAGAAGAAAACTCGAAAGATGGAGAAAGCCATGTATAAATACAAAAGAATTATAGAGAAAGTGTGTGTGATTCACATTACAGTCTTATGAGAAAAATCTTTTACGGGTAACCTAGAAAAACTTTTTTCTCTTTTATCCTATTTTACAAGAAATATGGAAGAAACAAAAGAGAAACCGAAAGCAAAGGAAATACAGTTCACAGAAGAAACCGAAAGTAGAATCAAGATCAGATAGTCAGCTTTCGCTATGCCATAACTAGAGCCCAACATCTAGACAGCTCCAACAAACTGATCGACTGCCCCAACATCTGGTATTAGAGTCTGTTGAAGCTCTTCAATAACTCCAAAAAGGTACGATCAATTCTAAAAAAAGAAGGAGATGAAAATGAATAAAGAATGTAAGGACAACAGGAAGCCACCCTTTGAAGGTGGCCTTAGGCACGTCGTAGGTTTGGAAAGCAAACACATCACCCATACACAATAAAGATCAGACAAAGAGAAAAAGGAAAAAAGAGAAAGTCAGTCAGGCAGAAAAGAACAATCGACGACCTCTTCTTTGTTTCCTCTTTCTTTTTCTCTCCCTCTCTACTAAAACCAAAGAGGAACAAAGGCGGAAAGCCCAAGATGGCTAGAGGTAGAGTCAAGATGATTAGAGGCCGAGCTTAAATGGCCAAAAGCGACAGCCCAAGACGACCAGAGATAGAGTCAAAATGGTTAAAGGTAGAGCCTAGACAACTAGAGGTGAAAGCCTAGACGACTGGAGGCGAAAGCGAAGACGGCTAGAGGCGAAAGCCCAAGATGGCCTGAGATAGAGCCTAAACGGCCTAAGGCAGAGTCCAATATGACCAGAGGCGATAACCGGGAAGGGCAACAACAAGTCCACAAGCGGCGGATCGCCGTCTTCACCCTCTCTCTTTCATCTCTCTCTCTCTCTTGCATATATATCCCAGCAAAACCCTTGGTTTTGCGATTTTACAAAACCGCGGGGCAACAGTTTTGTGCCTAAAGTTATGGTTTTGCCCTTGAATGGAAATTTAAATTATAGAATACTGAAGGGCAAAATAACTGAAATATCTAGATATTTTATGCAAAATGATTATTGTACCTTATAAGTATAAAATGTCTTTTCTACCCTTTGACAGTCTGTGAAACTATAAAAAAAACAGTGATTAGTTTTATTGATTTGTCACTGGTCGTTTCAAGAAATTACAAAACCTGGGATTCAGGTGTTTTTACGGATATAGTCCTATCAATTTTTTGAAATATCAGTTATACCACCTTAAAAAAGTACAAGAATACCCTTGTACTTTCTGAAAAATACTCTGAACAATATTTTTCAAATAGAGTCCCAATTTTTTTACTGTATTTCTAAAATAGTACTTGTAGGTTAAGTAAATTTCAACAGAATGCCTCAAAATATTTATGCCCCATTTTTTTATTGTTTTTTCAGAATAGTACTTACAGGTTAAATAAACTATAGTACAGAGCCTCTAAATATTTACTGTTTAGTATTTATAACTTATGGATATTTCATTTAGGTGTCTGGCTATTTTCTGTTGGTTCTTTATGAAATGTCTAATGCAAATCTATCTTATTCATGTTTTATGTTTTATATCTTAAAATGTACAGACTCTCTCTACTTATTGTCTTTATCAAAAGTTTAAAAATGATTTATAGAATTTGCATGCCGAAATTGGCAAAGAATGAAAAGTTAAATGGCCTAAATTTTCAAACTTAGAAAAGAAGAATTTCATTGGCTTTAACTTTAGAAAGAGTTAACTATATACTGAAGGAAACAATTTTACCCCCTACTCGAGTTGCAAAAGATGAAAAAAAAGAGAAATATAAAAAATTCCTAAGGATGATACAATAGTGAGGATCATAATGTTGACCTACATGAAAGATGACTTTATTAGGGTCTTTGAGTAATTTGAAACTGCTAAAGAACTTGATTATCTAACTACAAAATATGATACTACAGTTAAGCTGCATGTACAACTATTCCTTCAAAAGTACAACTCTTATAAAATAAAAGAATGTGATAACATAGTTGAAAATGTTAACCAAATGTTAGTAATGGCTAGAGATTTAGTTATAGCAAAGTCAATCATTTATGAATCGATGTAAATATCCACAATTCTAAATAGTTTTCTCCCTTTGTAGAACATATTAAGCATAACACTTAGACCTGTACCAGATTTTACCCTTTCTGAACTCTCACTAAAACTAACAACCGAACAAGAACATATGAACAAAAAATAGATGGGAAAAGTTGCTAGTTGCTGAAGATGATCTAGGGTCTAGCTCCAAAATTAACTAGAAAAAAAGAAAATCAAATAAAAAAATTTGGTAAGAATAAAAATAAAAGCGGTCAAAACTTTAAGAAATTAGAAGAATTCGCTTCTCAAATAAAGTGCTTCAATTGTGTCAAGATGGAGCAATATGAAAGAGACAACTATAACAAGAAGACCAATGGTGAAAACAATCAACGACACGACTCAACAGAAAAGTAGAACATAATTTGCGTCATTTCTGAGTACCTCTATTTGGATCGCTCGGTGACTAGTTGGTAGATCAAATCTGAAGCAACCTGGCATATATCAAAGAGGAAAGAAGGAGTGATGGACCTTAAGGAATACTAACCTGATAAGCATCGAGTATATTTGGGGAATAATACATTTTCTGATATTCTTGGAGTTGAGTCCTTTAGGATTTTTGTACAAGACATACCGATTGTTCTTACCGATGTATTAATTGTGCCCACTATTAAGTGCAATATTGTATCGGTCCCTGCCTTAGTAAACAAAGTATTTGAGGTCAGGTTTGTCTCTTGCAAAGTCATTGTGGAAAAACATGGAGGATAACATTTTCTAGTTTGATTGATGTTGAGCATGGTTTGTTTAAACTCAATATAAATGAAAATGAAGGTTCTTCTACTTATATTGATAGTATCTATGTGATTGATGTGAATGTATAGCATAAAAGATTGGGTCATATAAGTTTAAAGAAGTTGAGAAAACTCTAACTTATTGCCCAACTTTCATGAAAACACTTTTAATAAGTGTGAAGCCTTTATATAAGAGAAAATGGCTAGAAAATTATTTCTCAAAAAAGTGATTAGAGCAACAACCTTATTAAAATTATTCACATTAATTTATGTGGACCATCTAGAGTAAAAACACATCAAGAAAATATATATTTTATAATATTTATCGATGATTACTCGAGATATACTTATATATATCTTAACACATAAATTTGAGGCACTTCAAGCATTCAAAGAATATAAGGAAGAAGTTGAGAACCAATTGGGATATACAATCAGAGTTGTGAAATTAGATAGAGGTAGAGAATATACCTTTACAAAATTTTTAGAATTCTGCAAAGACTTTGGTATTGCAAAGTAAAATACAATGCCCAAGACAGGTATAATAGAGAGATATAATAAGACTCTATTCAACATGACAAGATTTATGTTAATAGATGCCTCTCTACGAAGGATATTTTAGGTACAGTTGTGTATATAGTCAACAGATGAGATGACATTTATGTAAAGTTGTATTTTCCACACCAAATGAGATGTGGTTTGAAAGAAAACCAAACCTATATCATTTCAAGAGGTCAGATCTATCGGTTATGTAAAGATCATTTATCAGTATAGGGACAAATTAGATAGTAGGTCTTTAAGAAGTATATTCATCGGATATCGTAAAGGATCTAAAGGATATCGATTTTATAATAAGAACCATGGACTAATACAAAACAGGGATGCTAAATTATTAGAAGAGACCAAGAATGACATTCTTGAGAATGATGATGAGTATATTGATGATCTAGTAGATGTAGATCAATTATCATTTGAACCCATTGATGAGCTTTCTCAACAAACCGAATCTTTAAGTGGATACAAAAGACCTAAAGTTACACCATCCTACTTAAAGGATTATCACACTTACCTTACAGAAGAAGTGTGTAATTCGATAGATTTAGATGAGCTGACTGATAACTAGACATATCAGGAGGCTATTAACTTATCTAAATTGATAGACTGAGAAAAAGAATAAACGAAAAAATTAAATCTATTGAGAAAAACTAAGTCTGAGAATTGGTTGATTTGCCAAGAGAAAAGAAAACTATAAGTTGCAAATGAATTATCAAAAAGAAATATAAGGTCGATGAAACAATAAAAAAGTCTAAAATGAGATTGATTGGAGAGAGTTTTTCGTAAAAAGAGGGGATAAATTATGCTGAGACATTTTTTTTTGTAAAATTTATATCTATAAGGATAATTCTTGTAATATCAACATATTATGATTTAGATTTATATCAATTAGATATAAAGACTACTTTCTTAAATGGAGATTTAGATTAAATCATATATATGAAGCAACCCGAAGGATATATAGTTGAAGGTAAAAAAGATAAAGTATATAGGTTGAGAAAATCCATATATGGCCTGAAATAGTCACCTTGTTAATGGTATTTGACTTTTTAAAATACCATAATTGAACTTCGGTTTGTGGCTAATGAGCTTAATCACTGTATTTATTTTAGGAACAGTGGGAACCACTTTGTCATCCTATCTTTATATGTAGATGATATATTGTTGACTGGAAATGACAATGAGATGATTGTCAAAACCAAGTCATGGTTATACTCAGGGTTCGAGATAAAGGATATGAGGAAAGCATCCTATGTCCTCGATATAAAGATTTCTCAAGATAGAGAATCAAAACTTTTATGCCTAAGTCAGGAGAGATATATTGATTATATTCTCAAAAAGTTTAAAATAGGTAAATGTAAGTATGCATCTACACTTGTTATGAATGGGGTCAAATTGAGAAAGACTGATTGTCCCAGTGAAGGAGACGATAAACCTAATATTCCTTATGTATAAGTTATGGGTAGCTTGATGTATGCTATGTTATGCAAAAGATCTGATATCAGCTTTACTATTGATCTTATGAGTAGATATCAAAGTAATCCTTGTTGATTACATTGAATAGCTGTAAAAAAAATTCTAAGATATCTCAAAGGAATAAAAGACTTGAAACTTTGTTTTCAAGCAGATGAGGTGAAAATGATAGGATACTCTGATACTGACTTTATTAGGAGTAAAGATGATAGCAAGTCAACCTCAAGATAAATATTTTTATTTGGAGGTGGTGCAGTTTCTTGATTATGCAAAAAACAATATTGTATAGTGCTATATACACAAGAGGTTGAGTATGTTGCTTGCAATATGACTGCTACTAGTGCTGTTTGGATAACTCGCTTCATACGTAATTTGAAGTTTGATATAACCAACGAGTGAATTGTTATTTATTGTGACAACAATGCAGTAATTACTCTTATTAAGAGTGGAGTTGATAATTCACGAAGCAAGCATATAATGGTTAAATATCATTATGTTCATGATATGCTCAAAAGAAATGAAATAACTATATGTTAATGCCAACTATTAATATGTTAGCTGACCCCTTAACAAAAGGGATATCATAATCCATATGGGGTTGAGATATGCCTAGTGTATAAGTATAGAGAATACACTTTGTTGTAGGTTATGTTGAAAAAATACATTAGTTGTGAAAAACCGCATAACAGATAAAAGTTACAATTTAATTGCAACAAGGAAAAATTATACAACTTGGTAAATCCCAAAGTAGTGAAAGGAAAAACCAATGTATCAAAAGATTGACTCTAGTTGCGAAGTGAGAGATGTAAGTAGTGGGTGACCACTATGGACTATATTACTAACAACAATCATGAAATGTAGGAAGAAGGGTTCTCTTCTCGGATTTTATGAGATTATATTTTTGAAAATATAAACGCTAATAAAACTGTTTCGTTTTGAAAAAGTAAGTGAAATGATTGTTAAAAAGAAAAGTTTTTAGAGTAAAACTCAAAAGATAGAGAAAACATATATAAATACAAAAGAATATACAAAAAGTGTGCGTGAGTATTTTGAAAAACCCTCTCTAAGTAACATAGAAAAAACTCTCCTATGCTTTGTTCTCTTTCATACTATTTTACAAGAAATCGAGTACAAACAAAACATAAACCGAAAACAAAAAAAACATCGCTCACACAAGAAACCCAAAGCATAAGATCGGACGGTCAACTTTCGCTGCGTCACAACGAGAGCCCAATTATCGACTGCCCAAACACCTTCATCCGTACGATTTATGCGCTACGGTTAGCAGAATCGACCAGGAGGAACTATTTTAGGCTATAGATAATTAATTAAGTACCCAACTTTGCTGAGAAACGAAGGCTGAGTTGGTGTAGGGGAACATCTTAGTTGGTACGAAGTGAAGAGAGGTTGAGGTGGATGCACGACGCGCTGTGCGTAATAAGTACGCGAAACAAAAGAATCGGTGTGACACTGTTGTAGCCATTATTGAATATTTAGTGAGGCTGAGATTAGATTGCAACAGCCTACTGAACAACTAAAAGAACAGAAGGTGAACACAAAAGGTTGTTCAGAACATGATCTTGCATCTTCAAATCAAGAGGTCGTGATGAAGAATCCATGCACCTAACTTCAGTTTCAATTAAAGTGTGTGAGTAGGCCGGGTTGCCCATGGCCAGAACGGTGAACCAGAATGAGGAGGAAAATGTTTAACACAAAGAGACCAGTTTAGAAATCTTCACGCAGTCGATCTTTCAACTATTCTAACATATTCGACAAAGAGAACAGCAAAAAAGGGATCATATATCCCCTGCTCTATGATGAGGTTTGGTGGTTGCTAGAAACAATAATATTAATACGTTTACAATATTTGACCTTCAAAATAAAAAGTTAACGGTAGTTGCCCAAACAACGAGATTCAGCTTTATACGAACACGAACAGATTCAAAGTTCAGTATGCATTTAAACAAAATCCACTTCCAAAATCTCAAGAAATTACGAAAGAGACAGTGGAAGGAAAGATGATGATGATGACGATAGATGAACTTATGACGGTCCTCAGACGTCAAGCGTATGAGCGGAGAATGGCACCACAGAAGGAGCAGACGACGGCCTTCCAGGAACGCCAGTAAACCGGAATGCTGCAGAACCGTGTTGACGTCTTCATGTCCGCGACCCGAGCCCCCGAACCGCACCGTGAGCAGATTCCAGCCGCCGGCTTCGTCCTCCCCATCGTCCTCTTCTGGTCCACCAGGCAGCAAAAGAACACCATATTCTCTCTCACTCTCTGTGCCTTCTTCCGGTGATCGTTTCCCAGCGAGTTCACCGTGATCTTTACGGCTTCTGTGGTCGTCGTCCATGGTTCTCGAGGCGTATTATACAAGGAGAGTGAGGGGCAAGACAATGGACGGACCAGATTCTCTGCAATAAAAAACGTGGCAAATTCGTGTCGCTTACTGACATGGCATAAAGGTAGGATATCCTGATCCGCCACGTGGAGTGAAGATGGAGGGCTAAGAGAACGTCTTGGCCGTCTATTGTTTACTAATTTGTTTTTTCAGGGGCTAGGTGTAATTGCTTCTAAAGAAAGGGTTTTTAACTAGTGGGATTCCGGGACGGGTTCTGTTTGATCCAAATAAAAGTGGGCAAACCTGATCTGGATGTTAATCCAAATCCAAAACATGAGAATTCAACTTCATTGAATGCAATGGTATTGGTGTGGGTCCTAATGTGAAGGCGGTTGCAGCATTTTTTATACTATGAGGTTACGGATTGTTACTACTTATGTATGTATTTTTCAATAATACGAGCAGTAGCTCACCTGGCTGACTCGCAAGTCAAGGGTCATGAGTTCGACAATGGTGGCATACATCTCGCCGTGGCTTCCCCGTTGTACTATGGCTCTCTCAGTGGTGGTGGACTCCACAAAACTCAGAACCGATAAAAGAAGCTGTGACGAGGAGGCTCTTGCAGTTGTGAGCTTCAACTTTCGTTGTTGGTGTTACAGGTTCTTGGTATTATTACTGTGTGCCTGAACTCACACCGTGAGTCCGGTGGAGTCGAGAGCTATGTCAGGTAGGCTAACGCGAGGATTTGTCATACATTGTGGCTGATCTAGGACTCATAAACACACTAGCAAACCGAAGAAGCCAGTCGGCGGTTTGTCACACACATCCAGGCATGCAACCCCTGAGAATCGAACTCTCCACCAGCAGCATCAGCACCAAGGCATGCTGCCGTTGAGCTGACGCTCTGGGTGCATTGTGCAAAGATTTTGTTGTTGGCTATTGGCTGCTTGCCAGGTACTGCCGGTAAATAAGCCGAATGAACTTAATATGAGCAGCTTGTGTTTGGCTCGTTTCTTTGTATGCTTTTTCTTGTTTTTATTTTTATATTTATAAACAATTCATGTTTAGAAATATTTTCTTGTGTTCTTTTAAATTTGTGTTTGAGCTGAATGCATGCTTATATTCGTTTTGGTTTACGTTTAAACCAATTTCTAGACTTAGTGTAACCATTGAAGAACAAAGCAATAAACCCTACAAGAACTTTGGCGGAGATGATCTGTTCACGAACAACTCGTGGTTTTTTTTTATGAGCCGAAGGCACACCATCGTATTAAGCCAGGTTTAGGTCACAAACTGAACATGAACAAGCTAGGAACGACCCCGACAAACTGATCTATTAATAAGCAAGTTAAGTTCAACTTATATGATCTCACAAAATGAATAAAAAGACTCTTAACAAAACAAAAAGGATAAAAATAAGGGTGAGTTTAACTAAGCCAAAGTACAAATGGCTCAAACCAACTAAAAGTGGAACCGGGTCCAAAATGGGGCATAGAATTGAAGATCACTCGGTTCCGTTTTGGTTCCAACTTCTTTGGAACCAGAACCGGCTCGAAAACGGCCTATGTCTAGATACAGTTGGGCCTCTAACTGGAACCGGCTTGCTCCCTGGTTTGATTCGGTTCATGATTCCGAGTAAACCGGAACTGGCTATGTCTAGGTAAATCGTTGTAAGATGAGGCAGTCGAAGAAATATATTCTAATGTTAGTGGTATCTGGTAGGTTAAAACCGAAAAGAGATAAAGAAGAAGTTGTATATGTAAGCAATATGCACACAGTTTTGACCTTGGGGTACACATGGTCGATTCAGAACAGGTTTGGCGGTTTGAACTGGAACCGAACTGGCTCCGAGACCATAACCATAATGAGGAACCCCAGTTCGGTTATGGTTCACGGTTTTCAGAAACCGATTCGGAACTGATGGTTCCAAACCGCTGTTAAATAGTTAATATATATTTTAATGTTCTACTATTGAGGCTGGTGAAGAATTCGACTCTCAAAGGGAGCGTTTGCCCTTTTTTAAAAGAAAAAAGGTTTCAAAGTTGTTTTAGATCTAAAACCGGAACCACCCTGAACCGCCCGATTCCGAATTCCAGGCAATTCGGAACTAGCCATTTGGAGCCACAACCAGAACCGACGGTATGAAACTGCAACCATTACCGGACATGTCTACCTTGGGGTATTTCGCTGTCCTAAAAAGAATTGATTGATACTCGCGTACGGAAGAGGCTTCTTTCACAGTAAATGGTTATTTACTCTCATCTTTCACTAAAACAAACGTTAATGACGGAGATTGGGTAAACTACACGGAAAGTGCAGGTTGGGGTTTCAGACCCGTGGTCGGGTCCAAGCAACACGGCAAACATAAGACCAGGTCTTGCAAACGAGGAGCTGACCTGTTTATATATAATTTGGGTTGGCAATCGGATCAGGTTCGGGTTACTCTAAAGCAATCAGGTTGGCTCTGGGCTTTGGAAAATGATAAAAAAGAAACGAATAATAACATGCTGTTGACCCTAACCCGAAGAACCCGACCTGTAGATTTCACCCCCAACTTAGAAGAGACAGATATTTAAGGTGCTTCCATTGCTCTCCCAAATAGCATGATACCACGATGGATGTTCGACTCTTCATCCAAGCAGCAATTGCCTTTCATTTAGTGGTGTTCATGGTTCAGTTTGATTCGGTTCTAGCCTCAACCTTCTATTCTCGGTTCCTAGATTTTAGAGAACCGAACCAACCAAACCTACGGTTCCGGTTTGGTTGGGAACCTCTAGCGGTGTGCAACCTTTCTCCACATGGTGTATGAGGACATTGCACGCCTAAGACTGGTACCTTAAATTGCTAGCCCTAAACCATAAGAACTTGAATTTTACAAAATTTTATTGCAAGAACCAAAATTGCGTTCATTTCCATGTAAATCCACTTGATCTTCAATATAAGGGCAGATTTCTTAACGTATTCAAAACATGCACACCCATCTAACAAAGTTGATTTAATCACGCTTTTATCATGTTTTTCTCTAACTATATCTATATAAATACCATTGAAGAGAAAAAGATAAAACATGTATGACAACAATATTACTGAAAAATGCACTTTGCTGTCGAGTGTTGATCAATCTGACTATCAAAATGGTTCAAAAGATGTTGGTAATATGAATAAAAATGTTTAAATGCACCGAGCTATACATCTAGAAAGAGATTATTGGAGAAAAAGTTGGTCCGATGTAATTGAAAAAGATAGAATGAGAAGAGGAAAAGATGGTGGTAATAGGAACAAAGCTGTTTACATGCACGTAACTATGTCTATAATGAGATTATTGAAGAAAAAGTTGGTTCGATGTCGTTGAAAAGATAAAAAGAGAGATGCCTGATTTAGACACTTGAAGAGGAAAAGATGTTGGTAATGAGAACAAAGATGATTACATGCACATGACTAGAAATCTAGAATGAGTTATTAGAGAAAAAATTGATCAGATTACATTCAAGATAAATTGAAAGATGCTTGGTTTGGACATTTGAAAAGACAACCAGATAAAGCTCCAACAGAAAAACTTTCAGAAAATAGACAGCGAAAATGTGAGGTAGAAGAAGACCTATAAAGACTTTGGATGAAAATAGTAAAATACTATCTTTCTTTTTTGGAGTTAAATGTAAATGTGCAATAGGATGGAGCTCTATAGTAACAAAAAGTCCATACAACAAGTCCCACTTAGTGTGAGAAAAGGCTTGGTCTTAATTGATTTGTTTTTAGATAATTATAATGTGGTACTAAAATCTATTCTTATTTAGCAAATTTAAAACGACACAATATCTCATCAAATCAATTTGTCGTTTACTCAATTGTTCCAAATAAAGGGAACTACGAAGATCATGTGTTCTATCATGCACATAAGAGATACAAATAAAAGTAAGACAAAGTTTGTAACTTAAGAGAGAAATACTCGTTATTTTACGAGATAGAGAGAGATTAATAATAACCTTCTTCATCTATGGATATAGAAGAGGGAAAGAAAGGTTCTCATACCCTCCCTCTTATTCACTTCAACTTTCCATGCAATTTTTCAAAAAATAAACTGTGAAAATGTGTTAGGAATGTCATAAAACATGGAATCTGTATGTTACACGTTGTTTGATTCGTAGACAAAATTTTATAAAATGAAAAAACAATAGCCGTTAACTCATTGAAATGTAATCTATTTAATCAAGAAGTTCTATAAATGGTTGATTTCAAGGTTCTTGGCTAAGAGACTGTACCGGTCAAAACGCATCTTATAACAAGTTCTTCTGCAAGGGAATTTGAAATGGTTTCAAGTCTCAAGCCACATATACTTATAAATAAGGAGGTGGAAAAACCCGAGGGGACCAGACCCGGAGAAAAGGGAAGCCGTTGTATGTCCAGTCCCGTTTGAAGTAATAAAGCAATAAAGAAGTTTAAGTTTTCGTTTAATAAGTTTTTGGGCCTTCTCAAAAGGGAAAGGCAATCTCTGGTATGCCTATGATGATTTAACTTTGTTTTATCTCGACCAAAAAGTAGTTAAACTACCTTAATGATTTTATTTTTGTAAATATTCATCTACATCAAGAACATAAATGCATTTCATGACATAGATAAGTATGAGAAATAATAAGTCTGATAAGTGCGTCTTACAACTATGGCTTAGTAGTAACATATGAAGCAAAAGGTTAACTTCTATGTCCCAAGCTTATACACAACTGTACCTAAACCTGATTAATTTTGAGAAAAACACAACTGGTATAGAGACCAAGAGATTTGTGAAAAAAGGCCGTGTTAGGCGAGGAATGCCGAGACTAAGAGAGAGAATTAATCCTTGTAAAGCAGGATGATCATGTAATGATACTTCATTATAGATGGCGTGTGCACCATGGTACAACCCAAAATTTTAGTGAAAGACGGAGAAGAGGGTAAACTAAACGGAATAGACACACACGAAGGCTAAGGAGGGGAAATCAATCACAAATGCAGAAAAAAGAACTATTGCGTGAAACTCGTACAGAAGTAATGAAATGTCTGCGCTAATGCTTTAGCCCAACAATTTTCAGAGGGATTGATGCCTTCGTTTGAGAATGACCGGGTCTTTCAGGAACCTGGGGCATTAAAATTAAAGAGTTCAGGAAGATGTGCGTTAGTTAACTTCGTCCTCTTGGTAAACTCACGCTTCCTCTGCTTCGGTTTAGGTTTGATTCCCTGAACCTGTGCCACTTCTTTTCTCTTCGCCGTGTTAGTCGTGGGTTTCATCCCATTCTTCTGCAGTTCTTTCTCTATGTCGACCATGTCCCTTGGCAATTCAATCCCTCTGAATAACTGCTTCAGGTCATCATCTACTTTGATTACCGCCTTTGGATCGTTAGGATAGACAATATCCTCCTGGGAGTCCAAGTTCGACAGCAACCAAACCTGACCAGCTGCCCTGAGTTCCTGAAAGTGGTTCATGGACTGTTAGCAGAGAGGACTTTCTCTCTCTCCCTCTGACACACACAAGAAAAAAAACATGCATGATGAAACCAGAATATCTTAATAGTTGATAAGGAACTCATTGGAGAGCACTAAACTCGACTGTTAATTTGATTTGGGTTCTCAACTCTTGAGAATTCAACATAAAATTTAAAAATTGAGAATTTGAAAGTAAAAATGAGAAAAGGATTCAACTACCATGTCAGCTTCTGCAGCCTTCAGGAGAATAAATTCCCCAAATATTAAGGAACTTATTCCCTTCTCAAAGGTTGCAGAAAAGATTAGATTAAAGCGAGAATCGGTATTCCTCTCACTCGAAACCCTTCTTATTAGTTCCAGAGAACTTCCTACACTGACAAAACAAGAAACACATGCAACTCGAGCAGAAGAGATGCATCTCAAGAGACATGCAGAAGACCAATCGTCAATGAAGTACAACAACAACTAAGCCTTTTCCCATACTAGATGGGGTCATCAATGAACTACTTTTAGAATAATCAAAGCTGAAGTAAGATTGAAAGATAGGATAATATAGAAGAAATCACACTCATCCGAGTTAAATGTACAAATATTGAGGAAAATCAAGAGTCACCTGCAAATCCTCCGTAACAGCTGAATAAGCATCCTTGAGGTCAATCACTGCAATTCCTTCTGGAGCTTTACGTATAAGAACCAGAAGTTCTTGTTTATCTTTTATGTCATGTTTTGACTGGACAGCCAGCAAGAAGACAGATCTTACATTGTAGACTGACAAGTCGATATAACAGCCTTGGTTTAAGAAGCACATGAGATTTATTTACCAAAATAAAATCTTCACATATTGACCTTAATTTAACCTTGAAGCACAAAGAATGCATGAATCTGGTGAGATTATAAAAAACAAAAATGCCACAGAATCATTCAGCACCTGTAGATAAAAGATAATTAAAAATGTATTCTTCAACAGTCACATTTTTAACAACACTTCAGCAATACCTAAACAGTAAATCGGTAGGAAACAATGGCCATTATATATTTAACATATAATGCCAAAAATACATTAAAGATGTTCGAATCTTATACAGGAAAAAGATTAAACAGAGATCTATTTTAAACGGTAAGGATTAAGTTTGTAAAGTAACAAATAAGATAATTGTCCCGGTCTTACATAAAGAACATGTATATCAAGCAAGTATTTGAATAAAAACAACAATGAAAGCTAGTCTTGTAACGGACTTTACGAATTCAAATTTCGCTGGATCATCTGTTGAGCCATAGAAGGAGGTGTTATCTAAGGGACCCAAAGCAGATTCATCTCCCAAAGCAAAGCAGTTTGAAGAAATTGAAAGGCTGTAGTAGATCGTTCTGAGACATCTGAAGAATCTTCTATAGATGATGATGGAGTTGGGAATTAATCACCACCTTATCAACCCAGAACTCTTCCTATTGAACCTAGTAAGTACTTGACGTAGGCAATATCTATCAAATTATATCTTACCAAAGTTTCCATATTGCATCTCATTGACAATAGCATAAATCTTTAAGTGTTACAAAGCGCTAGGCTGCGACTTTTATCAAAGAGAGAGAGAGAGCATATATGTACAGCCTTTTTTTCTAAAAGAAGTGTCGTGGCACATTTTGCTGTTTCTTGGCACTCTTGAAAACTGTTATTTTTCTGGTCACTATGATTTTACAATATTTTCCAGAAGTTCAATTTTTTGGGACATTCTAGGAAGTTGCGTTGTGCACTATAGTTTCTGAAACTAGGCCTTGGTTTGTGGTCAATTCATTCGGTAATGTCTGGCAATATACTCCACAAGTAGGGACGGTTTCTTATAGTTACCTCCAACCTCGCCTTGAAACTTCCCAGACAGGACGTTACCGATTTCTTCATCTAGAACTTGCTATTTTACAGGAAGGCTTCTGTTGTAAACTATCAACAATCATATCCTCATTCTAGACTCCAATGCTTCACACGATTTCATATTCAGATTCCAGGCACTGAAAAGCTAAGCAATAAGAATTATCATGAATAATGTTGTATGTTACATTAGGAAACAAAAGTACCTTGTAAGTAAAGTATCTCCCATCATAATTCACTTTGATATTCTTTGTTAAACTGTCAAACACAGTCTTGTTCGCAGTGACATCAACATAACAGGCTTCATTTATTTCCTCTGGCGTGAGAGATTGCCTTGTCTATTATATTCCCAAAAAAGGAAGGAATTAGTTATATTATGAAGCAAAGTAGCATACATGTCCAACAACATTAAGTGAACTAGCAAATAAATCCAGCCACAACACAGTTTTGTAGGAGTTAGGATTCAAGGATGCACAACTCCTCCATATTTCCATGGTGATAGAATCATTTTTCTACATCCAAGTTATTTGATCAAAAACATGTCTCCTACAAATTGACCATTATGAAGGCACCTGCGAGATAAGATTAGCCAATTGTAGGTTTCTAACTAGGAGCCACCATAGATTCCTCTCTCTCTCTCTCTCTCTTACTAGACACAGATATATATGTACCCCATATATACATATAATACACACATATACACATACATGAATACATATATATAGGGGGGAGAGAGAGAGGCATGCTAGGGTTGGTCCTATGGCCGGAGGTCCTCCTAGATGTGGACTGTCTAATCTCCCTTGATGGCTGCTGATTGGGGATGGTGCCAAGTATATATAACTTCAGGAGTAATGGTCTTGTCAACTTAACTATGGTATGACCTAACTGAGTCATGAATTGACAGACTCACCATAGCCATGACTCAACTGAATTAGGTTTGCTTAACCTAGTTTATTCACTGAGCTGACCACTGTCAAGCAATTAAGCAGGGTTAGCCGAGTGAACAGAACACGCTGGGAAGTTTTAAACTATGAACCAATAAACTAGTAAAGCATACTACCACAGCTTTCACTCAGTGTAAGCCAATTCAATAACTCCTTTATCTAATGGATGCCTCCAACAGCCTCCACAAGTCAATTACTATTATTGCTACATGGTTGCTCCAGGTATGGTAAAGAAGGAGCCCGATTACCTAAAGGGGCATAGATCACCTTGCTAGGGAGTGAGCTCCAAGTCCAAAGGTGAAGACATCGATATCCAGTGTGTGCATATAGGCCTGCCTAACCGCAGTTTGCCAATCAAAAGAACACAACAAGGTGTAAAAATTTTCTGGACTCATTCAACATGTATCAAATCTCAAGATTAAGAGTGGCTGATGGTGACTATAAACTTCTCAACTATAGCGCTTTCCTCCAAATCAATAACTTGGGGAAACTGTGATTTGAGGTGCTGGGAAAACACAGTAAAACTCTGAGGTCCTGGCCCCATGTCCAATAGAGCCAAAGGCCATTTTCCTATGACCCTCCTGTGAGCCAGTGAATCACATGTCTCTCACCAAGTTTTCACAGTTTGAAATCATTTTAAGATGCCACACCTGTGTCTGCTACCAGACATGAAATAGAAACAAAAATTACAATTGAGAACCCTTACCTCAAAAAGAAGGTCAATGACACGTTTGATCTGTGCTCCAGCTGTAGATTTTCTGATTGAATTAATGAACTGAAGTCTTTCAGTGTCATTTGAAAATTTAACTGGAGCAAGGGGCTTCTGTGCTGAATTAGTTGCAGGAGCAGCCCTATGAGGCTGCTTTGGCTTTGAAGATGCAGCATGGGCAGCAATGCCCACAAGGGTGGATTGGCACTTCTCCTGTTGACTCCTGAATTTATTTAGCTTTTCGTTTAGATCCATACAGGATACGTAATGATATATCACAAAGTGGCCTCGGATAGTAATGGCAGCTCGCTACCACCTGCAAATGAACAATTAAGATATGCTACATGGTGCATAATCAGTTTAACTATTAAACTTATCACAAACATCAAAATGTGATCAGAATTGGAAAACAAACATCAGAATCAAAATGAGAATCTAGGGGCCTCAAACATCTTCTGTATTAGAATATCAGTCAAGCAGAAAGCAATACAACAACAACTAAGCCTTTTCCCATACTAGATGGGGTCGGCTACATGGATTCTTTGTTTCAACATAGCCCTATCATGTGTAATGCTAGCAGCTTTATTGTTTCTTTCCAACACTTTTGTGGTTGTCCTCTTCCTCTTTTAACATATTCACAATATAATTTTTCATATCTTCTTACGGGAGCATCCTTGGGTCGTCTTTCTACATGTCCAAACCATCTTAAATGATTTTTCATTATTTTATTCTCTATTGATTCCAGTGTTATAATTTTTCACAATATACGTATCGTATCGTGAAGCCCAGCATATCGCACCGTATCGCACGATACGCCCTGAGACCCTTATAAAGGGTCTCGGGCCGACTGAAACCCATGATTTTTTGCAGGTTTCCTCTCTCCTCTTGGGTTCATCAAGCTTCCTAAGAGCCGGTTTTCGCCTCCTTAGTGTTCAAAGCTCCAAAATCGTGCCCTACGGTGTCCGTGCAAGTCTCCAAACTCGGATTTTGGTATATTTTTAATGTTTTTTTCATTTTTTTTCTTTATATTTGTTGTTTTTTGTGTTATTTAGGTTTTTTTTTTGAATGATAAAATATGAAGTTATTAAGTGTGTGTAAATGATTTTTATTGCATTCATGAAGTGGGAGACACTCGATTTGAGTGTTATTTGAAGATTGGGGGATTTATAAAGTGCTTTTATTTTCAGGTTTTTGTTTGAATTAAAGTACTCCATTGAGATAGCAGGAAGGGGTGGTAGAGACTCTCATTCAAAGTCTGATGATCCATTATGACAGTGGGGTATACCAGTTGAGGGTTCAAGGTTAAAAATCAGATGATTATTTTGTGAAAAGATAGTTAGTGGTGGATTTTCAAGGTTGAAACACCTAGCAAGAACTAGGAAAGAAGTTGCTCCATGCACAGGGAGAGTTAGAAGTTTGTCAGAAGGTATTAAATGACAATGCCTGCAGATGATTGAGAACATACAAGAACGGAGACAACAAAAGGATGATTTTCAGATATATGAAGAAGCTGATGATGCTACTGCCACTGGATTTGGATTCACTGATAGTTTGTCTTTAGATGCTAGAACAGAGATTGGTAGTAGCAAATCACGAGCACCTACTAGAAGAAAGAGGGTTGCAGCTGAAGACTTCGTGCTGCTATGGCTTCAGAACAACTGCATGATCAGGCAGACCTTGCAGTGGAAAGATGGTTTTATGATGCATGCATTCCATTTAATGCAGCAAACAGTTTTCATTTTTAAGCAATGACAGATGCAATTGCAAACATTGGTCCAGGATATAAGATGCCCTCCTATCAGAAATTGAGAGGGAAGATATTAGATCAGACCGTAATTGAGGTACATCAATACTGTTCGACTTTGAGACAGTCGTGAAAGAAAACAGGATGCACTATTATGGCAGATGGATGGACCGATAGGTGAGGAAGGACATTGCTAAACTTTCTTGTATATTGTCCTAAAGGACTCATGATTTTGAGATCTCTAGACATGTTAAAGGAGAGGCACACTACAGAGATCCTACGAGAAGAATTTGATAAGATTATACAGGAGGTTGGGCTACAGAATGTGGTCCAATTGATTACAAATAATGCAACTAACTACAAAGCAGCTGGAAAGGAGTTAGCTGATATTTATGGGACTTTCTACTGGACACCATGTGCAACCCATTGTTTAGATCTCATCCTCGAGGACATTGGTGAGATGAATGAAATAAAGGCAGCAACTGAGTGTTGCCAAGATATTATAAAATTCATTTACAACCATGCCTTTGTTTTGTGTATGATGAGGAGATATACAGAAGGTGCACAGCTTCTTCGCACAGCTGTAACTCGGTTCGCAACAAACTTTTTATCTGTACAAAGTATTGTGAGACAGAAGCAAACTTTGAAGAGAATGTTCTCCTCAGATGGGTGACAACAATTTGCAGAGTTGCCTCAAAACAAAAGAAATAGAAAGTTGAATGAGATTGCAGAAACAGTTTTTAGAAGTTCATTTTGGAATGCATGTGTCATATTATTAAAAATTACTTGTCCTTCAGTGAAAGTTTTGAGATTGGCTGATAGCGAGGAGAAACCATCTATGGGCTACCTTTATGAAGCCATGGACAGGGCAAAAGAAGCCATCAGAAATAATTTTAATGGAAAAAAGAGAGATTATGTGCCCGTGTGAAAAATAATTGATAGTAGATGGAATAAACAATTGCATCAGCCTATTCATACAGCAGCATATTATTTACATTCAGGTACTCCGGAACCTTCAAAAGGGACGGTGAGGTTAATCGAGGAATCATTGATTGTATCGACAAATTAGTCATTGATGAGAGCATAGCAGATGCGATACATCGAGAGATGGAGATATATGATAATGCTCTTCACTTGATGGGTTTGCCTGTTGCAATTCGCAACTGCACTACGATGCGTCCAGGTAAATTGTTTATTTTCATATTTAAGTTGCATCTTACATTACTGTGGATTATTATGTCTCTAAGTTTGTATTTTTTTCAGATGTTTGGCGGAACAGGTTTGGAAGTGATTGTCTAAACCTTAGAGATTTTGCAGTCAGAGTCTTAAGCCAAACCTGTAGTACAACAGGTTCTGAAAGAAATTGGAGTGTTTTTGAACACATCCATACAAAAAAGCGCAACAGGTTGAAATACAAAAGGCTTAATGATTTGGTTTATATTCGTTGTAACATGCGCCTTCGTGAAAGGTAATATTGTATTACTATTACTTTCAAATTTTCAATTCAATATTGTTTAACTTCAGTTTTCAATTGCTAATATTACTTACTAATTGTTTATCTTTGTTTGTGTTGTAGGCAATTAAAAAAAGTAAATAGAGAAGAAAGTCAGTTCAATCCAATAAGTTTGGATAATTTTGATATATTAGAAAATTGGGTTATGGAAGACACTGAAGAAAATTCCCTCCTAACAGAAGAAGACATTGCCTAGATTAATTTGGAAGGAGCGCAACAACATTATGGAGATGAAGAATTTGATTTTGAAGAAGAAGGTGTGGGCGTGACTGATGATGATGATGATGAGGATCTGCAACAAGGAGAAGATGAATATTATTTAGTTGATGATCCTGATTACAATTTGTAAAATGTAACATTATATGTAACTGTAGTGTAAACTGTGTCTGTATTTTATTTTTTGGATTCAAAATATGTAAATTTGGATGCAATTATTCAATGTTGAATGCTCAATCTGTACTAAACTTACATTATATGAATTTAAAGCAATTATCAGATTTTTCCTGATTTTTTTCAATTTTTTTACTAATTTTTATTGACTTTTAATTAATTTTTATATTATTTTAATATTAAAGTACAATACGATACGATACGCCCGTATCGTGGAGCCCAACGATACACGATACGATACGCGTCAAACAACACTGATTGATTCTACTCCCAATTTGTTTCTAATAACCTCATTATGTATGAGGTCTTTCCTTGTATGACCACTCATCCATCTCAACATCTTAATTTATGCTCCAGACATCTTTTGTACATGTTGATGATTAACTGCCCAACACTAAGAACCATATAACATAGTAGGTCTAATTGATGCTCTATAATATTTACCTTTCAACCCTAGGTATTTAAAACTTTCTCGTGAGAGATGCAATATCGAGAATTGATGAGGAAAATTAATAAGGAAGTGATGCCCAAAGCTATATGAACATTAGAATCATCAGTCTTGAAATCAGGAATGAAATTTTTAGTATTAGGAATTGTGATTTCATAAGAGAATTGGTAGCAGGTGGTGCTTCAGCTCCTTGACCTGTTGTAATCCATTCCGCTTGTACTAAGTATATTTGGTTTCTATGGTTTAAAATTTTAAAGATGCAAATGCATAAATCATTTTGCTTAAACATACAGGCAGAGTCAGGACAAGCTGTTAGGAGGATAGAACAAATCAAAGATGAACACTATGCACATCGGATATTCAACTAAGTTTCTTTCTCAGTAAGCTTAATCGTGTGAATGTTGATTAGTTCAAATTTTCACATACTCAAAGAAAAATAGGGAAACACTCATTTTTCTTGAGCAGTACAAGCAACAGAGCACATGATAGGGCTCTGTGGAAACAAAGAATACATGTAGCCGACCCCAACTAGTATGGAAAAAGGCTTAGTTGTTGTTGTAGTAGTAGTAGTAGAAGAAACCGTTCAAGTTGAAACATCTTTCAGTATTTGATTGTCAATTCCTTAAGAGTAAGAAGGCCAAACAGTCCACATAAAACAGACACTAACCTTTCTTATTTGTTTTCCAAGCAGAAGTACACCTATCAATCCAATACAGGACTCCTTTTCGGTTGGATTCTGTAAATTAGCTTCCTTTCCACAATAAATTATTACAAGATTCTTCTCACCTCAATCTGCATCTGCATCTGCATCTATATCACCTATACATGGCCTAAAAAATGATAGAAACGCCCTAATCTGCATCTGAACAAATTTTTATGGAGCATCACATTCCATAAAATGACTCCCTTGTTTACTTTTTGTTTTCACATTCTCTCCATCACAGGAACAAACCTAGAGCCCGCTGTCGTGAGAGAGAGAGAGAGAGATTCAATCAAGAGCTATCTAACGAGCTACTTTGCATGGACATGAATAGTGATTAGTTTTGATGCCTTCATTTACATTTGCAGAATTTTCACTGTTGCACACACACTCTCTATGTGTTTGATCATATTTCTACCCCAATATATTCTATAATCATCCTATACTTCTAATATCCTCTATGCTTAAGCTATAAAATACTTTCAATTCATTTACATTCCAGCAATTTGCTTTGGGAATTGAAGGGTTGTTGCATTTAAAATTCGTGTGAGTTTGCATCATTACATTCATAAAAACAAAAAACAGGATTTCAGCATCTCTGCATATGTCTGTTTCTACAATTTTAATTCCTTGATGCTTGCTCCGATTAGCTTGAAATTTGGCACAATTGCTCCACACACCTTAAGTCACTCTAAATAAAATTGGCAAGATTTTTAGGACCGTGCAACCACGTAATAAAAAGGAATAAAGACCGACTCAGTGTTTGCACTTCTGTTGCATAATCGGATTTCCTGAAACAGAGGTTGGGTAAAAGTCCCATATCTATGTCCACAGGAATCCAATCAATTTGATTTTTGATGCATTGGAAAGCTGACATCCATAGCTTTCCAGCAACATCAAAATCATAAAAATCGGAGTTCTGAGTAGGGAGATACAGGCTCATCTTTTAGTCTCTGTATTTTTGAAATAGAGCTATTCCGAATCAATGAGTCTGTCTGTTTCAAATATTTAATTCTGATTCAATACTGCTCCGAATTCAGATTTATAAAAGGCTACAGTCTCTCCATACTACCAGATTGGTCTAGTAAAATTTTGAAGATTTTTGGAGACCTATAACGTATTCAAATCTCTTTTAGAAACAAGCTCTGAAAACAAAATTTTCTGTTTTTCAACAGCTTGTACATTCCAAGTATTGAATCAAAGTGCACAAGCTCAAAACTCTTTCAAAAACACTTGTTCACGTGATTTGGAGTTCATCTTGGCTTTAAAATTGAAGTTTCTAAGCGCTCAATACCGACCCTTGAGCATCGGCTAAAGAAGGTTTGAGTGAAAAGATCCCGCTTGCCTACAATCGCCTAGAAGTCTAAATTTTTCAAAATATTTATTAGTTTTGAACTAGCTGGCATGCTCACGCAAGCGTAGGTGTGGAAACTTTCATTTCAAGTTTTCTTTATAAACTTCAGAATGAAAATTTTCATGTCTATAGAACTGGCACGCTCGGTGGGAGTCGGGTCTTAAGGAACTTCATTTCAAAAAGTGAACTTCAAAAACTTTGCAAAACTTGGTATTTTTTTTCAAACTTTGCACAAATTTTGAAAACAATGGATGAAAGCAAGCCGAGGAAATCCTCATCGAACGCTTCAAAGTGGTTTCCCAAATCCTCTAAAACCCGAGAAGAGATGGCTGCTATAAAGGAAATCTTTAGAAAGATTGATACTCTAAGCCATTAGACCAAGGTGCATCGATCACATGAAAGCTCATCTCGGGCACATAGAGAGAAAGATCATGAAAGGAAAAGCAAATCAAATCCAAAATTCGATGAAGGATATGAGGCTGGAGATGAAGCTCGAATGAGGATCAAATCATCCAATTCCAAGCATTCAAGCACCCCAAGTTCCAAGCAAAAACTAAAAAAAGAATTTTATAGTTCAAAAAGCCAAAAAAAGCTGGAAAATTTTCAAAAACCAAAAAACCTTGGAAAACAAAAAGTTGAAATTCCGAAAGTTGGGAATGAAGTCCACACTCCTGGGCACACACACAGAGTGGGGCATGAGATCCACCTCATGAGTTTCACGAAAGGATGAGAGTCGTATACACCTAGGATTGGAAACGGACAGGAAACCGGAGCTCAAAGCCACGCAATAAAAAGATAAAATTACATAAAAGAATATAAGAACGACACCAACTAACAAGTATATCATATCAAAACAAGAAAGTTTCATTCAATAACATTTCCAATTTTATGCATGTAACTTTCATATCAAAATTCTAAAATATAATATCAGGCATCTAAAAAGCACAGTATAGTATGAAAATGAAAAGGCTAAAGTAAAGAGCACAATGCACCCACGTACACATAGTATCCGGTAATGACTAATTAATGAGTAATAGAAAATATAAAATATTTTCTTAATGCAACAAACATGAAGAGAAAAAGAAGAAAACTTAGCAATGAATCCTTTTGTGAGTCAAATGACTCAAATCAAATGGATTCTCAATTTCTCACGGTGCGTGAGAATTGGAATCCTAGGGGATGCCGAATGGGATGCCCTTCCAGTGGGAATTCATGACCATTGTTCAGTTGTTCACTGGGGATTCAACCATGTTTAATCAATGGCCGGCCTCAAAACTCAATGGAGTGCACATGAAAAACACGATCAATCTAGCATGATTGTGTGCATCTAAACATCAGAATCAATCGATGATTCCTCACCTAAAAACTCAGAGAGAGAGAGAGAAGTTCTAGCATGATTGTGTGCATCCGAACATCAGGATTAATCGATGGTTCCTCACCTAAAACTCGGAGAGAGAGAGAGAGAGAGAGAGAAATGAGAACTTTCAAAATCTCCGGATGGTCGTTGCCTTGGCGGTGATCCCACCGGTGAATGGTCGCCCGTCGCCCGCTGGTGATGAGCGCAGAGTGCCAGAGAGAGAACACAACAACCCAGCCACGGAACCGAATTCTGAATAGGTTTGGAAATTAGGGGTTTTACAACCCTTATTTTGAAATTTGGATCAGGTCGACCCATATCCATATGGGTCGAGCTGATCCAACTCTAACGGGTATGGATCCAACTCTAAACTCTTTGTTGTTATGACGTCTGGGGTCGCTCTCTTCTTTATCAATATAATCAATTCTCTCGTCATTACAATCTTGCACTTTTGAATTATTTGTTCAATCTCCCGTGACACCTTAGAATTGGTTTTACAGTCCAGATAGAGGAAGCTACACTGCAAATGGATTCCCAAATTAGCGACAAATCAATTATGTATCCATTGTTAATTATCCTATTCAATTTATTAACACATAGATTATAGTTTTAATCTTTTACTGTTCATTAGGCCACAATGTGTCAAACTTTTTTCTTGTTCGTTCAAAACGTTCTCGTTCGTGTACACTGAAGCAGCATCGCTTTCGTTCTTCGAAGATGCAAAGAACCATACAACAACCAAGAAGAAACCTAGAACCGCTTGGAATGAAATAACATATAATACATGAGATATATCAAAATTGGCATTTTTTAACAAAAGAAAAGGATATTTCTGTAAGCAGTAGCTCCTCGAAAGGTAATGGAAAACCAGAGAACAACAAGAAGGAAGAAAATTAAGTTGGTTGAGAAGCAAAAGAATTATGAAAGTAACGATCAAAGTGAGAAGATAAAGAAAGAAGAGAAGAAGTTGGGCAGAATCAATGTCGTCCTTGAAACATTTGACATCTGCTACACACCCTTAACGATGGTGGTGTCGTTTGAGAACATTAGCAGCACTCCCCTTCTCCTCCCCCTTTTAGCCGAACTTGTAACCACATACCTTTTTGGTTGAGAAATAAAATGGCGATGATGGCAACTCTGACGGCCTGCTAATTTTGGTTGGTGGTCAAAATGATGATGGCAACTCTGTATATGAGTCAAAGGACATATTGAAAGAGATAAAGAATAATGTGAGCGCAAGACCTTGGGACAAATGTGTGACAAAAAAACTGAGTCAAAACCATTATCAAATACCATGTCGGCTTTAGCTTACTTGAAGAACTTCAACAATCAAGAGGAAACTTTACAGTTGACAAGGTCATGCAGATTGGAGTTTTATTTGTTTCGCTTATCTTATGCATGGTTCTCCATTTTGATAATATATGCAATCTGTTGCCTCCTATTTTAGAAATAAGATTCTCAAATATTTGTCTGTTGTTTAGTATTCTTGTTTTGATATGATTCATTTACTTAAATGTATCTTCTCATAGTTGTCAATTATGAACAACAATTCATATAATTTTAATTATATATAATGTATATTGAAATTTTTATATTTTTAATAGTGACATATCCGTATGTTAGATTTTCTGAAATTCACGAATCCTGTACCGATACCATACCCTTATAACAAGGCCATGCAGATGTAAGTTTTATTTGTTTCTCTTATTCACTCCAAAGAACCTAGGTCTTGATCAAATTTAAGATTCCTAAGCATCTTTTAAAATTTTTAAATCATGCCTGAAACTAGTGTAACAAGAGTAAAGAAAGATGGTCAAAAGGTCAATCTATGACCAAATTAGATACTGTGGCATTACACTGATTAGTTTGGACAACCAAAAGTATCGTGACAAGTTAATAGGTACAGGGGAATGCTGCAAAAACAAGAAACAAAAGGTAAACAATTGAAAAGAGCAAAAATGAAGCAAAGGGGAGAAGAAGGGGAAGAAAAAGAAGAGAGAACGACTGATGTTGGATGGAGGAAAAACAAAAATACAGCAATGCATGTTGGATTTTAAAGCATGATTATAAAAGCTTTAGCTCATAGTCGAGGCACCTCAATCAGGCATCATGGTTAGGTATTGGATCTTTCCTAGTATGAACGTTGTCAGGAGGGTTTCAACAGAGAAAAAACCAAAGGAACAAAGAAAAAAATACAGGGTTGTAAAGTATCTGCTAAAGCCGTCTTCTTTGTTTCTATATATTTATAGCATTTTCCCATCCCTTTTCGTTTTCACTAGGATAGAAATGGTTTAATTTGGTTGCTTTTTAGATTTTTTTAATAAAAACTAAATACTTTAATTACAATAATTTCTTAAAATTTAATCACACTCTTAAGAGGTAGCTAGTCTCATAACTGGAGAGTGATTGAAGCCAATGTGGTCATCATCTACTTGAACCAAATCATGACATAATGGATTCCTTCCATTATTTGATGACTTATTGTACCACTTTAGTTATACAATTTATAACTTTTCAAAATAACCACCATGAGTTATACAAGTTAATGGTTTTTCAGAATAAATATATTTTTCATGTATAACAACAGTTCATGTACTCTTTCTACTTATCATTTTTTTTTGTTTCAATTATGCTTTTTATGTACAACTAAGAGTTTTAAATATATCTCAAACACACGTGAATAATATGCGTGAAGAATAGGTCTTTCAATATCAAGGGTTTATTGTCATATCCTCAATACACATAAGACAATGATATTTTATTCTTTTAAACCATATCATGTACCATTATAAGCTCTCGGTGTTACTCTTTATTAAATTGATTGTCATGTGAGATAAAACTCGGATACACTAGATGTCTCTCACTTAAAGTGAATTTTCAATTGTATTTACTTTGTAAAGCCAAAAACATGATACATTAAAAACCTCACTTTGAAATTTTCAATTGTATCACCATGGGTTCTTCGAGTACTTCGTATTCAATATGTTTTAAATACAATAACTCATGTCTTTTAATTGTTATAAGGTCTTACCATGTCCCACATGATTTTTTCCAACATAAACAAACTTTTAGGCATATCACAAATGCATATACCATGCATTGAGAAAAAAGCTTGGATATGCCTCCAAACAATGAATCCACCAATACTTTCTTTAATAAGCTGAGATATATAATAGCACACAAACATTATATGCTTGCTCCTAAAGTAATTAGTTCTAATTTTTTGTCATAATACAAACAATTCTCTCAAACTATTGTGTTAGCTACACAAATCTCATTTTCATATAATAACGAATAAACAACTATCTCCTTCAATGAAGAAAGATATACCTTCTAAGAAATGTGCTTTTCTTAGCCTCTTTACTGTGACAATTTAATCAATCATGAATCATTGAATGGATTAATATTACAACCCTTAAGAAAGCATCACTTTCTTCAAAAAATGTCATACCCTATATTAATTATAGTCATATCTCCTTACAAGACTCAATGACCAAGGAGTGTGGATCCCATTATCAAGATCCAATGTCAATTTGGTCATTTCAAGTGAATAGAATCATCACCCTAAAAGGTAACCGATATCAAGGATATGCCAATCATAAAATATAAATATCAAGATTATCCAAACTTCATACATATATGCTATATATTGCTTGTAAAACAATATTTATCATAGCCATGCACATATTTTTCTATAGATCCATATGGTGACACGTTGAATTCATGTATCAAGAATTATAAATTTTATATCATTAATTAATGATCTATATAAAGGATCTCATGATATCATAATGCTTTTGTTATCAATTTGCATTATGATGCACATCATACTTTTCTCAAGGATAAGTACAATTTATCTAATATATCAAAGATATGTTTAAGCACAAATTATATTGTGTGCAAAAATTTACACCACAATCATGCAATATGGCTACACTTTCATAAAGTCATTTTGAAACCATCTCATTGGATATCCTAATTCACATTTGAAAATGCTTTCGAAAATGATCATATTACAACCATAAGCAATATACTCAGTTTATTATAACCAACTCATTGGCTATTTGCTTCTCATTTTAAGTGGTTTCCCAAGCAACAAAACCATTACAACATTACATGATGATATAAAGCCATCTAGACGTGGTTCTTCATGTGAGCTAATTATATAAAAATTAAGACTATACAACTCCATGTATTTTGAGGTTGACATTTTGAAAACCATATTTTTTTAAGAAAATTTTGAGTGTTTAAATCTCATGACCTCAACAAAAGACATTATATTTATTCACCTTGTAAGTATAATTAATTTGTAATACCTTTAGAAATACATGTAAAGGTTGAATGAAAGAATAATTTGTAAATATAATATCACTCACATATTACATTTCTAGTATACTCCAATGTCATGTTTTATATTAATGACAATTCATTTTATATAAGAGTTATTGGAGAACTATTTGACTACCTAGTTTTCTCACCTTATTTTCATCTCATATTATAAATGTGTTCAACTGTGCTAACATTTGAGTTATCATTCAGCCACTATGTTAGTATAAGCTTTGGTTTGTAATGACTTTTGCCATCTAAAGGTTGAATTCATTATCAATCAATTTGTCTCAAATGAGTATCATTCTAAATAGAACCCAAGAGGATGAGTATATATCTCACTAATCACAGTCAACTTCCATGATCCATCGACCTCAGTAGCAACTTGAAGTGAAAATGAACATCTTATCTATTTAATGTTGATCCATCATTTACTTTAAACATCAATTGGCTTCATGTTTCTATGTTCATCACTTTCGTCAAATTATTACAATCATATTATCATAATCCCTTCCAACCCTTCTTGCATACTTAATCAACTTATATCGATTGCAAAACACTTTGTTCTTTTAAAATATAAACATATAATGAACACCATCATGCTTATACTCAATCAATGCATGGATTGGTGTACAAGGATCAATTTCTTTAGTCATGGTATATCCATATTTTCCTTCCTTATTCAAAATTCTATAAAACAAAGAAATATATATAAATATGAGTTGTTGAGCAAATGCATCAAAGCGCATCTATATTGAAGGACAAACTCACATAGGCGTATCTACATAGCAAATGTGCATGTAGACACATTTGTCATCAAAGGTAGACACACTTAAGTGTATTCAAGCGGTTGAGTTGATGTATTTGAGTGTACTCACACTTAAGAGGAGATGCATTTCATTGTACTTTTTTGACATACTTCGGTGTGTTTTGCATTCACTTAGAGCAAGAGGGAAGGAGAAAGGAAGAGAAAAGGAGCAATAAAAGGAGCGACGGACTCATCCATGTCCATAAAAAACACTTCATGAGTGAGTGGCAAAGGTAGAAAGGGAGGAGAGAGTGAGAGAGAAAGGTAGAAGAGTGAGCATATGGTGCGAGTCATAGGAGGGAATGAGAGCAAGGTATGAAGGGGTTGAAGGTGTGTGAATATTAAAAGAGAATGTTCTCATAGTGACTATGCTTCTAAAACTCCTTATTGTTACATGTTATTCTTCTAAAACTCCTTAGCGTTATCTTTAGTATATCAATCCTATCTTTAGCATGAACCCTTCCTTGGAGCTTGATGCACTTCAAGATAAAGTTTTATTATCACATTTGATGGTGTCCAACTAGGTATAGGCGTGAACCCTTCCTTTGAGCCTAAAACTAGGATCCTGTAATGCAAATTTGAGTTCACGTGACTTTAAATGATATTGCCTTCATGAACTAGATTTGAACATCTTCTTAGATCCAAATTTCATCAACCGATTGAACTTGAACTTGAATTTAGAATCATGAAACGCCTAACATTGAGACTTTTGAATTGGATCCTTTTGACGGTCTTTATTTGCTTGAGCTGAAAATCCCAAACTTTATGACATTCATCACTTTTCTTAAATTGTAAAATTATGAAAATTCCAAAATTAAAGATATTTAGCTATTTCTTAATTTTTAATTTTTTTAAACTTCATTATTTTTTTTTAAAGAAAAATTTCAGCATGCTTACAAGATCAAATTGGGGAGTCATGAGAAGAGGTCATGGATCCAATAGTGGTTCTCAATCTAACTTGCTTGGTAGTTGTAAATCACACATATGTACTTATGCACACGGGCACACACAGACATATATATATATATACCCACCCACCCACACAAACATACAAACTCACACATATCTCCAATTGTTCATTTGGAAACTATTCTCTGAATTATTTCTTTGGTGACTCAAAAATCAATGAAAGATTTATCAAGTGGACATGAAGTTGACTTTCTTGGATGGAGGTTTTGAGGAAGAAATCTACATTGTGGTTGAAGGATACGAAGGTAATTTTTTTAAATTAAAGAAGGGTTATGTATATTTGAAAGCGTCTTGTGCTTGGAACTTTACAATTGATAAACATTTTCAAGAGAATGGTTTTATCAATACTCATATGAGCATGTGTTTTATGTGAAGGCTAGTAAAGATCATGATATTTTTATTTGTTTGCTTATATGTGGATAACCTAATTTTGACTGAACGTAAACCTATGATGTTTGAAAATTCTAAAAAAATTGTGACAAAAGAATTTGAGATGAAGCAAAAGAGCCTAATGTCATTATATCTTGACATTAAAGTAAATCAAAGAGATGACAAAATTTCTCTCTTAAGAAAAATATGCTACGGGAGCTCTCAAGAAGTTTGAAATGGAAAATTGAAGTCCAATTAGCATCTTTATTCAATTTGATTTGAAGTTATTCAAGCATAAAGATACTCTCTTCAAAAGTATTGTTGGCAGCTTAAGGTACTTGACTTTTACTAAGTCGAATACTCTTTCTAGTGTTGGTATTATTAGTCAATTCATGGAAGATCCTAATTTATCATATGTAGATGACCAAAAGAATACTTTGATATATAAAAGGTGCACTTGATTTTGGAATCTTTTATACAACTGCTCAGTATTTCAAGCTTTTCAACTATTGTGGTAGTGATTGGCCCAATAATATTGCTAATCAATAAATACCTACTAGGTTTGATTTCTTGATAGACAATTTGGCATTTGGTAAAATGACCCATTGTTATTTTATCTACATGTGAAGTAACATATGTGGCTATAATTTCTTGTATTTGACATGCAATTTGGTTTAGAAGTATATTAAAGAAACTTTATCAATCACAAAAACATACAATGAATATTTGTATTTATAAAAAGTTCATAGCTGTATGATACAATCTTTTATCAAAGGAGTAAGCATATATTGATATAAGGTACTATTTTACTAGAAAATGCATTTCAAAAAAGGTGGCTGAGTTTGAAAAATGTCAAGATCAAATTGCATATATCCCACCAAGCCTTTAAAGATTGAAGTTTTTCAAAAAATTGTGCTTACTACTTAGCATGATGAAATCAAGTGTAAAAGGGAGTAGTTGATAAATAAACTTGATTTATTTAGATATTTTAAGAATTTTAGAGTCAATTGTTGCTTATTTTTTGAGATTTTGCTTCTAAGGAAGTTTATTGTTTGGGTTTTTATTATGTGGAAGTTTTCTAAAGATCTTCTTTCTAAAACGTCATTTATTTCAAAATTAATAATTTGTCAAAGAAGTCATGAAACTTCTTAGAGTATTTTATTTATCTCTATAATGTAATGAAAGTTAATGATTATGAGATTAATGAGAATTCAGACTTTATTTATTTGATTTTTATTGATCCCCTTTCAAGCCTCCTCACTTGCAATTATCATAGCCTTATATTTTGACGGTTCACCTTAAATAGAATTTGGTGTTCTTAATAATTTAAAACATAATTTTGGAATGAGACAAAATTAATGCTTTATTTATGCTTTTAGATATTCTAGTATAGAATTTTGTCCAACTCTTAAAAGGGTGTTATTGAACACACGCCCTTTTCACTAAGCCCAAATCCTTTAGAGTTAAATTCTCTATACTACTCTAGCTAAGCAAAGTGCATTTTCTTTCTCTCTCTCAATCACACCCAAGGAGGCGCACTCCATGTGTGTCTCCTATGTAAATGAGATGCATGATCAGTTAACTAATTGTGATGTTTAATCCAAACCATTACAATATTCCAAAACATTTGACGACCAAAATGGTCGAATACCATCAATCAGTCATCTTCGTGTATTGTTTTTGCCTATGTATTAAATGAAACTATAAAAAACTTGATGACAAAAGTGAGAAGTGTGTTTGCATATTTTTTTATATGATATTGGTGAGATAGTGGTGACAGCCAGCTGGGCTACAGCAGCAGGAGAGACAGAATACAGAGGGAGGAGAGAGGGGTATATGATATTTTTTTCTACAGAAAAATTCAAGTTTGTTTAGTGCTTATCATGGTCGATCTTTTAATTAAATGAATAAATACCGTGTGTTTGCCATGCTTCCAATTTCCCTGGTTTCAACGTGACCTGCTCTCCGACACTCGGCTCAAACTCCAGTTTGTGTTCACCAAATGACTAATACAGCAGTATTCATTAGTTTGCATTTGGCATTCGGTTTGAAACATCTGGTATCGCATATGAAAGATTTGTCAACAGTTACAAGTTTATCGTAGCAAAAATTATGCATAGTAAATTAAAAAAGAACTTCAAATCGAATCATTTTTCGTTTCCTACTTTTTCTCCCTTTTACTGTCTTATCTCTCCTCACTTTTTCCCTCCTCCTCCTGCAACAAAAACGAAAACAACAAACCTCCAGTGAATGTTACTCCTCAGACTTGTTCCCTTCGCTCCGCAAGTATTTGTGATTATGATGGTAAGGTTGCCAGACATGACACTTGTGATGAACTGATGATGATTACAATGCTGTGGTTTCGTATGAGATGATGATATACGTAAAGAGAATTCGTCGGAAGACCAAGAAGAGCTGGGAGTAGAGGAAGGCACCCTCTCTCTCACACACGAAAACACACAATTGTTGGTTTGTAAAGTCTGGTGAATGAACCGAGCCGCTTGTGGTTTGGGTCATGATGAACCCCTTCATGCTTGGTTTGTAAAGATCCGAGCTCAAGACGGACACAATCAAGTACCATTCACTTCGTCTCAGCTTTTATTTGACTTGTTGGCAACTGAAAGGCTCTCCAATATTTTAATCTAGAAGTCAAAGGTGTCAAAGCACGTCTTCCCCTGAGTAAAAGAGTAGCAGGTAATCTTTTAATTTAAGCGTTTTATTTCCATATTTTGACCTATTATAAAATTCCTAGGCTCTTGCATCAGCTCAAACACCAACCAAAGTGACAGGCCATCATTTTGACCACCAACCAAAATTGGTAGGAAAGGTCTATGGTTGCAAGTTCGGCTAAAAGGGAGAGGTGAAGGGGGAGTGCTGCTAATGTTCTCAAACGGCACCACCATCGTTAAGGGCGTGGAACAGATGTCAAATGTTTCAAAGACGACATTGTTTCTGCCCGCCTTCTCCTTCTCTTCTTTCTTAATATCTTCTCACTTTGATCGTTACTTTCATAATTCTTTTGCTTCTCAATCAATTTAATTTTCTTCCTTATTGTTGTTCTATGGTTTTTCCATTACCTTTCGAGGAGCTACTGCTTGTAGAAATATCCTTTTCTCTTGTTAAAAAATGCCAAATTTGATATGTCTCATGTATTCTGTAATTTCATTCCAAGGAGTTCTAGGTTTCTTCTTGGTTGTTGAGTGGTCCTTTGCATCTTCGAAGAACGAAAGGGATGCTGCTTCAGTGTACACGAATGGGCACGATTTGAACGAACAAGAACAAAGTTTGACACGTTGTGGCGTAATGAACAGTAAAGATTAAAACTATAATCTATTTGTTAATTAATTGAATAGTATTAGCTACCCAATAGTTAGGAATTAGCGGCGAATTTCCTTTAGAAATTAGCAACAGATACATAATTGATCTGTCGCTAATTTGGAAAACATTTGCAGTGTAAAGCCCTCTATCTGGACTGTAAAACCAATTCTAAGGCGTCACGGGAGATTGAACAAGTAATTCAAAGGTACAAGATTGTAATGACGAGAGAAGATATGATTATATTGATAAAAAAGAGAGCCACACCAGACGTCATAACAACAAAGAGTTTAGATATGTATCCTCAACTCATAAAAGACATTTCATCATTGAGACTTGAAATAACTCCAGTGAAGATCACTGCCATCCTCAACTTGTAGTTCTTCAAACTGGTTCCCTTACCAAGTTGAGGTATGCGATCCATTAATGAAAATCGTCGTACCGATTCCCCCCACTTTGATGTTGACGATGGTCGTTGTTTATTATCAAAAATTGCTGAATAAGGAGAATTTGAACGAAGATCCAGAATAGCTGAAAGTAAAAAAAAGGCATTTTAGTCTCTCTCTCTCTCACACACATACACACGTACAAGCACACATTGATTAGGCCATTGTTAATACCTTCGAATTGTTGAAGGCCTTAACCGTCAGGACAGTGAGACAGCCATAAGAGCCGTGCCCGAAAGGCCAAGGTTGGGTTTGTCATGGCGGGGCAAGACAAAGCCAATGTCAATAGCAGAGTAAAGCCTTGACAGTGAAGCTGTGGAACTATAATACACATGTATAGACATGGCCGCTTTCAAGCTGGCACGACGGTTTCAGCTGCAATCGAATCGAGTCAGGAACAGGCTAAAATCAGAATCAGAATCGAGAAAGATGCGATTCGGTTCCAGTTTCACTTTTAAACCAAAACCGGCCTAATACTAAGAGTATTTTTTTAAATTTAATATTATTTACCGGTTTCAAGACGCTCTAAACTCAATCTAGAACCGTCTTAAAACCCGCACTTACGAACCGAAACCGGAACCAATTCGGTTTAGTTTTCGAAGAAACCGAAACCAGCCATGTCTACACATGTATTATAGCTCGGCGCAATCTAAAAGTTAGTAGGACATTCGCCCCTCCGTAAGATATACAGTAGATCAGCAGCTGGGCAATCATGTTTTATGCGACGTATCTGGACAATTGAGAAAAGATAGGTGAGGTTGGGAGGTTGCATTGAATGAGGATATTGCAGAGGCACTTAGATTTAGCCAAGGAGCTGGATATGGAGGTGAGGCCAGAGCAGCAACGGCTGTCTGGCTTCCCGCTTGTTCTCAGGCTATCGCATTTATCATCAAAGATGGAGAATTCCTTTTGGCAACCATCCAGCTGCGGTGGCAAAAGGTCTGGTAATTGGGCCGATGCAGATGCAAGAGAAAGGAGGAGGAGCAGGATCACGATGCAAGAGAACTTAAACATGGCTGCTTCTCTCCCTCTTAATTTTTTTTCTTCCTAACTGATTTGGATAGAGCAATGGCGGACTTTGTCACGGGCATGATTTCTGTGGCGCGCGCACTAGACTATGCATGGGCAGAGATGCGCGCACCGGATGTTCCTTGTTGTGACTTGATGTTTCTTTATAAACGCCTTGCATATGTGAGTCATGTACATAGTTTAACTGGATGAAACTAGACCATCCAAGTCTTGAGTCGGGTTGGGACTGGACTAGGCTGGGTTAGTAGATTAACTAAGTAAGTGAGGTTAGTAAGGAAGGAATATTCCTTAGAATATTCTTTCAGCCAAGGGTGGTGAAACACATGCAGCCGAGCCTGTAAATACCCATGGGCGAGTATGTGTAATGCATTCCATTCCACTCCATTCCATTCCCTGCATATTCCTTGACATTCCTTTGTGCCCAGCTTTAGAGAGTGAAGCTAGGGAGTAGCAGCCTGTTTAGGGAGTGAGAAACACACTCTTGTGTGAGTGTGATTCCAGCTAGAAGGTGTGAACCGAGTGAGAGTGAGCAGTCAGCCGAACACAACCTGTTCAGTCCTGTAATTTTGTTTCCCGTCTTGATTGAATAAAGCTTGAGAGTGTTCCTTCTTCATGCGATCCTAGTGAGTGAGTGTCACTCATGTCTACGTGTGCGTGCATAGCGCCGTGTGAGAGCATGGAGGACTTTCACAAAGCAACGAACGGAGTGCAGTTGAGGTAAACCTTTGTTGGATGCAGATCTGTCAGGAACTTGTTGCATTCTACACGTCTAAAGAGTGGGTTGAAGAACACAATCGTGCATTCTTGCCATCACAGGTGAGTTAACCTCATTTAAGGTGAAGCTAAAAACTAATCCATGACAGTTTGGTATCAGACATTTCGAAGCTCGAATCGAGAAGGATTCATCACAGGAATGATCGTTGCAAGTCGTTTGGCAAAGATCGGGAGCGTGCAGAATTTTTAGTGAATAACAGACAGTTTTTGTAGAGGCGCTCTGATCTGGACCTTGCTCAACTGATCTGAACGAGGTAAGGTTGAATTTACGTCATTTAGATTCAAATGTATCAAGGATTGATAGATCAAACTCGGATCTAGACAGATCGGGGCAGTATTCGTTCAGTTCTTGAGGAAGAACAACACCGGAAAAGTGGCCGACATAACGTAGGTTGTACGATCTTCAATTTTGTTGATCTAGCACGAATTGATGTTTTCTTAAACTCCTAACAGGTCAATCTAACATTACTAAAGTGTAATTGAGTTAGATCGGGAAAGGAATCACACAAATAGAGTCAGATCTGTTCATAGAAATCTGGAAAATTTTCTAGCGGACTAAAAGTTATAGATCTAGAAATTTCTGATTCAATGCTGCAGTAAAACGTGTTGATTCTTACTTGTTTGGATTGAGATATGTACTAAATTGGTTAATTACAAGTAAGATCAAGTTCAGTACAGCACGAGACAACAATTCCTCACCGGAATTCCTCGAAACTTTGGCCGGAATCAGGCGAAGTTCAGCCTGACGCAGTGACAGACAGAAACGCAACAGTTGGATTCTGCGGTTTTTGTATAATTAGTTTTGGGGGATAAATTTGAGTATTTTGGCTGTAATTTGGCGTGTTTATTGTCTGTTTACCTTAGTTGATCAAAGTATTTGAAATTTTCAAATTCGGGTTCTGTAGTGGGTTAGAATTATATCGCAAAGTAGCTAAAAATTCAGTTGTGCAGAAAAGACGGTCTGCTGTAACAGCTGTGCGTATGTAACAATCGAGCGTTTGTAACAGTGAACCGTGGGCTGTCAAGTTTGAGTGTCAATCTGTAATAGAGTATCTAAGGGTATTAGCACTTGAATTAGATGGGTAAAACACGGAAGGAGGCGGCTGAAGAGGTGAGTTCTTCAGGCAGGTCGTCCACTGAAGATGTTCTGCTACAGATACTTCAGCAGTTGTCTTCCCTGCAAGTGACTTAGGTCCAGCTTCAATAGAGCCATTAAAGATTGGCTATGTAGGTTGTGTCTTTGCAAGTACAGCAAGCCCAAACTCCACCAGATCCAGAAGTGGTCCGACCACAGGAGCTGAGTCTAATTCAGCCTGTAAGTGAGTGTGATATGGCACTCATTCCTAACCTTACTTGTTTGAAACTAAAGGTTCCAGAATCAGTGCCGTTTGGGGGGCGGGGCTTAGAGAGGTATTTAAACGTCTTTCAAGTAGCCAAGAACAACTGAGTGTTAGTGGGTACACTATTTCTAAAAGATGACACGAAGGTTTGGTGGCGAACTAGAGAGATAGCGGCCACTAGTGGAAGTGCCACTCTCCCTATCACTTGGGATGAGTTCAAAATTGAGTTGAAAATCAGTTTACGCTCATGAACTGCAACCACGAGACTTGAGAGCTTCTTACAAAGCTCAAACATGCGGGTACTCTTCACGAGTATGTCCGAAAGTTCACCTCTCTTTTACTGGAAATTCACAACATGACCGAATATGACAAATTGTTCCACTTCGAACAAGGTCTCCAGCCTTAGGCTTAGGTGAAGCTTAGGAGGAGTCCTTCGACCGTGTTGGAGGCGATTACAATCGTGGAAGGCTTTGTGGACCTCCGAGCCTCTAAGAGTGGGGTGACGAATCCACAAAGAAAAGAGATAAGAAAAATGAGAATGGGAAAAATAAAAACAAGGAATGGAAGAAAAAGAAAGGTTCAACTAAAAGTTCTAATGATAAATCGGGTGAGTGTAAGGAGGTAAAGAATGACCAAAATAGGAAGAGTAAGGGAACGGACACTTGCTTAATATGCCAAGGCTCTCACCTTATGAAGTTTTGCCTGAAAAAGGCAAAGGTTACAACCATTCTAGCCGAAGACGAGACGGCAGGTGCTAGTGCTAGCGGTGCTCAAGCCGCATCCTTCCAGCTCTTGGGCGAGGCATGCGTGTGGGATGAACCATGCTGAGGCTTGTTGTTTGTGGAGACACGCATAGGCACTGCCATGGTGCGTGCACTTGTGAACACGGGCTCATCCCACTCTATCATATCCATGACGTAGGCCAACTAGTAGGAGTTGAGGCTAGAGCCTTTGGAGCAACAGTTGAAGACGGTCAACACGAATGCGAATAGAGTAACTGGAGTTGTGAGAGTTTGCCGTGTCGAAGTCGGGTGTTGAAATGATAGCTTAGATTTCATAGTTAGCACACTTGATGACTTTTGAGTTGTACTAGGCTGTGACTTCTTTCATGCAACCAAGATGATAGTCACACCACACCTTGGAGGCTTGGTGTGTGTGGATCTAGTGTAACCCAATCGGATTACGTAAGGGTCATCCTACACTACTCGCTGTTTTAAGAGAGGAAAAGAGGGATAGATGTGATGAGAGGATTCCACATGAGGTTGAGCAGGTGTTGCTCAAATTCCAAGACACGATTCCACCCGAAACCTAGGCAGATGACTGACCATGAGATAGTGTTGGATCAGGGAGCGAAAGCGCCTTCCAAAGCAGCCTATAGGATGAGTCTTCTGTAGTTAGAGGAGCTTAGCATATAGCTGGTGGAGCTCCTGGAAGCAAATATGATACAACCTATGAAACCACCATTTGGATCACCAGTATTGTTCTAGAAAAAAACAAATGGTTCTCTACGCATGTGTGTAGATTACCAAGCACTTAACAAAGTGACGATAAATTATCATTATCCTATCCCCTTGGTAGCTGACCTATTCGATCATGTTAGAGGAGCATTGTGGTTCACCAAGTTAGACCTGAGATCGGGTTATTGACAAGTACGGATTGCACCTAGGGACGAGGCCAAGACAACCATGGTAACGAGATACAGGATGTATGAGTTCTTAGTGATGCCTTTCGAGCTCACGAACACACCCGCAACCTTCTGTAGGCTGATAAATGAAGTATTGGTTGGATTAATTGATGAGTTTGCCATCATATACCTCGACAACACAGTGATCTACAGTTGGAGTCTTAAAGAGCATGTCTGACATCTTTAATCAATGTTTGAGAGATTAAGATCATGCTCTCCTTATGTAAAAAGAGAGAAATGCGAGTTTACGAGAAACACCATCACTTTTTTTGGGCACATCATAGGCGGAGGTGTGATCTGTATGGACCCCAAGAAAGTCTGTGTCATAGAGGGATGGAAAACTCCTAGAGACGTAGAGGAGCTACAGAGTTTCCTAGGGTTAACTACTACTACTGAAAGTTTATTCGGGATTTTTTAAAGATAACACCCTTGACTAAGTTATTGAAGAAAGGGAGAACTTGGGAGTGGACGCCCAAGTGTGTAGTCCTTTGAGGTCCTCAAGGCCATGATTTTTAAGGATTCAGTACTACACATTTCTGACTTTACTAAGCCCTTTGAGGTATATACGGAAGTGAGTGACCGAGCACTCAGATGTGTTCTCACACAGGATGGTCATCCTATAGCTTTCGAGAGTCAAAAATTAAAAAAAGCAGAGACTTGGTATCCTACACATGAGAGAGTTGCTGACAGCATGCATTGCCTATAGATCTAGAGAGTATATTTTCTTGCATCCCACTTCTCTATCCTTATGAACAATATAGCAAATACGTTCTTCAGGACTCAAAAGAAGTTGAACATACGACAGACGCGTTGGCTTGAGATATTGGAGGAATATGATTTTGACTCGGTGTATAGGCCAGGCAGAGAGAATGTCGTAGCTTATGCCTTGAGTCGAAAGAGAGTAGAGGCCCTTAGTGTCATCATGAGAGTGTGTGGAGAGATAGTGGACCAGGTTAGGCAGCTCATAGACCAGGATGCCTCGTATGCATACGTCATGAACCAAGTCAGGATCAGAGTGACTAAGAGATATGAGATTCGAGAGGGCTTGGTAGAGATCAAGACTCGACGGTTACTCATACTCGATGGTGGAGGCTTGAGACGTATGTTGATGTGTGAGGTACACGACGTAGAGTATGCGAGACATCATAGGATAGAGCGCGCAGTAGTCCTCTGAGCGCGTGAGTGCTACTAGGCCCGCATGGTGCGAGACGTCATTGGGGATCAGATGTAGCTTCAGATACCTGAGTATATCCGAAAGCAAGTGTATAAAGGGATGTGAAACACATTCAACCGAGCCTATAAATACCCATGGGCAGGTATGTGTAATGCATTCCATTTCATTCCCTGCATATTCCTTGACATTCCTTTGTGTCCAGCTTTAGAGAGTGAAGCTAGGGAGTAACAGCCTGTTTAGGGAGTGAGAAACACACTCTTGTGTGAGTGTGATTCCAGCTAGAAGGTGTGAACCGAGTTAGAGTGAGCAGTTAGCCGAACACAGCCTGTTGAGTCCTCTAATTCTGTTTCCTGTCTTGATTGAATAAAGCTTGAGAGTGTTCCTTCTTTCATGCGATCCTAGTGAGTGAGTGTCACTCCTATCTACGTGTGTGTGCGTAGAGCAGTGTGAGAGCATGGAGGACTTTCGTAAAGCAACGAACGGAGTTCAGTTGAGGTAAATCCCGGTTGGATGCAGATCTGCCAGGGAACTTGTTGCATTCTGCGCGTCTGAAGAGTGGGTTGAAGAACGCAACCGTGCATTCTTGCCATCACCGGTGAGTTAACCTTGTTTAAGGCGAGGTCAAAAACTAACCCATGATGGAATTTATATAGCAAAGCCAAAGAGAGTATAGCTTGGCAACCCCTTATCAATGCCTTTCTTTAGTTTGCCGAAACTGCCTCCCTACTTTTTTGAAGCCAAGCTTTTCGACCAATAGCGGTTTTGGATTCCGCTGGTGACGCATCATCGACAACCGACCCTATACATGAATTGACACCCGTACTTCTGATTGTTGAGAAATGGGAAGGATACCAAATGATCCGTTCCATGCATGCCTCCGGGCTCACTTGGTGTGCTTCTGACATTGTAAAAGAGTTTAGCATGAACTGATTCGCATTGGTTGGGTTTTGAGGTTTGTAGTATTATATAGATGGCCGACTCGCCTCAACCGATATTTGGAGCCAGTGGCCGTTCCCATGCGCAGAGCATGGGTCATATAAATATCTAAGGTGCTAAAGGCAGTGATTCCCTTACGTAGGGCTTTTGAAGTTGTCCTAGGTGGCCGATTTACCCACGGCCAACAAAAACTTTGCCCAAGTGACTATTCTCAAGTGTGTATATATATACATATATTTAGACATGGATATGGATATATAAACTAAGTATATATATTTTTGCATCGAAATACATACATACATATATATATATATATATGATAAATGAATAATGTCTTTTGGTGCATAATCTTATATAAACATTTCAATCATCATATCTTTCTTTCATATGAATTAAATGCAAAGTATTTGAATATACATGATACATTAAATGTAAAGTATAAAAGTATAATTGTACTTTTAAGTCAGATCACCACCATTGATCATCAATTGAAGGGTGAAAATGTTTATGTAAGATTATGCTAAGAAAGACCTTATATATTTCCCACTACCTCTCTCTCTCTCTCTCTCTCTCTCTCTCTCTCTCTCTCTCTCTCTCTCTGTGTGTGTATATGTGTGTGTGGTTTTCCGGAAAAGTACAAATTATGAATAAAAGAATGGAAATAGGTGTTCTTTATATTTTAATTTATGTTTCTCACAGTTCAAAACGTCACTATAGATTGTTAACGAGTTGAAATTATAGTCTATAGCCTACAGTTAAATCCATTTGTTATCATCTGTAGTCCATGGTTGAAACCAAAGCTTGGTTTAAACTGTCATCGTTCTTTGACGAAATACTCAATAAATAACAAAAAATTGCATTTCATCATGTTTGGCCAACTTAAAATTTAGTGCAATTTAAATTTCATAGAGTAAATAAATCTCTTCTTCATCTAAATAAAAAATAAGCTTTTAAGGAAGTGATTACTGATAGAACAAAATTCAAGGAGCAGGAGGAAGAGGTTCTCAGAGCATGCCAAGAGAACCAAGAACTTATGAGAACATCTTCCTACTCACTCAAAATACACATGCACAAGCCGTTTTGAGCCAATGTGCATTAGTTCTATGTGCATGTTTATCTATTTCCTCACCTTCTTGAAACACAAATCTTAAATGTCAAAATGGTTTTCTTGGGATGTGATGTGTGATAACCTTAACTTCTATCTAGTTTGCTTCAACTGTAAGATCAAACATGCATTGTATTTTTTATCTTTCGCTCTATTAAGTCGAAAACCTTTTAGTTTCAAGGTTTTGTATATGATTTTAATTTTTGATTAAATCTTCTTATTTCCTTTGTGTAAATAATATGAAGAAAGGCACTTTGTCTTGAATATGCCATGCTAGTTTGTTCATAAAAAATGTAAAGAGGTCAGGTATTGATCATTCATACAATCCATAACCAATGTAAAGAGACTAAACACTAGTTAATTGCTCTATCAAACATATCTTGTATGATGTTGATGTATATTGGTGGTATTACTTTCTCTCCAATATTTTCCAAAGAATCTCTTCTCATCATCTCATAAGCATTTTATGAATTAGTGAATACTATGTAGAAGTTTTCCTCTTAGCTCCGAGTGCTTTGTAGGACATTATAATAAGTAAATAGTCACGATAGTATATATGCTATATAAAACTAAATTGGTTTCTATGTTATACAAAATACTTGTCTCATCCTTCTTTCAATAATTCTTCTTCATAGTTATTTAGTGTAGCTCATTAACTTCACACCTTTATGATCAACAAAATTTTGGATATCTCCTTTATTTCTTGCATATAGATATTCCTATGCTCTTTCTCCTTTATATTCATCACTCTCTCCTAGCATTTCCTAGATTTCACAAGTTAAGTTCATTTGTTACATTACTTCTTTATATATTCCTTTAGATGCAATGTTTGGTATATGATAGCTTTGCTAAGCTAGTATGAACACAAACTCTTAGAGAAAAGCTTGTGAATATTTTTTTTTTGTGGTATTAGTGGAAGAGTCAGCAGATGAACTCATCTCATTTTGATATCCTTGCTTTGTCATAGGAGCATGAGAAATTTTCTGTCTCATCTTCGGTTTATCTCATTTGATAAATGTCCTTTTTTTTATTTTCTAGCCTCGGGTGTCTCAAAACTAATTACCACCTTTCTCCATCCGAAGCTTTTTTATACAAATCCTCCAAAGTTGTGTCATTTCTTTCATAACTATATATTTTTATTATAATCTTCTCAACTCTAACGAGTTATTTCTATAATGCTTTGAAGTAAGCCTATCCTTTAATCTGATTTTCAATTGCTTCATTCCACCACCAAGACTCCTTTTACTTTGTTATTCTATCTTTAATTCCTAACTTTCATGAGCTTTGGTAAGCAATGGTCCTGTGAATTCCACCTTTATTCTTCATACTAAAGTAATGAATGCCTAAGCACAAGTATATTTTAGTAGGATGAATATTCCATGCAACTCTAGTTTGCGGCTTTCCTTCTGATCTATCTTCTCTTATTTGATTTCGGCTGCATTTATTTGTTTCCTTTCTTACTTCTTTTTTTGTACAATTTTGAACGTGTTCTCAACAATTTTGCTGCTAAAGCTTCTATAAGTTGCAATTGTGGCCAGAAAAAGATATTAGAATTGACATTGCTGCTTTTGTGACTTTACTTTTTTGATGAATAATTTTTCAAGTGATAAAAAAGTCCCAGTCTAAGCATGTCACTGCTCCGAGATTACCTTAAAAAACAGTACCTTGGTGTGCTCTTAGTTGTGTGTTTACCTATCATAATTTATTTTTGATGTCCCTTCTTGTTGTGTACTGCTATTTGAAGCCATTGAATCTTCATTTATTCATGTACTATTGCCAATCCCTGGTCATGATCACATATAGGTTAACAAGAAATGTTGTTTACCATGTTATATATTGTGGGTGAGCATATTAAATTTTAGATGATAATTTCATTAGATTGTTATAGGAGATTGAAGACTTGGGGGATCAAATTTTTAATCCAATGTAAGAGCAAATAATTGTAAATGCCTAAGAAGTTTGATGGTGTTGAACACGAAACACGAAAAAGGAAGAAAACCAAAAGTATGGTTCCAAATCCATGCGTGTCTCAAATGCTAAACTCATAGTGCCAGTTTCGAGGGTGATACAAACCTAGAATTCGTGATGCCACAGCAGCCCTACTTGGGTACACTTACCCTTTTTCTTTTGCACACGATACAAATACAGTGGTCGTCATGGTAGACTTCAAGCGACACAAGTCTGAATCATAGGTACTAACTAGCACTCCAAACTGACATTCGTGACCTCTCTGATACTCCTAACACGCACGTTCTCACATACACCAGAAAAGGAAAAGACCAAGCTTAGGGTGACAAATTTAGACCCAACACGAACGGACACAACCCAGAAAGTGCAGTGTCTGTTCCCACCCAAACTGAAAAAGAAAGCGGTCATATTCATGTTGACTTGCTTTAAAACCGAGTGAGGCATAACATGAAACACAAAAATCACTTGCAGTTTTGCACTACCCCAAAAAGCTGATTCTTTCATCAACACAAAGTGAAAAAAAAACACAAGTTGTGCTTGGGTCGAAATGAGAATAAAATCAATGCTCAACGAGCAGTAACTCACTTGGATAGGGGGCTAACTCACAAGTTGAACATCATGACTTCGAAAACCCGAGCATGCATCTGACTTCGACCTCTCCATTGTACCAAAAAAAAAGAAAAAGAAAAAAAGTTGAAATGACACGACACACTTAAAACACGAAACTGCGGCCAGTTTTTCCAAAGGGCGTCCACAATGTGGCGCAAAACCGTGTCTCCTCTTTCTGGTTTCACTTGGAGCTCTTTGGGGCCCAATTCCTTAATGTTGCAACTGGGAAAAGGACACCCTTCCACTGTTTTTCTCAAGTTGGTCCGCTCAGTCATAGTTTTTTAAGGCACAGTGGGTGCTGTACAACATTAGCTGTCGTGGACCTTTTGTTAAAATAGGTTTGTAATGGATACCACTTTCTTTGGTCATCATAGTCTGGTAATTGATGCAAGCACAGTTCACCCACTTTATTACGCTCCCCACGAGATGCAGTTATTGAAACTTGTGAACTTTTCATTGATAAATGTCTACTTTGCTATAAGAGAAATATTTTTGTTGTATACGTACTAAATGTTAAACTGTTCATGTAAGGGATTACTCTTGCATAACCGGTCTAAGCTCAAATAGAGGAGGAGGATTGCATTAAACTTTTGACAACCATTATAAAACTTTTTTGGATTTATCTATCATGAATTCTACAAATTATAAGCATTGAATTGGAGTGTTTCTTCTTAGCGATATACTATAGAGCCCGAATGTAGTGAAAAGTAAGCAAAAGTCTCTACATCTTTGCCCAGATATAATGAATCAATTAGAGAAAGGGTTTTCACTTTATTGACTGATGTGAATAAAGAAGTTAATCCCCCTACATTATTATCCGAATGTAGTGAAAAAGTTACAGCGAGGGTACTTGAAATATTGAAACATTGAAACATTGGTTGGAAAGTTAATGGAGGTGGTAGATATTATGATTAGGAGAAAGATTCACATTTTATGTTTACAAGAGACAAAGTGGGTTGGAGAAAAAACAAAAGAAATTGAGAATACAAGTTTTAAATTATGGTATTCAGGAAAGAAAATGACTCAAAATAGAGTTGGTATTATTATAAATAAATATTTAAAGAATAGTGTAGTAGATGTACAATGATACTGTAACTAAATTATGACGGTGAAACTAGTATTAAGAGTAGCGGCTTTGAATATAGTTTGTATTTATACACTCAAAGTAAGATTAGAAGATAGTATCAAGAAGACTTTTTGGGAGGACTTAAATAAGGTAATTCAAAGAATTCCACAAAGAGAGATGATTTGTTTGGGAGGAGACTTAAATGAATATATTGGTAAAGATGTGTTAGGATATCAATGTATTCATGAAAACTATGGTTTTGGATATATAAATAAGGAGGGTAGAGAGATTTTAAATTTTACTATGGCTTTTGATATTTTTATATCTAATACAATTTTCAAAAAATGAGATGTATATTTGATTACTTATAAGAGTGGCTTGTCATAAATACAAAATGATTATTTTGTTTGTAAGAAAAAAGATATATCATGTTATAAAGATTGTAAGATAATTCTTGGAGAAAGTTTAACTACTCCACATTGACTTTTAGTGATGGAATTGGAGGTAAAAAAGTGGACAAAGAAGAATATAGGGTATATAGTTATTCAAACTACAAAATATAGGGTGAAACCTCAAATGTGAAAAACAAAATATATTTAAACAAAAACTTCTTGAAGGAGATGCTTGAAATTATGTAAGTACGCCTTCTGAAATGTTTAACAATATGGCTATACATACTAGAAAAGTGGTAAAAGATGTGTTAGACGAATCTAAAGGAGGCACACCGGCACAAAAAGAAGTTTGTTGGTTGAGTGAAGTGGTGTAAGATAAAATCAAGGCAAAGAAAGCATGCTACAAATTGCATTATGCCAAGAAGACTAGTGAAACTTGGAAAGCTTAAAAGAAAGCAAAGAAATAAACGAAAAAAGGTTGTTAGTGTAGGAAAAGTCAAAATTTGTGAGGATTTATATAAAAAGCTTAACTCAAAAGAAGTTTAAAGAGATATTTTTAGGATACATAATGATAGAGATGAGAAAACTAAGGATCTTACTTATGTTAGATGGATCAAAGATGATGATGAGAAGATTCTAGTGGTGAATGATGATATTAAAAATAGATGAAAATTTTATTTTTATAAGCATTTTAATGAAAATACAGATAGTAGTATTAGCTTAAAAGAATTATCCAAAGTATATAAACTGTAATTTTTATTGACGTATTTAAAAGAATGAAGTTAAAGAGGCTCTTGAATATATGAAGATTGGTAAATTTGTATGACCAGATAATATTCCTATAAAAGTATGAAAAATCCTAAGAGAGATAGGTCTCATTTGACTCATAAGACTATTTATTGAAATATAGAAAACTGAAAAGATGCCTGAAGAATAGAGAGTGAGTATACTTATACCCATATATAAGAATAAGAAAAACATTCAAAATTGTATGAATTATTGAGGTATCAAGTTAATGAGTCATACTATGAAATTATGGGAAATAATTATTTAACATATACTAAGACAAATATCGAGTACAATAGAGAACCAATTCAGATTCATACCCGACAAATCTATTATTGAAGTGATTTACTTATTGAGACGTCTTATATAATATTTTAGAGAAAAAGAACTTTCACGTGATATTTATTGATCTAGAAAAAGATTATGATAGGGTGCCAAGAGATGTTATTTGGAGGACCTTAGAAAAAAAAGGTATTTCATTGTGGTGGTACAAAAACATGTGTGAGGACTCATGAAGGAATGACAGACACCTTTGAAATTAATATTGGGTTACATCAGGGATCAACTTTAAGTCCATATTTATTTATATTTGTCATTTATGAGTTAACAAAACATATTCAAGATGAAGTACCTTAGTGCATGTTATTTTCGTATGACATTGTGTTAGTGGATGACTCTAAGAAAAATGTTAATAGGAAATTGGAACTATAGAGAACAAATATTAGAAAGTAAAGGCTTCTGACTTAGTAGAACAAAGACAAAATATATGAAATGTAAGTTTGATCATTTGGGTATTTTAGAAGACATATGTAAGTTTGATCATTTGGTACTTCAGAAGACAAAAATTAAGATTAACAAACATTATAACCCTCATAAGGAAAGTTTTAAATATCTTGGGTCAACTTTTCAATGTGATGAAAAAATTGATTGAGATGTTACTCATAGAATTAAATCCGGTTGGTTAAAATAAAGAGGGGCATCATGTATTCTATATGATAAGAAGATATCATTTAAGTTGAAAGGTGAATATAATAGAACAATAATTAGACTCCTATGTTTTATGGTTATGAGTATTGGGCAATTAATATCAACCTTTATAAAAGATGTTTGTAACATAAATGAAGATGTGGAGATGGATGAGTGGTAACACAAGGAAATACTGGATACATAATGAGGTTATTAGAAACAAATTGGGAGTAACACCAATAAATGACAAAAATGAGAGAATATCGTTTAAGATGGTTTGGATATGTAGAAAGATTACGCTCTCGTAAGAAGATATGAAAAACTAGTTTGTAAAAATGTTAAAAGAGGAAGAAGACAACCACAAAAGTGTTGGAAAGAAACAATAAAGAATGATTTAGTTTATATTTAGTTAACTACTAGCATGACATATGATAGGGTTATGTGGAAACAAAGAATCTATGTAGATGACCCCATCTAGTATGGGAAAAGGCTTGGTTGTTATTTTTTTATAGTTTATGTTGAGTTAATTGTTAGCACGACATATGATCGAACTCTATGGAAACAAAGAATCCATGTAGCCAACACCATCTAGTATGGGAAAAGGCTTAGTTGTTGTTGTTTTATATCAACTAACTATTGATTTGATATTTCTTAGCTTCCAAGTAGTCTCTCTTTCTTTCTCTCTTAGACACCTTTTCATATCATACTCTACTAGATGATTTGTGTCATATATGAAACTTATCTATCATCATTGGTACAAAGTTTGAAGCTATTTAATACGCGTAGGTACATTAAATGCGACTCGAAATAAATGCTTTAATCACTACCATACGATTTATCTTACGGATGGTGGTGGTAATCAAATAATGCCTAGCATAAGAGGCTATTTAGCATCACCCTCTCTCTCTTTATATATATAAATAGATAGATAAATAGAGAGAGAGTGTGTGTGTTTGATTGGATCCTGCTCACTAATGATGTTGATTACTCATGCTTGAATGTTCTTTTTCGGTGGTATGAGTGTGATTAGGATATCTTCCATAATTTTCCAATATCTTTGTAACTTTTGAAATTATACGCATACTCCTGAAAAGTAAAATCGAACATAAATAATTAGCATCAATAGGAGGTAGTGTCTGCTTTCTTGAAATAACTTTGTTGAATATGAGAAGGATATGGGATGAAGAGTACCAAACATGTACCCACCAGAACTATACACTTAAAGACACATTTTTGTATGTTAGGGATATTGATTTGCAGTAGGGGACACCCCATACCCACCCCGTTACTCATGGGAAGAAGCAACTATGCACACTTCAACTCGAGTATCGGGTCTGGTATAGGGCACAAAATTGAGGTTCAAGTATGGAACCAATTGTAGATATTTCGGAAACCGGCCTGCCCCATTCCAATCCCTTGACATCATGCCTAGGTTCTTTTTCTTTGCCCTAACTTGCTTCATTAGATGTCTTAATAGCTTAAATAATGTTCATTCTTGGCATAAACCCAAAATGATCATTCAATATAATAAAAGAATATCTTAAATAATGTACATTCTTGGCATAGATCCAAAATAATTATTTTAGGTAATTGTCTCAAACTTCTCTATAGTTTTATGATATGATTCACAGCTTATTACTTTTATAGTTGAGAAAAATTTAGGTCTCTTTTGTTTTCATGTGTAAGTGTCAACTACGCTGTTCAGCTGTCCACATCCAATAGTTCCTCCACGCGTTAATTAGGCTTTTGCAATGCTATTCTCTCTTACCAAAACTTAAGCACATGCTACCTCGAATTCTTCTTCTGGAATTGAATATTCAATAAGCATATTTGGAATGACAGCCAATGTTCCTCCATGTATGGCTTACCACTGACACAAGATACATTGGTCTTTGCCCTTCTCCACTAACAAGCTGGTTCCAAGTCATATGCTTGATGACCTTTTACATTTCTAACTTCATTCATGCATGTCCCTTGCTATGATATTTGAGTGTTAGTTAATCTAAGCAAATTTCAATCGTTCATCTTATCAAATACGTATGATTGAAATTTATTTGGATTTTATAGAACCCAAGTATGTTAGCATATACTAGTTTATAGAGAGTGAGAGAGATTGGATCCTCCTACACGGATAAGTGCTCATTCATGGTCATTCATTGCTTTTATATGGTATGAGTATAATAAAAATATCCTTCATAATTCTTAAAATTGCTTTAAAATATTGAAATTACACTCATGTCATCCAAAAGTACTAGATAGATAAGAACTATTTTTCATATATATATATATATATATATATATATATATATATATATATATATATATATATATAGAGAGAGAGAGAGAGAGAGAGAGAGAAAGAGGTAGGTGATCTAGTGCATAATTAAAAAATAAAGTTGCTCTTTGCTTTTTAAGTAGATGGACTTGGTTTCAACAAGTAGCAGCTTTTTTCTTTTTGAACTTGTGTCATTCACCTCTTTTCATTTTTATTGGATTCAAGGATCTACTATTATTTGCATCTATTTGTACAAATAAGCTTCTCCCTCTCCCCTCTCTTTCTTTCTATCTATTTATCTATGTATCTATCTGTATAGTGATGCTACTCATTCATATTTATCATTACTTTTTAAAGGAATAAGTTAATAATATTGTCTCTCCTTTTATCTTAAATACCTTAGAAATTTCAAAAGACAATCATACCTTCAAAACGTAATAGGTTAAGTATGAATATGGTACTCAATCCCTTGTTTTGTATAGTTTTCTTATGTATATATATAGACACACACACACACACACACATATATATATATATATAGTGGTCCATGCTAGAATGAGCACCATAGTTCAATCTTTTGTTTCGCATGATTCTACCAACCAATGACCCTCAACCAATCAAAATGATGACCTCCATCACCAAAACTACCTAAACCTTTTTAGATAATTATGATGACTATTTTGAGCAATAAAGGAACAGTGAAAGGTGATAAGGATGTTGGTTGGTTTTAAACCGATAAAACTACTTGAAACAAGAGACTGAACACCGTGTTCAGGCGAGCACGAACCTGTATATATAATATGTGTGTGTGTGTGCGTGTTAAACCTTTGGATTGATGCACGTGAATTCCAGTATTTTGTCTTTGGTCCGCATTAAAGTGGCTGTCAGCATGAATTTAAAAGAGATCATCATAGCTTATCTGGCCCGCATCATTTCTTATAACAGTAATACTCTCTCTTAATTTGCACCACTTACAGCTGGAATAGATCTCAGAATACAGATTTGCATCTGATTTCCAATCTCTTCTTAGACAGCAAAGACAATCTGACATGATCACACTTAAACAATGCTTCTAATTATCTGCTCAAACTATAAATCAATAATAAGAAGCCATTTTGCAAAATCTTCCGACACCTAAACAGAGTTGGTATTGCTTCTTCGTGCCCACCGCCCCATTCGTTTTTTTTTTCTTTGTAGAAGCCACAAACAGGAAGAGACCTACAAGAGATGAGGAACCGACTCCTGAGGCAGATGTATTGTGAATGATAGGGATGCTCTCCCAGCACCTTCTTTTATATGATAAAACTTGACCAATGGTTTTAGATGAAGCAAATTTGATTTGTTCAGATAAATAAATTGATTTTACATCCGAAAGGAAAATCATATTGTAAATAAAAGTTTTTTAAAATAAAATCTACCATAATGATAACAAAACTTCGATTGTTTCATCTTCAACATTGAATCAGATCTCATCCAACGATTGAGATTTCGGAGTAGGGAGTTGGTATTCAGGCGTATTAAGTTAATGTTGTAAATACCCAAATATCAACAGGTTTACATCCATGTGTATACCTTTTACGGTAGGTTGCCATGCAGATTTCATTTCATGAGTTAGGTGAAGCAAACGAGCCAAGTTAAATTGAACAAAAAAAATGTAAAAATACACCAAGGCTCCTTATAGACAGATGTAAGTTGTATAAAAGGAACAAGGGTGTACTCGGGGGAAGAAGATCATGACATATTTCCACGTGGCAAGATCTTGATATGGGCCTTGATCTTTCTAACTCATCATCGGTATGACAAAAAGTGTGAAATGGGTTTCACATCAAAGGCGTGAAGTTTTTGGTGTATTTGATGCCCCCCCACAAATATGTTAGCCCCCACATATTTAAGGCACCTGCGAGAAAACGGGTCATTAGACATGATAGGTTTGAAACCGAACTGATGGTTTAAACCGAAACCAAACTGAACTAGAAACTGGTTGAAATCACGGATCAACCGAACCCGATGCTGTTTTATGGAACTGAAAATGGTATCAACTATTAGTTTCGATCTCATTTTATAGGGTTGTCGGATTTTTAGTTTTCGTTTCAGTTGAAACCAGGTACGGACCGTCATGGGAACCCGATGAAGCCCAGTTCAGTTATTGAAAGAACCAGATTATGGTATCGAACCACTATCAGGTACAGTCATGTCTGTACGCCATTTTACATGAAAATAACTCATAAATGAGCCAAGGAAAATATGTGGTACCTCTGGCCCCATCAAATGTGAAAAGGAATCCGTAAAAGGGCATGAGACACGTGCTATCGATTAAGAAAGTTCCACTGGCGGTGAGAAAGATTAGTCCAAAGTCTTGCGTATCAAGCCAAAAGCTCAATAATTGGCCACTTTGAAAGATATTGAACACAATTTCTACGTGTGACGTCATCCACTTATATATATAAATATATGTACGAATATATATATATATATATATATATATATATATATATATGAAAACCTACTTATGCGTGGCATGCTGACTTATGTTCTTCTATTCGTTTTTGGTGGTATCAAAATTTTTGAAAAAATTTAAAAGACAATATTATTATAATCATGTTACGAAAAAACAATGATCGAATATAATGAATAAGATTGAACGACTTTCTTTCCCTCTCTCTCTCTCTCTCTCTCTCTCTCTATATATATATATATATATATATATATATATATATAAACACTCTCTTGCCAGATCGAGCTCATGTGAAAAGCTTGAAAGCACATTTTATTCGAGATTGAGGAGTTCGAGCTCGACCTTGGGTTTTCTTAAATGAGCCAAGTTACGCAAATCACTTGTACTCCAACCATATTTTGCTTGATTATGTTCCTAGTTGGCTGGCCTTAGCTTATTCTATCGAGCGTGTAGTGACAGATCGACTTAGAAAGATTGAGGGGCAGTCCTTTATCTTGAATTTTGTAATTTCAATATAAAAGATATATTTTATAGCTTAATACAAGCTTAAGATGCATGCTTAACCCCCCTAACATAATGAAATACATACTTCACCCTCCTCCCTTAACACTATTTTGTAGATCCGCCACTGACAGCGCGTGTAACTCACAACATGCAGGTGGTGAACTCAATTCTCGAGGCATGCATACTTAACTTCGGCCTCTCAATTGTACCCAAAAAAAAAAAAGTAATATTTTCACCCCTTGTTAATAAGCAGCTTCTACCAGCCATTACTTTTGCCTTTTCTCAAGTTATCGAGTTTAGGATATCTTGTTTTGATGTCATGCTCTCTCTATATTAGGACGCATTAATTTAATTATTGAGTACCATTAGTTGCAGTTAGACAAATCGCAGATGACTGCTTGAAATAGAACCGGACTGGATTGGATTGGGACAAGTCGAACCTGACCCAAAATCATAACCAAAACCTGGAATGGCTGGTTAGGTTACAGTAAGCCGGAACAGGACCCAAAACGAAGCCGGTGGTTCGAACGATCAATTTGAACTTTTTCTTAATAAGTTTTTTTTATTCTTTTTAACTCTTTTTACAACTTTTACTCTTTTTTTTGTTGAACCAGAATCAAAACAGGAGGTTATGAAACATCCACCTATCTCGTGTTGCCAAACGGCTTTAGGGACGGCCACTACCAATGAAGATATCCATTCTGGCTTACCTTGCTCTTAAACGCTGTAGGCGTGTCTCATGATCGATCGTTGGTTTTTTCTTTCATCAAAAGCATTCGTAATAATCAATGATTATAGTTTCATTTTTTTTAGATTTATATCAAGATGGAGATTGAAAATTAAAGAGAAAGAAAGGTTAATAAGGAGAAATATACATGGATCATTATGAGGAGAAAAAACTCGTAACAAAGGAGAAATGTAGGTTTCATTTTTTTAGATTTATATCAAGATTGAGAATGAAAGAGAAAGAAAGGTTAATGAGAAGGGAGGAGAAATATACATGAATCATTATGAGGAGAAAAAACTCGTAACAAAGAAGGAGAAATATACATCGTAGCAAAGGTAACTTTTACTTTTTTTGAAAAAAGTTATATTTAGTAAAAATGATGTATTGTTAAAATAAAATGTCATATGACAAAAAAGTACTCTCCTTGCCCAAACATATATCTTTTCACTCATAAAAAGAAGATTGATACACACACCTCTTTTTCCTCAAAGTTTTCAAAAGAACCATGGGCATTTCTATAGTTACCAAAATACTTTTCATAAAAAATAACATATGATTCTCTCTTCTTGCACAAACCCGAAAATGCCCTCATTTTGTCTATTTTTCTATTCACTCATCACTCTTCGGTTCATTGAAGTAATATTACGTGATCTAAATAGTTTTCCAGCAAAGAATGAATTAAAATCAATCTAAAAAGAAGAAGAGAAAGAGGAGTAAGAAGACAAGGAAGATAAGAATGCTCGATTTAAAGGGAGAATCAGCGATTTATTAAGGTATGATGTTGATTTGATTTTGGTTTATTCATTTTTTAGTTGTTTTCATAGATTTCTTAACATATCTAGGAGGAACGAGTAATTTCTAACTTAATAAAATTATATATTCGATATCGATACTCGATATTTTAACTGACTATGTAAATATATATTTACAGACAATATGAAAAGTGGTAACAATTCACACACTATACTGTTGGCAAAGCCTCAATAGTGAAGAGGATGGATGTGAGGCGTGAGATTTGGATTGAGATTCAAGATAGGAGTGAAATGATTTAGAAAGTGAATTTGCTATATTGAGTGATAGATTATATATTGTTGACTACTTTTATCGAGGATTGGTAGCCAAACACAAATAACTTTCACATGTTATAGAGTGAGATGATTAGCACACTTCACGATGTCCACGAGATACTTGGTCTTCAAATAAAGTGAGAAAGACATTTTGAGTAATATATTGCAGATGAGCATCGAAAAAGTAGCATTAGAGATTAAGTTTGAGGCCATTAAGTTTGAGGTGATCCAAACTAATTTTTTTTAAAAAAAAGTGAGTAACGAAAATAATATTTTAATATATTTGTTATATCAGCTAAGTTGTACATTATATTAACATAAGTCTAAAGATAGAGTGTTGATGTGGATCATGCATCTGTTGACCCATGATGTTTTGAGGGTTAATAGTTATGTATGGGGTACAAAGATATTAGCCTACTTGTATAGACAAATAGGAAAGGCATCTCGGATAAAAGCATAAGAACTTAATGAACATACTTTGACTTTTTTGTAAGGTCCTTTGTTACAATGTATTTAGGGCTACTCAATCTCCCTATAAAACCATATCCTTTAAGATAAAAGTTTAAATGGTGGTTATGTGTCCCATTCACTACATTTAATTTCTACTAACCATTAATTGCATCCTCTCTTTTTAATAAAAATGGATAGTATACTTACTTAATGTCGGTCCACCTAGTACTTTCAACATCAATATTTTTACTTATAATTTTCACTCCTTCAATAATCAAACCATACATTCCTTGTTATTACTTTTACTCTTCAAACGACTAAGTATTACAACATTTATGCTTCCTCCCAACAATTTATTACATACTCGATAAGTAAATAATCAAGTTCATTACCCTTGCAATCAAAAAGTTAATAGTCTACGTCATCAACCAACCAATCAACGAGTATATCATTAGTGTAGTATAATAACTTTCACTCTCCTTAGTCATTGTATAATAATTACTTTGATTTGTCATTATCTTTTCTGAATCGATTGCATCTTAAGTGCTTTCGTTTAAGTTATTTATTATCCTACAATATATAGAAGAAGAGATATGCTTGAGCTTAAGGGGGAATGTAGCTCAAACACGTTCCTCCATGAAAAGAAATGCGTATATCGCATTTCAAAATGAAATTTCGACGGGTGAATGATTTTGCTCAAAACCATGAAACACCTTTCAACATGAAAAAACTAAAAAAAAACTCATGAAAATACAAAGATATTACTAAGAATCAACCTTTCAAAATCAAGAAAATATGAAAATCGATTGGATTTATCATCCTTTTTTTTCCTTATTTTTCTTCTTTCTTCTTTTATTTGATTGTGATGAAGTTCATAAAAATTCTAATTGATGCTCGGTGGTTGTAAATAAGGTAACAATAGTTCTCAAAATACGAAACATCAAAACAAGAAATCACCGAAATTGAGTGTGAATAGAAGAGAGAAATTGTTGTAGGAATATTTTAGTTATTTTAAAATATGGGGTGTAAGAATAATAAAAAGGTGTTTTAATCAATAAGGTCAAATAAAGTTGCCGCCGTATATTGTACTGGTTTTAAGGGTCACTTCAAGTTCGCATTCAAAACCCACGTCGATCCTCACTCGACCCTGTTTCCTCGAGTCACCTTTCACAGACTGGACTGGACTCGATCGTGTCCAGGTCAATACGACTTGATTGTAACTTAAAAAGTGGTTTCTTACTGAAAAATAAAGGGAGAACCCAATAGTGAACCTTTTAAAAGGCAAAAATAAAGAAAAAGGTAAATGGATAAAAAGAAACTCGACTATGTGAAGTTGTTGAGTTAGTTGCACCGTATTAAGAAAAAATTGGAATTAATATAAAAATTATTAATTCGAAAACGGCCCAAGCGTCCACCCGGAACCTACCCGAGTTGCTTCGAGTTGACCCGGACCCAGCCCTTATTGCCAGGCCCCAGAGTTCTGAAACTCATAGAAAGACGTGTCGCTTAACATGGTAACCTGATCTATTTGCTCAACTCCCGATGCATATGTAAGATTTTAATGAGCCGAAAAGTAAAGATCCCGGATTTTGAAATCATTATAAAATATAATTTATTTATGAAAAAGACCTTTCATTAGGGTTTTATAATATGAAAATGACACCTTCCAAAAAAAATTTATCCTTTAATTTTTTCAATGTAAATGCGATATACTGGAGCAAACACACAATTACCCTTTTATAGGACCCTTTCTTTTATTTTACAAGAGAAGGCCGAAGCCTAACACCCACATACATGTATCCTTTGGGAGTCGAACTCTCCATACAAGAAAAGACCTTTCATTAGGGTTTTATAATATGAAAATGACACCTTCCAAAAAAAATTTATCCTTTAATTTTTTCAATGTAAATGCGATATACTGGAGCAAACACACAATTACCCTTTTATAGGACCCTTTCTTTTATTTTACAAGAGAAGGCCGAAGCCTAACACCCACATACATGTATCCTTTGGGAGTCGAACTCTCCACCAACCGGAGTGCTAGAGTGTCTTGCCGGCTAACGTTGTTGGTGCTTTGTAGATGGCTTTTGAAAGAGTATTCTTTAAGTACATGTTAAATGCAAGTATTCACATAACTCGCTTCTTTGACTGTCAAACTCATCAATGGCAAGAGGTGCCAAGATGGGAGGAATTGGGAGTTTAATCTGTCCACATTAAGATAATTAAACTTACATTCATTTTATTTTATTTTTTCCTTATGATAAAGCTTTAATCCACCACATTAAGATAATTAGACTTACATTCATTTTATTTTATTTATTTATTTATTTCTTTTTCTTATGATAAAGCTATTGTACACCTCAATACTTTCAAGAAAAAGTTATGGTGTATCACGTGGATCTTACTGGATCGGCATTTTGTTTAGTTAAATACTTTTAACCACTGTCCTCAGTTGAATCTTAAAAGACTCATTCAAGAATTTTTTCAATTTATACAAATGGTGCCCTACTTGAATTATCGATACATATAACCCTGTTTTGGGGAGGGCAAAGCTAGATGCATGTCTTGAGTATCGAACTCTCCGAAGTTAGAAGATGCATGCCCTCGGGTATCAAACTCATGACCTTTTAACTCTTAAGTTAACCTCCTAACGAGATGAGTTATTGCTCGTTAGGGCAAAGCTTCTTGGGTATCAAACTCATGACCTTTAACTCTTGAGTTAACCTCCTAACGAAAGGAGTTTAGCTCACGGTAAGGCTTTGACTCCTACGACGCAGGTGGTGAATTCGAATCCCCAAGAGGAGCATGTTTGTTAAAAAAAAAAAAGAATCATATGGGCTCAACCTTAGGGGATTCAGGTACGTTAGTCAACACGAAACCTCTGAGTGGTTGTTAATCACGGATTTCGTGTCGAACACACACGAGGAAACGCGAGGCGGGGTGCTTTTCTGATTTGTTTTTCCCTTCGTTTGGTTTGTCGTCTCCACGCTGTAATGCTTATCTAGAAAACCAGAAAAGAAAAAAACTGTTTGGTCGCTTTCAATAGGAAAGGCAGGTTGTGACGCCAATCTCCGTTTTTCCTTCTTTTCTATGATTTTCTGTGAGAGGAGCTTATCTTTTTCCCTACCTCTCCTACATCCTTCTTCCTACCCCACCACCACCTTCATTTCTCTCTATTTCTAATCTCTCTCTACGATCTAACACCATCTGCAGCAAAGGATTTGCTTTTTTCTGCCATCGATCGTTCTGCACCGGTATTTCTCCCTCTTTCTCTCTCTCATGTTTGCGTTTTTGTCTACATTTGGTTGAATAATAAAACGATTGAGCACAAAGGAATAAAGAACCCCTCACCATCCTATTAGTTTTTTCTATTTTTAGATTTCTCCATATGGTATTTCACATCTCTCTCTCTCTCTCTCTCACTGAGAGAACGAAATCTTGAATTTGGGGAGCAATCGGTGAGACCATCTAGCTGTTTTGGTGCTTTTTGGTCTTGTTACGATTGAATAAATTTTTCTTAGTGTTTGTTCTCTCTAGTCTCTTTTGTTCCTATTTTCTTCTCTCTGTTTCTTAATTAAAAGACGCCTTTTGAGGCTTCCTGTTTGGTAAGATGTAGGCGGCCATTGGAAAACCATCTGCTTTTTCCCTTTCGCTTCTCAACGCGGGTTTGCGTTTTATTTATCTTTGACTTGGCGTATTTGGCGTTTTTTCAATCTCTTGAGAGATTTTTTTCTTTATTAGACTCTGTGTGTGTGTATGTAGTATGTATATATCTATGCCTTCGAACTGCCTCCCATGGCTTTGGGGTGACAGTCATTCGGGTTTTTTTCTGCTTGCATCAATTCACGAAATGCCATTGTGAGAAGAGCGCAATTTATGCCTTTGTTTATTCGGTATTTTTGTGGAAATTGACTATATGTAGCACTATTTCTCTACCAGATGAAATTGGATTTCTTTTTGTTTTTTTAAGATAGTCATCTCTCTCTCTCTCTCTCTCTCTCTCTCTCTCTCTCTCTCTCTCTCTCTCTCTCTCTCTGAGCGTGTGGTTTCCCCAATTTTCTTGTAAAGTATCTTGTTGTGGTTTCTGGGCTGTTTTACTCCATCATTTGAGCAGTACTGAACTTAATTTAGTCGCTTAGCACTCTTACTTTATGCAAAGGAGTAATCCTCTGATGCTTTATTAGGTTAGCCAGAAATTTCTTTGCACAAATTTTTCTTCCTTCTGTTACTTCGTATATTTATCTGTATGAAGTTTGTTTTTAGATTTCATCGAAAGCGAAAGGTGTAATATATTCTATCTTACTGGATTTTTTGTTTGACACTGTTTTTAACAAAATAAGAAATCAATCTTAAGTTTGTATTGCTCTTTTCGGGTTATTTTATTCCTTTAAGGATTAGGGTGCCTTTTGTTTGTCCTTTTCTTTTCCATCCTTTCCCCTTCAACCTGTGGATTATATAACTTAGCTCCAAATTGTGTGCTGTTTTGTGGTCCTTTTTCTTTTCTTGAATCCAAACCCTTCCTCTCCAACCAGTGGATGATGTTCCTTGATTCCAAACTTTAACGGGTGCTCTTTCCTATTGGCTATCGCACTCTGTCAACAGATCTCTGCATTTTCCGTGGATCATTATTCTTTTTTTTGTAGAAAAGAAGCATGTGAAGCGTCATAAGAATATAAATGAAACGCCTCCCTGCCCAGTGCATATAATATGATAGCTTCTCTTGTGCTTGTTCACTCTGTGAAGCGGTTTTCTTTAAATCTGTGGATACATAAATGCTAGGAGTACGCGAATCCGCATCTTTTGCTTTCTTCAAGAGTGGAGAGATTTTGATGTTCGTGTTAATTAACCACAGAAATGTAGCATTATTGATGCTCCGGGGATCCCTCCCCCTCCTTTTAAAGAGCTCCAAAACCTTGCGTCTTGAAATGAGTTTCACTCTTGAATTAAGGAAAAAGTTGCTTCCCCGTAGTGTGCCTCATCCAGCAAATCTACATAATCTTACTCATTGTAGAGGATCTCCGTCCGCCAAGTACCCCAATTTGTTAGTGTTTATTTCGTGTTGGAAAGTTTCTTTCAAGTAATTATTTTGCTTCGCAAGCATGAGCCTCTGTCATGATTTTACTGTAACCGGTTTCTTGATCAACCATTCTGTTCTTGGCAATAATCCGTTTTAGCGATGGAACGTCTTGAAACATCTTTGAGCTGATCAAGACTAACAATAGATTCTCTGTGTTTGTTCACAAATACTGATCTGCAATCTGTGTACTTTTCTCTTGTAGGAAGAGCTACCATGGATATGGACATAAGATCCTCACTGAATCTGGGTTCCATTGGATCAGGCGAAGATGCAGAATCTGTCATGAAACGACTTTCAAGTGCCCACAATTCCTTGCCTCCGGCACCAGAAGGTGGGTTTGACTGCAATATATGTCTAGAGTTTGCGAAGGACCCAGTTGTGACCTTCTGTGGACACCTTTACTGCTGGCCCTGCATCTACAAATGGCTCAACCTCCATTCCTCTGCCCAACCATGTCCCGTCTGCAAAACGACCATCTCCATGTCCTCACTGATCCCTCTATATGGTAGGGGGAAAACGGTCAGTTCTGGCATCGAGGACTCGAAAATTCCCAGCCGCCCTTCTGCTCACTGGATCTATGACACGCCACAAACCCCAAACATGGAAGACGAGAACCACTACCACAACAACAACCATCATCAGCACCAACATAATATCTACACAGACAGCCCGTATGTGTCAAGCATGGACCTAATGGCGCGATTTACGCATCCGACGGTCGCAGGGATAGCAATGGCAGTGTTGCCCTCGCTTGTGGGTAATTCAGCTGTTGGGTTTCATTACTCCAACAATAGCAGTAATGGCAACTATAGCAGCAGTGGATTTTATTTCATGGGAGATGGAAATGGTGGCCCCAGGATGAGGCAAAGGGAGCAAGAAGTGGCGAAGGGGCTTGATAAGCTTCTATTCTTCATCTTTTGTTTTGCTGTTTTATGCCTTCTCTTCTTCTGAGTTGACCATACGACTTGTACATAACACATTTTACAGAGGAGGCTGCCAGATTTGCATTAACGGAGGCTGCCAGATTTGCATTAACTCTTTATTCTTTTACTGCTTGATTACATGTGAAATATGCGAATCCATCTCCGAGCTGCCATATAGAAATGGTGAGATGTGGGTGGTAATTGTGTAGAATTTCGGTTCTTGTCATCTCCTTCCTGATGTTTGATTGACTGCTGCCGACACGATGTCTCTGCTGTGCTGAATGATGAAGTTTTATGATAGCTGTGCCAATTGATGAACATAATTACTTTATTTTGGCCTCTCTCTCTCTCTCTCACACACACACACACACACACGCCAACCCCCTTGTGTTGCATGGTCCATATTAATGAAGAAAAATGCAAATTAAACCTGATCTGGTGTTTCATTCACAAATATAGGACCTCCTCCAGACACATGAATGGGAAGCCACTCATTGTGTTTGTCTCGGACGACCATCTAACTCGACGAAAGGGCGTTTGAGTGTTTGGGACAATTCAAGACTCCATGTATAGGACCCTTGCTGCAAGCATTCTATGCCTGCTTTCGGCTGGTGCAACGGTGAGCACCCCAGTAAAGTCAAACCCTTCGGTTCCACATCTAGCATTTAACCCTTCCAATACATGAGATTTCTGAGATTCTTGTCGAGAAGCAACCAAAGTTGTGCGAACCAAATTTTAAGATCTAATTAGATTGAAGACTTGGAGTGCCAGTATCATGCTTATAAGTAGATCGAATTAAATCAGTTCTCACTTCAATGCCAATGTTTTTGATGCTTGCCTTTAAATTACTAAAGGAGTTATTAAACAGTTGAAATACAGTTCATCTGAACTGTATTAATGGAAACAGTTGTAGGGAATGAGAAAAAAGGAGACTTCCATGTTCAGAGGAACTGATAAAATGAGACCTGAACAAATTCCAGTTCCTCTTCCATGGCAGGAGGAACTGCAACCTAACAGGGGATTTCCCCAGTTTGATTATGGCTCAGGTTAGGCTGATTTCCGCATTGGCTAGTTTTCGATCCGGTTCAGTTCTGGTTCAGACTTCCAGGCTAGTTCCAAATAGGTCGTGTCTTCCCGAATCCATGCTTACCATGGGGGTATGGCCGTGTTAATTTCACATGGCACTAAGTGTTCCAGTCGAGCTTTGAGTGGAGGAGGAAATTTTCCTTTGCAAGTTCCATTTAAAGAGGACTTTTCAAGCCTCTCTGTATCAGTTCACCGTTCATTTTCTTATCAAATCAGAAAGTAAAAATAGTCAAATGCATACCACATTTTATTCCACAGTCCCATTCCTTCTCATATATATGAAGCTAAAATAGAAAGAAGGGTCAAGATACCTTGATGTAGAAAAACAATATCAAATTCAATAGTAAATCTGCTCGAGAACTAGTGAGAGCTGACTAATTGTGTTCAACCTTAATGAAGATGATCTGATGTCCAAGCTTCTTATGTACGATTAGATATAATATTATGCAAACCTTGAAGTTAGAGAATAAGAATCAAGTCTGCTCGAGAACTAGTGAGAGCTGACTAATTGTGTTCAACCTTAATGAAGATGATCTGATGTCCAAGCTTCTTATGTACGATTAGATATAATATTATGCAAACCTTGAAGTTAGAGAATAAGAATCAAGCGAGTTCCTCAACCTCAAGACCTCAAGAAACTTAATTTCAAGAGGTGATCCATTCGACACGAAATGGAGACCTGAGCAAATCTCAGAAAAATGTTAAATATCGTGTGGAAAGATTACGCTCAAAGAAGCTGGTGAGGAAAGCAAACTGCTCTTTCAATTGGTGGTTCGGTGTCACAGGTGAGAGTTGAAATCTTTTTTATTTTTGAGCAGCAATCACATACATACACACGGACATATAAATATAGAAACACACACACACACACATGTGTGTGTTGGTGTGGGGGTAGTTGGTGCTGGCTTGATTGGACCAAATCCAATCATGTCGGGTTAAACTTTTGGAGAATGACCAGATTACAAAACGGGTTTGTCTAAGTTGACACGGTTTTACAAATGATGCAATTCCCAAATAGGTAACTTTTTATTTTCTTACCTTACTGATGGTATGAGCAAAAAGAGCCACCTGACATGGAGTAATGACATAAGGTGAAACGGATCTAAGTGATAACTTCTCAAATCTTAGGGACCGGATTGACATGGTACCAAAGTGGCATTGAGCTGATCTCGTGGTACTATCCTAAAGGTTTTTATATATATATGTATGTATAGAGAGAGAGAGAGAGAGACTTGTGCATCTTTGAAAATCTTAAACCATACTTTTTTTATTTTGTTAATATAGATGGTTGATATTTTCAAGAATATCACAAGTATATAACATGAAAAGCATATTAACTTTTCATATATATATATACATATACATATATATATATATACATATATATATGTATATGTATATATATATATATGTATATGTATATATATATATACATACACACACACACACACACACACACACACACACACACATATATATATATATATATATATATATATATATATATAACATTTCAGGTATGCTCTTATTCACCCAATCCAGCAAAGTTGGGATCAACTTCAATTGTGTCACTGCTTCCTGCTCTTAGATCTCTCCTGCAATATCTTATGCTATCTTCTCACTTCCTGAAATCCAATCTCTTTCTTAATTCCGATTTTGGCTAATTTATCTGCACAGGGTCCTACTAGTAGTCTTGAATAATTTGGACAGCACCACCCCAGTTCCATTTTATAATAAACTTGTCGAGAGCAGAACGACTCTCGAGCAAAAACCACGTTGACCTGATTGCGCAGCTTATCATAAGCTTTGTCGAGATCCACTTTAATAACATCATAATCCAGCGGGTCTTGCCTAGCTTCCTACACATCGAGTGTGCCACCTCTTGCACTATGATGATGTTATCAACATTATGCCTGTTAGGGCTGAAACTTGCCTGTGTGTCATCAACAATCAAAGGCAGAACTCTAACACCTCGGGCCCGTTGGTACCATGAATCAAACAGCGGTAAGGGTCAACTTACTGCCGACCTCCATGACTGTTTGATTTGATCCATAGAGTGCTGGTTAACTGAATTGCTAATTATCTAGTTGTATATGTGTAAAATTTTCATCTTTTATTGATTATTATGTTTTGACCCTTTCTTTTAAGCTCTAACGTTGGGTCTTCTTCTTCTGTATAAATTTCCCTTTAGCTTATTGCTCGGCTCTTATTTCCATTTTGATTTTGCTTATAGAGGAATACCTTCTTAAGTTTTACATTTTAAATTTCAAGGTTGATCTTTAAATTAATCATGATATCCATAAAATGTTTAAGGATGGATGCAACAGCTATTTCTATGCCATTCTCCCCATTATAGCCCACGGTTATACTATAGGATAGGTTTTATCACCCACAAATTAAAACATTGTCTCTAGTATTTCTTATAAATTTTCCTTCTCTTAGGTGGGCAGATGTTCCTAACTTTTAATAAATATTTCTACAAGCACACTTAGAGAGGTTTAAGTAGATGAGAGCCAACCACAACAACTACTACTAAGCCCTTATTAAAAATGATCTACACAATATTGACTACAAAATATTGAAAAGAAACAATAAAAAATGTTCGGTTAAATAGATTTTTTTTCCATAGAGCTCAATCATGTGTCATGCTAATAGTTAACTCAACATCGGTAGATCATTTTTTATTGTTTCTTTTCAATATCTTGTAGCCTTCCTCTTTGATTTTTAATATTTTTACCATCTAATATTTCATATCTTCTCTCCGGAGCTTTTTTTTATCATCTTTTGAGATATCCAAAATGTTAGTTTTCTGACACTCCTTTGGTAAATGTTGAACATTTTGGTCTGTAATTGAATTGGTAGTGTAAAGGTTAAATTGGCCCCATGATGCAAAAAGGCTTGTCAGTGATTATCTAGGAATCAAAATAAACGTTGAATTGATACCCCACTAAGATTGTCACCTTGGAAGTGTTGGATGACCAACAAACATTGTCACAATATTGACTTGAGAAAAGCCTTCGTTAATCCTGTGATTAATTAAGAAAATCAAACCATGATCTCAAACTTTTCACTGTGAGGAACACGACTGAAATATGGAACCCCATTATTGGACAAGAAAGGCTTTGTCGTTGGCCTTATTTTTCTTGGATTACTAAGATGGGGTTAGGCAGGACCCCCACCAGTACAAAAAAATGTGGATAGTATACACAAGAAGGAAGCTCAGCAACCTTCCATTTGTAACAAAAATTTCCAGCTGATCGAATCCTTGAGCCATATTTAGGTGCATCATCAAAATCAATATCGTTTTATCTGCATATATTTAAAAGGATCGTCCAACAAATGTTGTCTTCTGGTCCTCATTAGCCTGATGATTGTTTGTAACTACTTATGACTATGAATGGCTTGATTAAAGATGAAGAGAGATATAAAAAGCTGAAAAAGTTAGGTCTGTCTGCCATGTCTTAATAGTATTATATATGTATATATATACCTACACTTTTATATATGGAGAGAGAGAGAGATCTTTAAACATTTTGTCGGTGTTCTTGGAGCCTTGGAGTCTTCAATATATCATCAATGTGATGGCACAACAAGCACGGGAGTCCAACAGAAATGAGTACATTTCTTTCTCTCAACAAGAAAACATGAATATCTAATCTCTCATACCACTGTCTAGGTAATTACTTCAAACCATATAAAAACTTCTTTAAGGGCAAAAACATGGTTTTTTCATATTTGGAATAAAGTCCCTTTAACGGGCTCATATAAATATGCTCATCCATCTAACCATGTAAGAATACAGTCTTCACATCTAACTCCTCAAGCTCTAGATCATGAAGAATTACCATAGTACATAAGACTCTAAAAGAGCTATGCTTGAGAATTGGAGAGAAAACTTTATTAGTCAATACCTTCCCTTTGATTAAAGTGTTTGGCCACTAACCTAGCTTATACCGAGGTGTTTCAACCCATGGGTGCCTTCCTTCTTGAAAATCCATTTGCATCTGACCACCTTTTGTCCCTTTGGCAAGGAACACGCTTTCAAAGTTGATTCTTGTGAAGGAACTCAATGTTTTTACCCATAGTACCAATATGCTGATCTACATCTAAACTAGAAATAGCTTCTTTATAATTGCTAGGTTTTTATGCATCAATGGACTCTACATTTGACTGGACATATGCAACCAGATTGGCATACTTTTGTGGCAGTATGATCTCGGTCCTTTCCTTGTCTCTTACAATGCAATATGACTTGTTCTTTAGTTGCATCATCATCGTCTTCATTTGCTGCATTGTAGATCTCCTCACGAGAATTACTATACTGAACTGCTAGAGTCTCAACTTCCAACTCTGCTTGTTCTTTGACACTGCAATCTGGCTTTACTTTTGCTTTTCTCCTTTGACCATCGAGTGAAGAAGACTCATTAAACATTACATCTTTCCCAATAAGTAATGTTGAAGACTTCAAATGTAGGACAACCAAATATTCTCAAATTAACTCAACTCAACCTTACCATTCTTTAGATGAACAAATGCTAGAATACACACTTCCTTACCATCAACTCAACCTTACCATTCTTTAGATGAGCAAATGTAGGACAACCAAATATTCTCAAATTAAGTAGTCAAGTAGGTGCACCAAACTACACCTTAGAAGGAATTTTGTAGTCAGTAGCCATTGATGGAGATCCATTCACCAAGTAACAAGTCATATTAATAACTTCACTCAAACCAAAATGCAAGAGCATGCTATGTACCTTATCACAAAGTGTCTTATTTATCGTTTTCGTTGTGGCGTTCTTGCACAAGTGTGGTGTCTTACTGTGCCTTCTTTATTGCAGAAAATCATTGAACTCACTATTGCAAAATCTCAACCCATTATCAATTTAAAGATAATTAACTTTACTTTTTAGTCTTAGTAGTGTGTCTTATTCATTAAAGGGTTGCACGATGTGCCAGGAAACACGGATGGGTTGACACTTCCAACAACCTTTGGCTAAATCAGTGATTTGTAAAAGAAGCAACAACTACTACTACAACAACAACTAAGCCTTTTCCAATGCTAGATGGGGTCGGCTACATGGATTCTTCATTTCCACAGATCCCTATCGTATGCCATGTTAGCAGTCAACTCACAATAAGCTAGATCATTCTTTATTGTTTCTTTCCAACACCTTTGTAGTCGTCCTCTAGATCTTTTAATACTTTCCAAATTTAGTTTTTCATACCTTCTTACAGGTTCTTCTTTTGATCTTCTTTCTATATGTCCAAATCATCTTAAACGATATTCTCTCATTTTATCCTCTATTGGTGTCACTCCTAATTTGTTTCTAATAACCTCATTATATATACGGTCTTTTCTAGTATGACCACTCATCCATCTCAACATCTTTTGTACATGCTAATGATTAACTGCCCAACACTCAGAACCATAAAACATGACAGGCCTAATTGTTGCTCTATAATATTTACCTCTTAACTTTAATGGTATCTTCTTATCACAAAGAATACCTGATGCTCCTCTCCATTTTAACCAACCAGCATTAATTCTATGCATAACATCTCCATCAATTCTTCCATCACTCTCAAAAATTGATCGTAGGTGTTTAAAACTTTCCTTTTGGGGGATGCAATGTGTGCCAATTTTAATTTCTATGTCCTATGAGGTAACCAAATGATCAAACTTACATTCCATATATTTTGTCCTTGTTCTACTTAAAAGAAGCATGTTCAATAATTCTTATAATGCTGAACCATAGAGATCTTGTGAATCAGGTGACACAAGGTTCCCCAAGCTTTATTGGTAGTAACTTATGTTAAAGAGGAAGGTTACATTCGATTCTAAAAAGCTGATTATCCCAAAATGCTGTTTATTAATAAGCAAACATGATGTAAACTTATTCCAGAAAGCTGCTTATGATAAACAAACAATATGGAAATGCACCCAAGGTGAAAGAGCTTATGTTCTACATCCATGACTAAAGCGAAAAGGAAAGTAAATTTAGACAAGAAACACAGTTCTGCATGATCTTGTTCACTTACGATACCTAAAATGGTGGTTTCTTTTACCTTCTCCATTACTTGAACAGTTTTTATTTTAAAAGAACTTTTGTTTTCTGATGCTCTTCAATTTATATGGGCAAACTATATTTGCCATCTAGCTAATCGCCAAATGTGAATTTTATTTTGCTGATCTCGTGGTGAAATCTGTGTTAACAAACCATATAACTCCATTTTAGTTGAAGGTGGGCATTGAGAGTCTTAGCCATGTACTTCAGTAGTGTGAGTGGCCAATTAAAGCCCATTATAGTCACAATGTTCCATGTTTCATACATATGACAGTTAGGCATGTGACTCTTTAAGAGAACAATGGTTGCAATTTTTCCTATAAATAGGTGTGTTTGGTACCAACAATGAGAGAAACTATATCTCAACTACTTCAAGCTTTCTCTCACCAAGTGCTTATTCGTGTACAGTTTCGAAAATCTTTTACTATCTTAGCATTGCTCGGACTTGTAGCCTCAACATCTTGAGTTTGTTGGTATTGTATATGGCTCGGTTGCATTTGTGTAAGACAAATCAAATGTTTTCTTTATATCTTGAAGTTGTTCATTGGAGTTCATTGCTTTTGGTAATTTGACACTGACAGCGGCGAATAAACCTAAAGGTTAGTATTAACTGAGCCTCGAAGAATATAGATTTCCCTACTCTCGTTTTTAGGTTTGCTGAAATTTTGAAGACACTGTGGGGAAAAGGCCGATTGTTTTGCCGATTGCCAATATTGGTTCTAGAAATGATTGTTTACATATTGCTGTTTGTCGTTTCTGTTTGCGGATTCCAAGAAAAGCCAACTGCTGGTATGATCTCTCAAGAAGCTGAGTCATCACCACCAAAAGTCTACACTCACCAACACATTATTAGGAAATCATAGACGACGATCATTGATATTCTGCAAGAAGCAATTTCATAGATCCCTTGATATACTACAGTTCTTCATAAACTCTAAAATCTCCTTAGAATAAATCAAAATTATACAGTCCTTGTTCTCAATCTCAACTCTAATACCTCTCAGAAAATATGATGGTGGTCAATTTCTTGAGTAAGCTATTTGTTTTAATTCGTCAAGTTAATTTTATTATGGCTTATGCTGAACATATCCATCTATTTCTCCAAGCATCTATAATGGAGCGATATTCCAGTTTACTGTGTATAGATGGAAAAACTTGGTTAATAGTGATGTAGATTCACCACCATGTTATTGCTTGATTGGTACTATTCCAGACCATGTCTATGTAAACCTCATAGTTTGAACTTAGTTGAATGACTTTTAGTCGCAAGTAAACTTCCTTTTTAAAAATAAGTCAGAAGTCATCAACCGTCATCCTTCTCTGTATCACTATCACAATAATGAGTTGAATTGAATTCAGATGGAAACCTCATGAAGAATAGTGCAACACGATCAGCCTAACCTCACATCCCAGATGACTTTAGCACTGTTATTCAGGTTTCTCATCCTTGTCCTCACCTTATGCTTCATTAGTTGACCTGTAAGGTTCCCTTGGCCTATGTTATGTGTCTTATAGACTATATTTGTGTTTGGTCATTAGAATGGTCTACTGCCTGAACGGCTAGCTGGTTTAACAACAAATAGTCAAACATACATGACAATAATATTTTTCCTTGATCATCAAAACGTTTTTCATTAGTTGGCATCTTTTCTTAATGATAATGACCCTATATTCTTAATTTACCTCTCCACTTGATCACATGAAGCAAAAACAACTTGTCTTTCTTTAAATCCATCTGAATTTCAGTTTATTTTTGTGTGTGGCTACGCGTTGGAGTTGTAGAGCTTTATTAATAAAGGTATTGATTTTCAAAAGAGCAATATTATAATCATGTTAGCACAATTGAGTTATCAGAAAGGTATTAGGATTTCTCCAAGATGACAATCTATAAAGGGGATAACATAAAAAAAGAATCTCTCTTTTAAGAGAGTAAAACACTTCCCATTGATACCAAGACTACAATTATGATTCGTATCAAACAAGACAATAAAAATATGACTTGACATGCAACAAGTAGAAGAGATACTTTAGGCAAAATGAGTTATCCTCGAGATTCAAAAGCATAGCAACGTTTTGACGAGGTGCATCCTTCTTTTGTTTGTGAGCCACGTAATGTACAACTTGGACTCACTAATGATAGATTAAATCCATATATGATTTCATCCATTAACCATAGTTATTGGCTAGTTTTGTTAATCCCTTATAACTTGTCTCTATGGTTGGCTATAAAGTAATCACTTGTTATAATGACTTTGCTTATAGATGGACCGAAATCACAATATTGATATTTATATAACTATTAATAGATGAGCTTCAAATTCTTTGGAAGGATGAAGTCATCATATTTGATACATACAAGAAAGAAGTGTTTCGACTGTATGCAATAATACTATAGACTATCAATAATTTTTCTATGTATCTAATATTGTTAGGTTGGAAAACTAAAGGATTTTATAGTAGAAATGAGTATATATGAGTCATCATAAGTTTTTACCTATGCATCATACATAGAGATTTGATACAATAATATTTAATAGGAGAATAAAATATAGTAAGGCATCAATTCCTCTTAATGGTGAAGATGTATTATAACAATAAAAATGTTATCAAAACATTATATTTAGCAAAGCTTCACATAAAGATCGTGATGACACTTTAATTGGATGGAAGTAGAAAGTCATCTTCTTTGATCTTCTATATTAGAAGACATTAAAGGTACAACATAATCTTGATGTTATGCTTATTGAGAAAAATATATGTGATAAGATTTTGTCATTTTTCATAAAAGAGGATGAGAAAACAAATAATAACATCAAGTCTTATATGAACATTGAGAAATTATGCTTAATGCATTCTTTGCATAGAAAAGAATGTGCATATTAAACTGATATAATGATCTTCTTAAATGCATCATACCAACTAACAAAAGATGAGAAAGGAGTAAATACCATTTTATGCTATTGCATATCTCAAGATGAGGAGGTTTGGACTGTGAAGGTTTTGGACTTCAAGTGGATGGATAATAATGGTTTGAAGTTGGATTGTGCGCTTGGATGTTATGCAAAGGAAGATAATTATTTCCTCTATATAAGATATGGTGGGATAGTAATGCTGAAAGAAGTCTTCAATACTATTTGGAATGACCTAACGGTAATGTTTCCCATTTAGTATAGCAATTACATTTTAAGGAACTTAATGTCTTACTAACATATGTAACAGTTTTTTTTGGTTGAAAAAGTTCACCTTTGAGCATTTAGAAACTCACGAGTTTATCTCAGCTCACTTAACGAAAAGTTATAAAAAGACCCACCAAAAAGCTTTGGATGTTTATATAAATGAAATTAAGAGGAAGTATTTTAATCACTATTTCGATGCAAGTCAACCTCTCGCTAAAAAGAGCCATGATGTAATTGATGTCCCAACATCCACTTGGTAGAGATGATGTGAGTTATGAACAAGTGACTAGAAGATGGAAGGCAAAAGAACAAAGGAGAACCATGCAAAATTGTTGACAAAGTATAATAGATGATTTGAGTCTATTATTAGGTATCGGTTTATTACGATATGTATGAGATTATTTATTACTTGAATAGTTCATACAAATTTCTATACTCTATCTTACGAGACATTTTATTATAGGAAGGACCACATCCAATCACACCATATGATGCGTTCACAGACTACTATAAGGATAAGAAAATTGAATACTTTTTTTATAAGATAATTGATAGAATATGTTAAGTATACATATTATTAATCGAAAGTATCATTGGATGTGTTCATGAAATTTTCTTATATTATGTACTATATACATACACCATAACATGTTATCTTACCTATTATTAGTTTGAGGTACAATATCAATATGACATCATTAGTCACAATGAAGGTGCTTCATCTTCTACAATAAGTATTAGAAAGGCTATGGCACATATGTGGTTAGCACCATGGAGACTATGAGAGTAAAATTTGATCTAGAGTATCTTATAGGACAATGAGAGAGGGTTTAGAGCAAGTTGGGGATCAACTTACTCCAACTTCATCCATATAAAATTGAATAACATCGTTATAGGGTGCCTTTAGGGATCTTTCTCAATCATTTATCGATCTACAACAAAAAATGAATGCTTAAGTAGATCTCATATATTATAATGAATATATATATATATATATATAGATGTATGTATGTATGTTGCTTTTGCTTAGAACTTAATATATATAGCATACTAAATGATGACAAATTCATTTTTAATTCATGGAGGTGCACCACATGGTGCATGAGTTTGTAGGATCACTCAATTTTGTGCAATGGTCATCGTAGGTAATCACGTATCCTTGTAGTGGTCCTTCACTAATCCACATGTTTGGAACTCTATGAAATCATCATGTATATGGCATTTGAGACAATGTCTCGTATGAGAAAACTTCTTTATTGTATTGCTTCAAATTTGTAGTAGTACTTATTGTAAGAATATTGCTTCACATAGAGCTTTTACCGTGCAATCATCATGTTCTAATGAGCTTGTTGGATAAGGGCAGCCTGTCAAGCTCTTCTCCAGCTCACACACAGGCTGCGAAGTTATTTCTTTGGCGATAATTTGTCCTCAAGAGAGCCTTCATGCGTACTTGTAGATGGCCATGTTGGTAACATGGGTGGTATTGAAGAGATGGGTTACGACCCAAGATCTACTCAAAGATCCAATATCCACATGATGGATACCAAAAAAGTTTTTCTTAAGTTGTAATGAGTATATTACTTAGTAAGGGTAGAATAGTCTTTCAAGTTATAAAGTATATATAAGTGTAATCATGACCATTAGGTCAAAGTAAGTAGAAAGGAATAAAAATAAGTAAGTCGTCGACTCCATTAAGGTGGGCTGCCAATCCAAATCACCATGGTGTTTGCTGTGTTTTTTTATGATTTGAGTGCTTCATTTCTTTAACATGGTATTAAAGCCTAATCCTTTGGATTATGTTGCTTAGAGATCACGCAGAAGAAACATTTTTTAAAGAAGGTGATATGAAAAGCAAAATATAATGCCCAAGACACCTCAACAAAATGGTGTAGCTCAAATATATAACGGGACATTACATGACAAGGTCAATGTTAATAGATGTCTCTCTACCAAGAATATTTTAGAGAAAAGTAGTAAGTACAACTTGTATATACTCAATAGAGTACCATATAAAGTTGTATTCTCTATACTATATGAGATGTGGTTTAGAAGAAAACCCAACGTAAGTCATCTCAAGAGGTAGGGATCTATCACTCATATGAAGATCTTTAATCAATCTAGAGATAAACTAGATAATAGGTCATTGAGATTATGTTGATGAAATATTCTAAAGGCTCTAAAGGATATTAGTTTTATCACAAGGATCATGAATTGATAGAGAGCAAATATATTGAATTCTTAGAAGATACTAAGAATTATATTCTTGAAAATGATGAATATATTGACGATCTAGTAGACCTAGATCCATCATCATTTGAACTCATAGATGATCTTCCTAAACAAACTGAAACTTTAAGTGGACATAAAAGACCTAGAGTCACACCATCCTACTTAAGAAATTATCATGCTTATCATGTAGAGGAAGTGTGTAACTCGGTGGATATAAATGAGTTAACTGATAACTTGACATATTGTCAAGTTATTGACTCATCGGAATCAGCAGATTGGAAAAAAGCCATGGATGAGAAAATTAAATCCATTGAGAAAAACTAAATATAGGAATTGGTTGATTTGCCAAAAGAAAGAAAAGTTATATGATGCAAATGAGTTTTAAAAAAGAAGTATAAGGTTGATGGAACAATCGACAAGTTTAGGTGTGCATAGTTGCAAAGAGATTCTAGCAAAAAGAGGGGATAAATTATATAGAGACATATTCTTCTGTTACGAAATGTGCATCCATAAGGATAATTTTGGCAATCTCAGATTACTATGATCTAGATTTACATCAATTAGATGTAAAAATTATATTTCTAAATAAGATTTAGATGAAATCATATAAATGCAACAGATAGATGGATATATTGTTAAAGGCCAAGAAGATAAGTTATATAGACTGAAAAAATCCCTATATAGCCTTAAACAATCACGTCAATAATGGTATTTGACTTTTTAAAATGTCATACTAGAACTTAGGTTTGTGGCTAATGAACTTGATCACTACATATATGTTTGGAACAATGAGAGTCACTTTATCATCTTCTCATTATATGTAGATGGCATATTATTGATTGGAAACAACAATGAAATGATTGTCAAAACCAAGTCATGGTTAAACTCAAGATTCGAAATGAAGGATATACGGGAAGCATCCTATATCCTAGGTATAAAGATTTCTCGATATAGAGAATCTAAACTCTTATACCTTAGTCAGGAAAGATATATTCATTACATTCTCAAGAAGTTTAAAATGGGTGAATGCAAGCTTGCAATAACATCCATTGCAAAAGAGGTCAAACTAAGTAAGGCTCATTGTTTTGGTGAAGGAGACGATAAGCCTAATGTTCCTTATGCACAAGTTATGGGTAGCTTGATGTATGTTATGCTGTACATAAGACTTGATATCAGCTTCGTTGTTGGTCTCGTAAGTAGATATCAAAGTAATCTTAGTTGGCAACACTGAATAGCTGTGAAAATGATCTTAAGATATCTTAAAGGAACTAAAGACTTGAAATTGTATTTTTAAGCAAATGAACTAAAAGTGATAGGATACTTATATGCTGACTTTGTTGGGAGCAAAGATGACAGTAAATCAATCTAAAGACAAATATTTATATTTGGAGGATGTGTTTCTTGGGCATATAAGAAACAAGGTTGTGTAACGTTATACATAGGAAGCTGAGTATATGGTTTGTTGTATAGCTGCAACAAGTGTCGTTTGGATAAGTCGTTTCATACGAGATTTGAAGCTCGATATAGCCGACGAGTCAATTATCATTTATTATGACAATAATATAACAATTACTCTTATAAGAGTGGAGCTTACAACTCCAAAAGTAAGCATATAATGGTGAAATATCACTATCTTCTTGATAGAGAAAGAAAATATCCATCTCATACGTACCAACTTAAGATATGTTAACTAACTCCTTGATTAAAGACATAAAAGAGGATCTTTTATCAAAACACATATGTCTTATTGTCATGTAGGTAAGAAACCACACAATGTGTACTAATTGCAACTACAATCATAAAATGACATGACTAGGAAAACCCCATAAAAGTGGCAGGAAAACCATTATGCCATATTACTTGACTCGAATGACCAAGTGGGAGATGTTAAGCCGAGAAACTGGCCATTCTTGACAATTTCACTACGGAGAAGGCTAGATTGGCCATCTACCCTTTGTTGTGGAGGCTATTACGGAACAAATCCATAAGAGCACTACCATATAGGGGCTCGAAACCTGAAAGACAAGCCTGGATATCTGTGAGGTGGAGACATGCACTGCTCTCGCTGAAACTCGATGCTTCTGTCAAACAAAAAAGAGAAAAAGAAAACCTCCCTGCAAACAAAACCGATGGAAAACACTCGTACACACCTTTTGTTCTTACCTTGTAATATTCGCTGCGAGCTAAAGGAAGACGCTAAAGGATCACCTGTGGAAGGTCGGGTTGCTGTTTGAGTGAAGAAGGCTCAGTGATCGCCGTCTTCAATAGTTCATACTATAACTTTGGTCAGAATCATTTATGTTGGGGCACACACCATCCATCCATCTTGCATACAAACCCCTTGCATATGCAAGATCCAGCCTCAAGATCCTCTCCATTAATCCTTTCAGCTCTGTCGCTCTCTCTGCCACGAGCATAGCAAGCATACTCAGTATAGCCATTTCCTCACTTTTCTCCTCACTCAAAAGCCTCACTTCTTTGTTGTTTAACTCCACTGCGTCCCTGGGCTCCATGAAATACGTAGCTCCAAAGCTACTAACGTCCAGAATTATACCATTAGAGAGTAAAGATCAGAATTATACCATTAAAGAGTAAAGATCTGTGTGTAGCTCGAATGCCAAACACATTCATGATCTTCTACTCGTAATCAGAGGCCTGTCGATCCCTTTTGACCTCAAAATTATTTTTGAAACACTTAAGCAAGGCTTCTAATTCATCCATGTTCTTCCTTCTCTCTGCTCTAACGGATTGCAATTTATCGCTGGCTCTGTCTAAAATTGTAGAAAGGTTACAATCTAAACAAAAACCAATTTATGATTTGATTTCTTTGCAGAAGCCTCCAATTGTTGGACGATGCCTCTGGCAGATTGAAGAGTTTGTCGGACGGTACAGAGGTCATAAATTGAACATAATTGTAACGTAACATCCGTTACTGCACAGACTGTGCAGACCGAGCGTTACTGCAAAAGCTGTGTAGTAATGGAAGGGCCTTTAAAAGGGCCTTCATAGTGAAAATTTTCAAGAGATATTGGGGCAGCCTGGACTAGTCGGAAAACGCGAGGATCGATCGGAAAACGTGAATAGTCACCGGAATTCGATAAGAAAAACCTTATTTTTGTTTTTGTCAAAATTTCTTATTTTTAGTTGCTAAAACGGAGTTAGATCATAGGGCTTTTGTTTGTTTCATGCTAAACTTTCAAAAACAAGCCTCATTACGCGAAAATCGACTCAAAACAAGCGTAGATTCATGAAAATTTTCTCAAATCTGAGTTACTGTTTTTCATGAATTTTCTGAAGAAAACGACACCGTCGGTGACCATTGATGGATTGGGTTGGAAGAAGAAGTGCAGGCGATCCGTTGAGGACCATCACCGGCCTTAATCGTCACCGAAAATCGGCGAAATCAACACTGAAAAACCATGGGAATCGACTCTTGTGGGAGTGTCTCTCGTGTCCGTGTCATGTCCGTGATAGACACGGCGTGTCGTATTTAAAATGTTATGAACTAACACTGGTTCGTGCCATGTCCTTGTGTCGCGGGTTGAGAACTAGTTATGTGTCAAAATAGGTTCCGTGTCGGGTTCTGTGTCGGAAACGGGTTAAGTTTTGGTCGTGTCTTGAAATGAGTTTCTAGGTTAGAAATAAGACCCGTGTCAGTAGTTAAAGGTTTTCTGTTGACACAGTGACACAAACTACCTATTGTGTCACTCATTTGGATCAGATGTGTATCTAGTTATCAATTTGGATCTCGAATAGCTTAAACAGATCCAGATATGGGTTTAGGTGATTTTAGAGTCATTTGGGATCCGATTCGAATACGGTTTGTTGCGTCAAACTTGTAGTTCAATAAATTCTAATATTTTAATTATTTGTAATTATTTAGATGTTAAAATTAGAGGATTTGGTGGTGATTAGAGTGGCCTAGCAACTTGGGGATTAGATCTTAGTGCTCCTTCAGGTAGGGGGTTATGCATTCTTTTATAGAACCATTCTAGAAGTGATTTTACTGTTTTAGATAGATTTAAATGTGCATGATTGATAAATATTTTATTGATATTTGTGAAATGTTATTCGCAATTATGGGTTATTTGATATGCTTTTCAAATAGAATATGTTTATGACACTGTTTGATAAAGAGAATGTTTTGATATGCATGTGTTGTATGAACATGGTATTTAAGTGTTATTTAAATATTGTGTGGATATAAGTTTGATTTTGGATATTCGTGGATCTGGATATGATTTGTAAATGTGATGAACTGTAATTGGTTTTAGAAATGTAATGATGTGTAAATATACGAGCCGTACTTGTGTGGTTTGTGTGGGGTCTCTAGAGACTTGCAGGTCCCTCGGGCGATCTGGCTTTGGGCGAATACAGGGTGTGTTTTCGGGCACTCTGTCGTGAGAGTCGGCGTAGTTACCGTCGTGGACGGGGTTACCGAGGTCACGTTAAGGAGGGTCAGATGACTCCCGTAGCCTTTAGGGCAGACACAATATAGGCTATAATTATCGAAACTAATGATGTGTACATATGTGTGAGTATGTGCGTATGAATTTGAGATCATGATTTGAAGGTAACTATGTTTTGCTATGAAATGATTGTGAAACTATACATGCTTTTAGTATGATTTCTGTTTAAAGATGTTTAATCTTCCTACTGAGCTATGTATAGGAGTTTACCCTATTGTTTTAGAGCTCATCCTAAAGCTAGCACTTCAAAGGCACAAGGAGCAGAGTAGGAGTTTGATAGAGCTGCATTTTATTTTAGATGGTATGATAAGTGTTGAATGATTGAGAGTCTTTTATTCATGGTTATTGTTAGGTGAGTCCCGCACCATTTTGGACGTGTTGTTTAGAACATCAATACGAATATTTATTTCAGTTAAATATTTAATTGAGTTTGAATTAAATTAGGATTGTATTTGGTTACTGCTCACCATCACGCTCGCGCGAGAAGCGGCCACGTGACATCGGCTCGGGCTAGGTCGTGGTCGCGACCCGGGGTGACAATAACTCTCTAGAAATCGCCGAATTTAGATATTACCGATGTCGGAAATCCCGGAAAAATCAAGTGGCTGAGGGAGTTCCGTTGCTGCCGCGGTCTGCTTAAGCAATTCTTGGCTCTCTTCGCGCGTTTTTCCCAATGGGACGTCTCCCTTCTGAGTAACAGCGAGCCCCATGGTGGTGCACGTGAACCATGAAAGATGGGTGCAGATTAAATTCCAGTCTAAGGCCCTCTTCGACTCATACTCGACGTCCAATTGAGGCCTAATGCTAGACAAGATGATGGGGTATCTCCAAGTTCTCCGAAAGAAGCAAAAAAGAGGGAATTTTGGTCTTAGTGGGACGGAATACTGAGGCTTTATGATAGAGGTGAAATGTGAAAAGGGTGCTGTAACCGCAAGCTCGGACACACACGAAGAGAGAGAGAGAGAGAGAGAGAGAGAGAGAGAGAGAGAGAGAGAGAGAGAGAGAGAGAGAGCAGTCATGGCAGAGCGGCGCATCGTGGAGTTGCGACGAGGGAGTTCGTCCGATTCAAGAATGATAGTGGTGGATACAGTGAAGATCGAGAGGAAGCTGTTCCCCAAGCACGAATCACTGTCTTCTTTCTTCCAACAGGAGCTCACTAAGAACAACGTTAGGCTTCTTTATTCTTCTTTAATTGTTAATGGGGGATTCAAGCAAGTCAATGGTTACGCCATGTATTCATTCCATCTTCGCTTCAAGCCTCCTTTACCAAACTTGCAGGTGATTCTTTTTCCGTTTCTCCATTATTTCTATTTCCATTTGAAATATTGCTCATGTGGAGAAGCGCTTCCTCAATTTCTCTGTACGATTGAATCATGACCCGCTTTTAAACGATTCCTCTATTAGGCTGTATGGTTGATTGGTGACTTGTGATTCTCTTGCCAATTTGTTGCATTTCTTGCATCTCCTCCACCTTCCCTTCCTCTTGCTTTGAAGCAATGTGATACATCTCCCCATGTTTGTTTTATCCACTCTTTCCTTGTCATTTTGCATGAATTACTTGGTGCTGCAATTATCTTTCTTTGTTGGATAGTTCTGTTTTGAAAACGGTGGCATGCATCTTTATGGTTGCTTGGCCGGCTTCGTTTTTCTCGCACATTGATGTGGTGTTTATGAGGGTTCTGATAATATTTCATGTATTTAGTTCATAACGCATAAGCAGGATAACATAGCGATCGCTGCACTTTTTGGCTTCTGTATATCCTACACATGCATGAAAGATGCACGGGAGACATGTTTCTGCTGCCTAGGTTTCACCTCGTAAGAACCTTTGGGATGGAAGTCAAGAGTTGGATACCTACGTTGTGCCTGTCTGGTGGGGGTAGCTAACCCCAGTTTGACAATAAAAATAATGATTCTCAAATGAAAATAACAGTGCTTATAATGTGAAGCGCATATTTTAAATAATAAAGCATGTATAGCTTTTTTTTCACCCAAAAAAACAAGCATTTACAGTTTCCGGCTAAGACACTTTAAATTAGTATTGAAGAACGCTTGGTTTTGGTATTTGTTTTTGTTTGCTGAGACAATTTGCACTCTGTTCGAGAGTCGGAGATTATCTTGAGTTCAGGAGGATGTATGTTCTCTTATTGTCATTTGGGATCCTAGTAACCCCGAAACTGAGGTTGAGGATGGAATCGGTCCCCAAATCTTTCATTCCAATTCCAAATCGAAGAGAACTTTGTTGGCAGCTTGCTATTTCCCTTCTTACCTCATCCGTATCTCCCTCAGTCCCCCTATACAGTGCTTATTTGTTTTTGCTTCTTAATTCCAATTCCAACTCTCTCTCTCTCTCTCTCTCTCTCTCTCTCTCTCTCTCTCTCTCTCTCTCTCTCCACTATTTGGGCATTCTGGGGCTTGCTTGGTACTTGCAACTCGAGAAACTTTCCAGGGAACTTTTAAGTTTAAAGCAGGTTCAAGAACGCTTCTACCCTTTCCCGGCAGAGAATGGTACTTTTGATGTCTCTAGAGCTTGCAGAAAAACATTCACTGACCTATTAAAAACCAACATATGACCAAACACCTTTACTATTGGAGTCCTCCCTGTAATATTTTGACGTCAAGAGTACCTGGAAACAGTTGATTGGTTCTTTTCTGTTATTTAGGAACTAAGGTTGCAAGGAAATTCTCAGGTCCAGTTCCACTGGGTAAAAGCAAGTGTATGCATCACTTGCATTCTTCTCTTATCCAAGTACGGGGAGAATTTGTTTCTAAACTTTGGCCTTAATATGTTCGGTTTGGTCTTGAGAGAATTCTCTCCAAATAAGTTTCAGACTAATTGATGAATGGTGTAATTGGGGTTGAATTTCAGAATCAGTATTCAGTATTTGCAATAACGTGATTGTTCCACCTGAATCTGAAGCATACTAGCATAGGTCTGAATCAGATTAAATGCAATCCAATGAGATTGTGTCCAGTACCGCTATCAATCATAGATCTTTTCAGAAATATGACTGAGAAAAGCTTAATTGTTGTATGGAACTGAATGTACATGAAACTTGGTGTGCATATCTCAGTTCCTCTAATTTTACGAGAAAGTCTGAAACTTATGGGTGTCCTCGTATGTTAACTTTTCAATGTCCAACAAAAGTTCATTTTCCTTAATGAGGTACCGGAAGCATATTCTGTAGGTGGAATCTACAGTGCTTGTCTCCAAAGTTCAACCCAATCTGCTCTGTACTTCCTCATATAATTTTCTGCATTTTCTCTTCATGAATGTTATTTACATCTTTTGTGTTTTTTTTTATATGTTATTCCCAAATTGACCCATTGGGAGGAAGTAACAGGTAACAGTAAATAGTTAATCCTTTAAGTATATGCTTTATTTACTTGAAGAACTACATTGTGGATCCAATTTTTATTTTCTTGTATTTTAGGTTCTGGTAATTTTATATTTCACCTTTGGTTTATCCATGATCCGTTTTTCATTCAATTCCCTCTTTTACCAGCAAGCTGGGGTTAGGGAGACCCCTCGTGAATATGTTGTACGTCGACAGGTATCCAACTCATGACCTTCCTTGTAAGGGCTCTTTATGAATCAAGTCCTAACCAGGAGATTGGTGTCTCCTTGTGCTCTCTTTTGTTTTCTCTGCAGCCGTGCGTATGTTTTTGTTATCCTTGTGTTGCCTCCAAAACTACTATTTCCCTCCAGCATCTTTGTAAATAACTGGCCTCTTGCTGCTGCTTCTTGAATCACTTCCCACTTCCACTTTCAACTTTTGCGACCTTTTTTAATAACGGAACCTATGGTTATTTATCAGCTATCACTTATGTAAGGGACAAACTTCTTTCCATATGGGTGTAAATGATCTGACCGTTGTGCTGTATATGTGTTCTTTCATTCTTTGGCATTCATAGGACAGTTGACCGATAATAATACATTGTCATCAAAGATTGAAATGTTGTTTCCTATGTTAAAGGCTTCTTTCCTTGTGGTTACAAAATGTTTTGGCCATTGCATAAAACTTTGTCAGATTTTTATATCATAGATTACACAAATTATGAGCATTGCTTTGGGGTGTCTCCACCTAGCGACGCGCTGCCGAGCCTGAATACTGTGAAAAGTAAGGGCCACTACATTTTCGCTCGGATGTAGTAAATCAATTGTAGAGAGGGTTCCCACATCATAGACGGGTGTGGGTAAAGAAGTTAGTCCCGCTATATTACCACTCGAATGTAGTGAATAAATTATAGAGAGGGTCTTCGCATTTTTAATATGGACGGATAAAGGGGGTAAGGAAGTTAGTCCTAGATAATAATATTCTTATTGGTTCTTGGAATATCGGAACATTGTCCGATAAGCTAATGGAGGTGGTAGATACTATGATTCGGAGAAAGATTCATATTCTATGTTTATAAGAGACAAAGTGGGTTGGAGAAAAAGCAAAGCAGATTGGGGATATAGGTTTAAATTACAGTACTCAGGTAAGAAAAAGGCTTGAAACAGAGTTAGTATTATCATAAATAAAGATTTAAAGGATAGTGTAGTAGACATACAATGATATGGTGACCCTATCAAGACGTTGAAATTAGTGTTAGGAGCAGAGGTTTTGAATATAGTTTGTACTTACCCTAAGTAGGACTAGAAGATAGTATAAAGACTTCTTTTTGGGAAGAGTTAGATAAGGTGATTCAAAGAAATTGCTCAAAGGGAGATAATTTGTTTAGGAGAAGACTAAAATGGACATGTCATAAAGAGGCATTAGGATATCAAAGTATTCATGAAAACTTTGGTTTTCGGGATATAAATTAGGAAGGTAGGGAGATTTTAAACTTTGCTATGGCATTTGACCTCTTTATAGTCAATACAATCTTCAAAAAACCAGATGAACATTTAATTACTTATAAGAGTGGCTTATAACAAACACAAATTTACACAAATTTAATACTTTATTTGTAGAGATTCCAAGAGAAAGCTTAACCACCCAACATCGACTTTTATTTATAGATTTACAAATAAAAAAATAAACAAAAAAAAAAAGAGTGCATCGCGAACGAAATGGTGGAACCTCAAAAGCGAGAAAAAAGATATATTTAAACAGAAATTCCTTCAAGGAGATGCTTGGAATTATGTTGGTACACCTTGTGATACGTGGAACAATATAACTATACATATTAGGAAAGTGGCGAAAGATGTGTTAGGTGAATCTAAATAAGGTGTAACGGCACAAAAGAAGCTTGGTAGTGGAATGAAGTAGTGCAAAATAAAATCAAAGCAAAGAGGGCATGTTACAAATTACATTATGCTAAGAAAACTAGTGAAACTTTAGACGCTTATAAGAAAGCAAAGAAGGAAGCGAAAAAGACCGTCAGTGAAGCAAAAGCTAAAATTTGGGAGGATGTATATATAAAAAACACAACTAAAAAGAGGGTGAAAGAAATATTTTTAGGATAGCTATGGCTAGAGATAAGAAAACTAAAGATCTTAATTATATTAGATGCATCAAAGACGAGGATGAAAAATTCTAGTGGCAAATGATGATATAAGATTAGGTGAATCTAAGGAAGGTGTACCGGCACAAAAGGAGGCTTGGTGGTGGAGTGAAGTAGTGCAAAATAAAATCAAAGCAAAGATGACATGTTACAAATTACATTATGCTAAGAAAACTAGTGAAACTTTAGAGGCTTATAAGAAAGCAAAAAAGGTCGTCAATGAAGTAAAAGCAAAAATTTGGGAGGATTTATATAAAAAACAAAATTAAAAAGAGGGTGAAAGAGATATTTTTAGGATAGCTATGGCTAGAGATAAGAAAACTAAAGATCTTAATTATATTTGATCATAAAAGACGAGGATGAAAATTTCTAGTGGCAAATGATGATATAAGAAGTAGATGAAAAAACTATTTTTATAAGTTTTTTAATAAAAATAAAGATATTAGGATTAGCTTATGAGAGTTAGCCAAATCAGAAAAATATATAAACCATAATTTTTACCGACGTATTCAAAAGAATGAAGTCAAAGAGGCTCTTAAACATATGAAGGGTGGTAAATCAGTAGGACCAGACAATATTCCCATAGAAGTTTGGAAAATCCTAGGAGAAACAGGAATTACTTGGCTCACAAGACTATTTAATGAAATATGGAGACACCAAAAGATGCCCAAAGAATGGAGAACGAGTACACTTATACTCATATATAAGAACAAGGGAGACATTCAGAATTGTACGAATTATTGAGGTACAAGTTAATGAGCCATACTATGAAATTGTAGAAAAGAATTATCGAACGTAGGTTAAGGCAAGTATCGAGTACAAGAGAGTACCAATTTGGATTCACACTAGGCTGATCTACTGTTGAAGAGATTCACCTTTTAAGACGTCTTATGAAACATTTGAGTACAAAAAAGAAATACCTTCATATGATATTTATTGATCTAGAAAAAACTTATGATAGGGTACCGAGGGAGGTTCTTTGGAGAACCTTGAAAAAAAAAAGGTATCCCATTGACATACATAAACTTTATAAGAGACATGTACGATGGTGGAAAAACATATGTGAAGATTCATGAATGAATGATAGACTTCTTTGAAGTTAATATTGGGTTACAACAAAGATCAACTTTAAGTCCATACTTTGCATATGACATTGTGTTAGTGGAGGAGTCTAAGGAAAAAGTTAATAGAAAATTGGAACTATGGAGAGAAACATTAGAAAGTAAAGGCTTCTGACTTAGTAGAACAAAGACAGAATATATGGAATGTAAGTTTGATCATTTGGTTACTTTCAGATGATAAAAATTAAAATTGGTACACATTACATCCCCCAAAAGGAAAGTTTTAAATACCTAGGGTCAATTTTTCAGAGTGATGGAAGAATTGATGGAGATGTTACGCATAAAATTAATACAAGTTGGTTAAAATGGAAAGGAACATAAGCTATTCTTTATGCTAAGAAGATACCATTAAAGGTAAAAGGTAAATATTATAGAGCAACAATTAGACATGTCATGTTTTATGGTTCTGAGTGTTGGGCAGTTAATCATCAACATGTACAAAAGATGTATGTAACATAAATGAAGATGTTGAGATGGATGAGTGGTCATAGAAGAAAAAACCGTTTACATAATGAGGTTATTAGAAATAAATTGTGTGGTACCAATAGAGGATAAAATGAAAGAATATGGTTTAAGGTGGTTTGGACATATAGAAATAAGATCAAATGAAGAACCTCTAAAAAGGTATGAAAAAATTGATTTTGAAAGTATTAAAAGAGGGAAAGGACGACCACAAAAGTGTTGGAAAGAAACAATAAAGAATAATCTAGCTTATTGTGAGTTAACTGCTAACATGACACATGATAGGGCTACGTGGAAACAAAGAATCCATGTAGCTGACCCCATCTAGTATGAAAAAAAGCTTAATTGTTGTTGTTGTAGTTCCAGTCTCGTAATCATAAAACCCCATACTATAGACGGGAAGTTAAGTCTGTGTAATCTTTTATCCTTTTGGAAGTCAAGTCAAGTCTCTCTTATTTTATTCATCGGTTATAATGTTAACTGTTCAACTCTGGAAACACTTTAGAGATGTAATTTGTGCGCTATGATGCTTTTGTTTTAATGTAATTCTTGTAGAGGTTGAATGCTAATAGCGTTAAATGCAAATCAAGCACGTCGCTGATCATGTTGAGACCTAAAAGCGAGATGCAGTGACTCCTTTTATTGGCTCTTCGTTCTTTTAGTTTACTCTTTTCATGCAACTGTAGAAAGCTTGTGTTTTAGTCGGAAAGGCTCGAGCTGGGTTAAGTCATTATCGGGTGAAGCTAGAACCAGCACGAAGCACACGGAGCCATCGCTCCCCTGGTTGAGGGCTGGTTTCGAAAGAACCTTCAACTCGAAAGTCTAGAGATCAATACCCCAGGGCATGCACATCTGCTAAGGGCTACCCATCTTACCGGTAGAAAATTGAAGAAAGGAAACAATACCATCTCAATGGGTCCTGCTGATCTCTCTTTATTTGATCTCTCTTTATTGACTACTATTATGTTCAATTGCTCTAACGTAATTTTTCTTTCAAGCAGGTTGTCAAATATCAGAGACAGTAGCCAAAGAATAAGAATTGTGGCAATTTTGGACCAACTCGACAACCTGACCCAGAAAAGCTGTGTTCAGGAGTTAGACACCGATGATAAAATGAGAGAATATTGTTTAAGGTGGTTTGGACATATAGAAAGAAGATCAAAAGAAGAACCGGTAAGAAAGTACGAAAAACTAGATTTTGAAAGTATTAAAGGAGGTAGGAGACGACCACAAAAGTGTTGGAAAAAAACAATAAAGAATGATCTAGCTTATTGTGAGTTAGTTGCTAACATGACACATGATAGAGCTATGTAGAAACAAAGAATCCATGTGACCGATCCCGTATGGGAAAAGACTTAATTGCTGTTGTTGTATTCATCATAACATGATTGAAAGTCAAACTCTCTAAAAGAGAGTGGAATTTCTTTAAAGTCTTGGAAGCAAAGAATAGAACACAATCTTGCTTTTTTGGAGTTTATGCTACCATGATAAAGATACGCTCAATAGCAATAACATTAAACATATCCTACCCACTTAGTGTTCGATAAGGCTTGATTTTATTGCCATGACAGAATCATTATCTAAAATTGAGCATGTTGATTTCTTTCCTATTCATATCAATTTGGCATTCAATATCAACTTAGCATCTGAATAAATAATAAATTAGCTCTTCGTTTGCTAGGAAGGATCAAATGGCGATGTCTTTTGCATTTTCCTGGCATAAAGCCTCAGCTGTTATTGTGATAGTAAACTGCCTCAGTTTCTTCTAGTAGATTTCTCTGGGATTGATTACTTTTTGTGCAGATTTAATACTAGAATACTGGTTGGCAATTAATAAATCTGATTCAATTTTAGTTACTTCCAACAATCGATCCTACTTCACTCCACTCGAGGCAGCTAGCTCTCTGTGACTACTTTTCTTCTTTTTGATTGGATAACAATACTACTGCCCTCTTCTAGCAATACTGTCAATTTCAGCCTTCATGACTTTTCATTTTTTTTCATCGTTCTTGGTTCATTCTTCAAGTCTTCGTTCTTGGTTGTTCATTCTTCAAGTCTTTTTAGCTCTTCATTCTTCAACCTTGTGGCAGTTCACTTTTCACCTTCTTGGCTTCTTGGTTGTTCACATTTTCAGCCTTTTTGGCTGTTCATTTGTTCAGCCTTATTGGTTATTCGCATCTTTAGCATTCTTGGCTGTACATTTTTCAGCAGCACCCAACTCTCTTAGCTGCACACATTTAGCAGCTTTCTATGAAAAATCTGCAAACATCATCAACCAATTCACATCCTCCTCTTTCATCTTCCAGCTTGGGTCCACAAGGCTGGAAGACATGGATTCTGTTCAAGGCATCTATAGCTTCTGCTTCTACGCTCAAACCAGAATCCCCACAAGATTCCTTAGCCTCAATCGCATTGATAAATTCCCGACGCTGGGAGGCCATACCTTGACTTCTGATATTCAACTTCAATGATATAAGCTTCAGTATAAAGTCAGTATAGAAAAGTATCCATGGATGGCGTAATACTTCATCAGCAGTTAATCTTGTGTTGGCATCCCTTGTCAGCATACGTTCGAGCAAATCTCATGCGGGTGCCGAAATAGATTGTCAGATGCCATGGTGGAAGTCTAATTCCAACATTTTAATAGCTTCAAACATGTCTTCAAGTGAATTCTCCTTAAATGGCAGGAAACCAACCAATAGTCCATGAAGAAGAACACCTGCACTCCAAATATCGACCTTTTTCTGAATAATCCCCCAACAGAAATTCAGGGGCAATATATCCAGGACTCCCAGCAACGCCAGACAACCTCTGACCGTTGACAACCCTCACAGCTCCAAGAGACATCTTTATAAGACATTTCATCAAACACTTGTATAGCATCACATATACTTTCACACTTTACATACATATCCACAATTCCGGTACAAACAACCACATTGCCTTGTAATCCTGATACAACTGCACAACCATGAAGCTTCCTCCCAGCTAACAAATCGTTCATGCCTGAGTATGAGAAGCAATCATAATATTCAATGAATGCATATTTTGGTCAGGCATCTTATCGAACACTTCTTGTGCATCTTCCAATTTCTGACATCTCGAGTACATAAGCTAGAGGTATGTCGATAAAGTCACGTCCAAAAGAAGTCCATGGACCAGAATCTGAGTGTGAGCGATCTTCCCTCTTGGAAACGATTGGAGGGAGACGCAGCTTCTGAGGATACATGACAGGGTCGTCGGTGATAGAAGCTTTCCATGAGGCATTTCTTCGAACACTTCGCATCGAAAGTGTCAGCGACCTGGAGGAGGAAAGTTTCATCTCGTTTACACTATCCTGCTTCTACCACCGCTTCGTGGGACGGCAGGCCACTGCAACTCAAGAATACAGTGCGTGTCGACGAGAGAGCGCTCTCTCCAGAATTTATTTCTGCAGAAATTTCTACAATCACCAAGAAACGACTGCAACACTGCTGCTAGTCGGACCTTCCGCATGCTCCGGCAAGTCTGCAGCCACCTGCTACTGCTTCCATCGATGGTTTGATGCCGAAATCGGAGGTACACGAGAGAATGGAGGCTTGAGAAGGAGAAAGCATGAGAATGGAGGCTTGACCCTCGATGGAAGGTCGCCCCTCTCTCTTCTATTACGTAATCGATGGAAGGTCGCCCCTCTCTCTTCTATTACGTAAAAAGTCAAGATCTTATTTACATCAAAAGGACAAAAATACCCATAACAAAACAACAAATTACAATAATATCCTAACTAATGATGTCTTCAATACTAACCAGATGAATCCGTCCGCAATTGTTTTCTTCATATTTCTCTTTATTTTCTATTAATTTTAGTATGTTGTTTTCTTTTCAGTTTACCTTGTAATTTTCCAATTAATAAATCTGATTCAATTCCCATTGGTTTCTCTATCTTTTTCAGGCAAGGATTTAACCTCATACCAAACTTATCTATTTCTCTCTAGGGTTCTACTCTGAGGTGGGTGTTTGATGCAATGTTTAACTCATAAAATTGTTGAAAGTTTCTCAATCTTATTTGATGTTGTGTTGACATGTATCAGTATTTAACTCCATAAAAGGTTTCTCGAGTCTGGCATCCTAGGAGAACCTTTTCCATGAACCCAATGTTGAAAAGAGGATTGTTGAATCCTATATCTTTAGGAAACCTTTTTCATGCAAAAAGTATTCTTGAACCTTGCATCTTTTGAAAACATTGTTCCTGTCTCTGAAGCTTTGAAAAGGGTGTTCATTAAAAGCTTCCATCTGTTAGGAAAAGAAAAACATGATATCATATGCATTGTAAATATGATCCTACCATTTATGAAGTATCTCGTGTCTCTTTAGTTTAAATTTAAAAGTCTAACAAATGAAGATCTTCAAGGCTTGGATAATGACAATGCATTAATTGGTTTGCACATGTAGGATATTGATGGCATTACAAGGCATAACTTACTATCATCAAATCATCATGATTTCTTTCACAAGATTGTAACTTGCAATTGGTAATAGAGCTTGTTTCAAAAGAGGACAATGTCACGATTGGTATAAGAGCTTGATTGGGTCGTAAAAGGGTTTTAGAGAAAAACTCTTCGTAATGTTTATGGGCTCGAATGATATGTGTACCTTTAATATTCATGAGCATTTATCTCATGTATCTTAAGTACGAGATTTCTCACCTCTTGTTTTCCTAGTTTGGTTGACAGTCTTAAAAATTGAAAATATGTACCTTCAAGCTATTGAACCCATGACCTTTAAATCGAGAAGTTCTTTTGAGTCAATCCCTACCTGCAAACCCATGGGTCATCATGGGATGATTCAATCATCTTCAGAAGATATATTCTGAAAATATTTACAAGGCATTCATAAATTAAAAGAAACTATAATAAATTCAAATGGTTTTATGTAAAAGGTGTGTAGAAGAATATGAACAACTCATACCAGCTAGCTCTAACTTTGAGCTCGCTGGTAGCATCGCGGTTCGGATCCTTTCAATCAAATAGGTTCAAGCTAGCGGTAGCCTGCTTCCAATTTTCCTAAAACATATAAACAGCTCAACCAACTTACATCGTGGATTTTATTACCGTATATAACGCTCTGATTTTCTCGCTTCTCTAAAGAGAAGTTACAGCTTCAATATTTCGTTAAGATCGCGATATTTGAGGTAACGGAGATATCTTCCATTTATACGAAAGAATGGATTTTCCTCGAGTGCCTGCCACCTCTTTCTGCTCTTTCCCCCTCCCACAGAGAGAGAGAGAGAGAGAGAGAGAGAGAGAGAGAGAGAGAGAGAGAGAGATGGCTTCGTTCAATACGTTCGATAGCTTCAGCAACGATGGGGAAGCCGTCGCCGATCGCTCCTTCGACGACGACAACAACGGGTACGTCGGATTTGATTCGTACGATACGGTCGCCGGTCATCCTATCGACGGTGCGAATCCTCCGATCTACGCTGCCGGAAGCTTCCCTACCGACGACGACGATTCCGTCCCCCCTCCCTCGCCTCCGATCTACCGCGCTCCAGAGTACTCACCCTTCTCCGATCCCGTCGTCGAATCAAATGGTGGTGTGTTTGTCAATGGAAGCAACGGCGATCTGGACGGAGTTTTCGCGTCCGATGGGCCGATCCTCCCTCCTCCTGTCGAGATGCAGCCGGAGGAAGGTTTTCTCTTGCGTGAATGGAGGCGGTATGCTTTCTAATTGTCTATCTGGGTCACTTAGATCTGTGCATCTTTCTTGTCTGGGTTTTTTTTATTTACTTTAGGGCAATCGCTTGTTTCTACTGCAAGTGGATCTTTTGTTGATTTGTTTGTCAGGATCTGTTCTTTTGGCATCGGTCTGGTAACCTAGCTGGTGGAATCTTGTTTTTCTTCTGTCCTCTTTTAGTTCTTCTTCTGGCCGGTCTGCTTCTAACGTTTCACTTGTCATGTTCGTGAACTCGTTAACTTGGGTCGACCTGAGATTTATTGATGGAACCTGGAGCTGATTTTATTTTCTGGTTATTAAGAGTTGCATTTTCTGATGGCTGAGTCCTTTAATTTCTTTAAGCTTTTTTAATGCACCTGTAGAACTTGCTGCATCTGTGTTAATCTTGAATTTCCTAGCTATTCAGTCGGACTAATTTTGGAATCTGAGATTCATGTTGCTGATGGGGTGTGAACTGTTTCTGTGGCATTACTGGAAATATATCTTGAGGGTCATCTCACGGCGGAATTCTAAGTTCTTAAGCTGACAGATCAAAGAAACATTTCAATGGTTCATATGGTATTTCAACCCGATGAACAAAAGTGAAAAATATTTCATTTAAACGATTCGACTCAAAGCATGGTATTTTAGTAATAAGAAATGCTAAAGAAATTGTAGTCATTGATCAAGGGCACGTGCAATCATGTTTTGACAATTTTTGAAATTTTAGTACACAAAACTGTTCGGAAAGCACTGATTTTCATGTAGCTTTGTGTTTGTTGCATGTCAATCCTGTATAATTAACATATCACATTGATTCCATGAATCAAAATGATTCTAAGGATGTCTTCGTCTTGTAATAATTGTAAGTATCTGTGCTTACAAAAAGCAAATCACATCTGTAAAGATCATGACTTAAATGGATTGGGGAGTACCTCTAAATTATTTGTGTTTTCTGTCTTGCTGACATCAACTTATAGGTTACAAACAAAGTAAAATCACTCAAGCGCTAACTACCATGCATTTAAAATCTGGACTTGCACTCAGATTTTGTAGTAGAAAGGAATTTGGTGGATGATGATTACTGGACTTCATGCTGTACTTTTCATTCATTGCTTCCAGTCACACCTTTGTATATCCCAAAATAGACTGATTACTCCATGAAACTGAGTTGAAATGTTAGTCTCCATCGTATTGGCGGATAACTCTTGCAAGCTGTCAAATAATACAAGACATAAAAGACAAAATCCCTTTTACACCTGAAGTTCTATTTTATTTAATCTTATCAATTTGTCATAGTTCTCCAATTTATTTCATGATACTGTTGGGAATATTATACAAAATACTAAGCACGAGATGTCCTGCCTTGTATGCCAACTCACCATAAGGTTGGATCTTTGTCATCCTTCATTTCTGACTGGCCTCACCATGTGTTTTCCCTAGTAAAGACATATTACAGCGAAGAGTCCCCGACATATAGTTATTTCAGAAATCTTGATTTGGAGCGCATGGTCAATTCTGTGGTTGCCTTTGTAACTGATCTGTGGGGTCATAGAATCTGTCGTGCTACATAAATGAGTGGTGCCCTCAATCCATCTTTCTATTTTATTTAATCTTATCAATTTGTCATAGTTCTCCAATTTCTTTCATGATAAACTGTTGGGAATATTATGCAAAATACTAAGCAAGAGATGTCCTGACTTCTATGCCAACTCACCATAAGGTTGGATCTTTGTCATCCTTCATTTCTGACTGGTCTCACCATGTGTTTTTCCTAGTAAAGACTTCTTACAGCGAAGAGTCACCGACAAATAGTTATTTCAGAAATCTTGATTTGGAGCGCATGGTCAATTCTGTGGTTGCCTTTGTAACTGCTCCGTGGGTTCATAGAATCTGTCGTGCTACATAAATTAGTGATGCCTTCAATCCATCTTACGTTCAGAATTGATTGCGCATAATTGACAATTTTTCTAAAAATCATCTAGACTCTAGAGTGTTTTATGATCCTGACAGAAGTTACAATTGAACGTTTGATGACTTTTTTGTTCAAAGGAAGCGGGGAAAAAACTTTTGTTAATTTTTCAACCATTGTTTCAAAATTTCTGTGAGGCATGGTGTGATTATATCAACTTCTTCCAATGTCTCCATGACTGTCTGGGTTTGAAGAAATAACTATGAGGCTCTACCTCACCAGATCAGCGTATTTTTGTTCAAGGGATGACTGCTACTTCAGGCCCTTATATTCTTCAGATGCATTGACAGTTCCTAAAGTATTGATCTATTAGCTGAAGAAAACAGTGAAAATTCACCACTAGCGGTTGCTGAAAATCCATTCACAAGAATGCGTCTCCAGTTCAGTTCCACCTCAGCTTTCTCCGTTCAGCAAACTTCTCCACATTCAGTCAGTTATTAAGTACAGAAAAAATGGAGTTAAATGTATGTATAAGCAATTTAAGTTGCTTACACTGATTCAAAATCCTCTTAAATATGCTGTATCTCCATGGTTTTATTCTTCAAAATAAAATTTTACAGAAGATGAATAGCTCTTTTTCTGGTGAGAGAGAAACCTCCCTAAACCTTTCAGGTAAATACATCCTAGCCATCCAGTATTATTTCAAAGAGATGTTTGGCCTTGATTTGCTTGATAAGCAGCGTCCTTATCTGGTGTTAGAACTTAGAAGTACTATTGTTAGACAAAAGGTGACTTGTGTATTCTCATCAAGTCAAAGGATTTGCTTGGTCAAAGTTCATAAGGTACATAAGATGACATGATCTGCGGAAAGACGGTAAAAGTGTTGTTTCCAACTTCCATCTTGAGAAAGCGTTTGACACATTCAAATAAGCAGCTGTCTAAGCATAATGCCAGAAGGGCTAGTAGCTCTGTGAACAGCTAACTCAGCCTCTTTTGTAAACTTCTTTTCGTTCAATCTGTATAAACATATCTTAGTTAAATATGGATTGACTTGTCTAACTGTCAAATAATGGTCAACATAGAGCAGGATAATTGTGCATACTTGCGTACAGGTCCAGTTGTCACTTGATCTGGTTGGACACGTCCGGATCTGATTGCTGATCCCAGACTCATTTTGTCTCTTTGTTTCGTTTGTGCATTTTGTTTCCATTATCGGTGCCTTATCTTAAATCAGAAAATGATGATTCTACCTGTTTATGCAGCCAAAATGCCATTAAACTTGCAGAGAAGGAAAGAAGGGAGAAGGAGCTACTGAACGAAATTATAAATGAAGCTGATGAATACAAGCAAGAGTTTTACTACAAGAGGGAGATTAATGTGGAAGCAAACAAGGCTAACAACAAAGAAAAGGAGAAGGTGAGATTTTGTTCCGTTTGCTTTGGATTTGGCATGGTTCAGTCTTCTTCCTCTTTTCTCTGTTTCATGCATGACGGAACGTTTTCAGGCCTCGGCTCATTTTCTTCAAGAATTGGTGATTGTGAAATGGATCGAACTGTTACTGTTTAAGCTAGAGTCGTTTAACACTAGATCTTCCAGATAGCATTTAACTGCCCTTAGTAGTTGATTTGACAAATAGATGATATTGAGTCAAGTTCGTTGAGCTCCTCATCTTTCTCTTATTGTTGTATGTTCTTCCTCAAGAAATGTATTGAAACTTCTTGTTATTGTTCTGCTAGTTTCCCGTATGATTTCACAACATTCATCTAATTTGAACCAGATGCACAAATGCCTCCAGGTTTCCCGATATTTTAGAGAAGAAATTTGTTGGATGCCTAGTGTTGCTGGATTGGTACCGATTCTGCATATCATTGCATGGCTATTGCTTGTTTTAGGCATTTTCTGATGTGTAATCCCTTGATAATAACTTTCTTGCTATTTTGTGCCAGTTCTTTCTTGCAAACCAAGAGAAATTCCACTCTAACGCAGATAAGCAGTACTGGAAAGCAATCGCTGAGTTGATCCCCCATGAGATTCCGAACATTGAGAAGAAAAGGGGAAAGAAAGATGCTGAGAAGAAGCCTTCGATTGTTGTTGTGCAAGGGCCAAAACCCGGTAAGCCTACCGATCTTTCACGCATGCGCCAAATATTGTTCAAATTGAAGCACACGCCACCACCTCATATGAAGCCACCATCTCCACCGGAACCCGCTAAGGATGGTGCAAAGGATACTGCTAAGGGTATGACGCCCCCTAAGGATGCTGCTGCAGCTGCAGAGCTGAAGCCAGCAAGTCCTCCGAAACAAGCAGTTGCAGCTGCTTGAAGTTTGATAGATCATTGGCTGATGTTTATGTGTACTCTAATTCGGTATTTTGGTTCATATTCTATGGACTCATTTGCCAACATCATGGTTGGGCAGCTTTATGTTGATAGATTCTATGAGTGTCTAGACGCTTGTGAACTTTTGGCTGGGTTTGGTGTTTTCTAGTGACTTGGCTGTAGAGTTATATTGTAGAGAACAGTCTTTTCGTGTTCATTTTGGTTCACATGAATCGACAGGGAGTCTCTCTCTCTCTCTCCATATTGTATGAATCATCCTTTTAAGTTGATAAGGGACGCGGTGTAGAGTATGGGAGCCTCTGATGGTGAATGGTTTGATTGCCGATGGATTCTTTGTCCAGTAGAGCCTGCCAAAATCCGCTCTAATTGTCCGGAAAAAGATGGTCTTTTTTATTTCGCATTAATTCCAATAAATTGTGCTTTTAAGTAGGGTGAGTTCAGCGGAGTTTAAATAACTTTGCATATGCACTGGAAAGTGCACGCACGTGTGACACATACATTATATAAATATGCATATACGTACATACCTATATATAAAGAGTATAAAGAGAAGGAGAAAGGTAGTTGTAGATGCTCAATCCGATACATGATTAAATTTCTTCAAACATCGAACAACAGTGGAGTTTTGAAATGATAAAGTAAAATATATTATTATTAAGTACGAGTATGAAAAATATAAAAGTATACTTATCTTTGGAGATTTGAATTTCATGATTAATTGTGATACTCGTGTGAGGAGATCGAAAGATAAAAATGTTTGAAGAGGATTGAGTATGGATTAATCTCTCTTTCTTTATATATATATGAAAGACATTAAATTTTGTCTGTCATTGATATTGCTTGATCATGTTGGTTTGGAAGCATAAATATAATATAATTATTTTTTATCATATTATTTTTTTAAAAAATTAAAATGCTTTTAAATTATACTCATGAGTAGGTAGGCACGACCCGATTTTTCATACATATACTCATGAGTAAGTAGGCACGACCTGATTTTTCATATATGTAAGTGTATATATAGTCTATTGTGCAAACAGGTTTTTATGCAATCTGATGTATTTTTTCGTTCATTATTTTTGAAACCAAAAGGTAACTTGTTATTGTTTCAAATGAGTAGTCTAAAAACAAACAGCGAAGAACTGCTTACAGAAGTTTGTGAATAAACCGGTTTGCATACATTATGTCTCTCTCCCTCTCTCTCTCTCTCTCTCTCTCTCTCTCTCTCTCTATATATATATATATATATATATATATATATATATATATATATATATATATATATATATATATATATACGCCTTTGGTTGTGCACACCCTATCTCTTCATTAAAAGGGAAAAATATAGGATATAAATTTAAAATGTCCTTTAAAGGGGTAACCATAAGAAAGCATGAGTAGATAATGTCGTACTGTGCAGTATATATATATATATAGAGAGAGAGAGAGAGGGGGGTAAATGTTCAAACCCCTTCTTTGCTCTACTCAATGTGCTCAAACATCTCAACCGTTTTAACATGATCAATACTGAATATTTGAGATGATTGTACATATGAAGCTTGAGCCAATGTTATGTATTGATTAATATCGTATAACACGGATCTCATCGTATCATATCATATCATATCATGGGACCAATATCGAGCCATATTATGCGATACGGCTTATATTATCGGTATTGTACATATATATGCCCGTCGAATAAGCTGAGTACTGATTTTCACGAACTTCCGTCTTTTTCCTTCAGTTTTTTCTATTTATGCTTGTTTAGAGAGATATTTTACTATTTTGACTTCATGAGTGCAATTTATTCACCTTTTGAGATATAAACTTTTATTATTTTTTATTTTTCATAGTTTTTATTACATTTCTTTTATGAATCATCATTTTCTACTTTTTGTTTGTTTCACACTCGTGCACATACACATGTATATATAGACATATAGATATATAGCTTTATTTTCTCTTGTTTGATTTCATAATAAACTAGATTAATTGCTTGGTTATTTTTTCTTATTAGTTACCTTATTTATTTGTTTATATTATGAACTTAAGAATATTATTAATTCATGATAACTTAATGTAGCCTATGTAGGTACCTACTATCTTATTAAGTAATTTAAATAAGTCATATACTATTGTTTTGATATAATTTTAAAAATTTATCTTACTTATTTTCATTCATAGCAATTATTTAAAAGTTTTCATCATCTTTTATTTTCCTTGATTTCTAAAAGTATTTTTGAAAAATTTACGATACATTGTGTATCATAAAAAAAAGAACGCTAGAAACAACACTAGTTTGAACATTTATTACTGCTACTAGCCTGACACGTGACTTTGTGGAAACAAAGAATCTATGTAGACGGAGTCGGCTACATGTATATATATATATATATATATACAACAATGACTAAGCATTTTTCCCATACTAGACGGAGTCGGCTACATGGATTCTTTGTTTCCACAAAGCTCTATCATATGTCATGTTAGCAATTAACTCACAATAAGCTAGATCATTCTTTATTGTTTCTTTTCAACACTTTTGTGATCGTTCTATACCTCTTTTAATACTTCTAAAATCTAGTTTTTCTTTTGATCTTCTTTCTATATGCCCAACAATCTTAAATGATATTCTCTCATTTTATCCTCTATTGGTGTCACTCCTAATTTGTTTCTAATAACCTCATTATGTATATGATCTTTTCTTATATGACCACTGATTCATTTCGACATCTTCATTTTTGTCACAAACATCTTTTGTACATGTTAATGATTAACTGCCCGACACATAGAACCATAAAACGTGACAGGTCTAATTGTTGCTCTATAATTTTACCTTTTAACTTTAATGGTATCTTCTTATCACAAAGAATACATCATTCTCCTCTCCATTTTAACCAACCAACATTAATTTTATATGTAACATCTCCATCAATTCTTTCATCACTATGAAAAATTGATCCTAAACATTTAAAAATTTTCTTTTGGGGATGCAATGTGTGCCAATTTTAATTTCTGTCTTCTAAAGTAACCAAATGATCAAACTTACATTCCATATATTTTGTCTTTGTTTTACTAAGTCGGAAGCCTTTACTTTCTAATGTCTCTCCATAGTTCCAATTTTCTTTGCTTTTTCTCCAACCCACTTTGTCTCTTGTAAACACAGAATATGAATCTTTCTCCAAATCATAATATCTACTACCTCCATTAGCTTCCCGAACAATGTTCCGATATTCCAATAACCAATACGAATTTTATTATCTAGAACGAACTTCCTTACCCCCTGCATCCATCCATATTGAAAATGCAGAGACCCTCAGTAATTATTCACTATATTCGAACGGCAATGTAGCGATACTAATTTCTTTACCCACAAGTTAGTATATATATATATATATATTGTGTGTGTGTGTGGGGGGGGGGGGTGTTTAAGTTAGTGACAATTTTAGGGCACAAGCTGCGAACGGAAAGAAAGTAAAAGCAAAATTGAAGCTAGGCAAACTGCTTCCTCTCATTTACTGTTGTGTTTTTGCATTTTGTAGCTAAGGTTAGGCAGAACCCACCCAGTTAACAAGCACCGAACTACAAAACCAATAGCTTACAATTTCAAAGGAAATCAATCATGGTGGAAAACATTGATTCACCTTCGGGAACTTGCCATCCAACACGCGATGGAATTGGCTGCAGTACCAATTTCTATGCTGCTTACAAAACTTCGCCTATTCTATGATTGTCAAGTACAACAAACATTTTTATGGGTGCAACTGATCTTCCCCATGAATGATACCATCTCATAGAATAGCTCCTTTAGCTGCTAGCAACCTTTTGACATTGGACTCCACCATCTTGCGGATGTCGGAGGAAGGGAGGCGTTCGAGCACTTCTGCAGCAAAAGAATAGATGAGTGCATTCCTTGCAGTTTGCCGATCAACACCCCGAGCCTGAAAATAGAACAGCTGGTCATCTTCAAGATCGCTTATGGCAGCCCCATGAGAACACTTCACATCGTCAGCAACAATTTGCAGGTTGGGCTTAATGTTAACTGTTCCACGCGGCGTTAGAAGAAGACTCCTTGTCAATTGACCTGCATCCGTTTGCTGTGCACGCCTTCAAATTTCAAAGAGAACAGTTAAAATTACGTCGGATTGCTTTCTGTAGGTACCAATAACTTGACGCTGAAGCAATTACGTTGCACCAAGCAGTAAACACTAATAAAGCAGATTAGTTTCTCAATTTAGACGCTGCATTGGAATCCTCATTACGTTGTGTCGCACTGTACCCTATGACAAGGGGCATACCGTACCTATACATTTTACAATCTTGCTATTAATGAAAAACTCATCTATCGATAGATACCCTCTGATTGAGCATTTGAAATATGGGTTATCACTCCTAAAATGAGCATGCTTTCCTCGTTTTATTTCTGAATAATTGCAAGGTATTCATCTGAACATGCATCTGCACTCCTTAATATAACAACTTGAGGGCACACCTGTGGACATGACTCGAGAACCTAAGATGATACAGCAGAACTTGGAGCTGCGGCCTGCACTGGTGGAGATCAAAGCTGAAAATGAAAAAAGACTTGCTAGGAAACGAGAGTCGCTGTTTATGGGCAATGATCAAAAGACATTGGAATTTGGTCGAGTTTCATGGCTGCTTATTTGGTAAAGAAATCAAAGATCCAGTCTTCAGTGAGCAAAGTAAAATTGCAAAAGCACAAATGCTAGGTGAGAAACAGTTTTGCCTCCCTACAGATAAGAAAGATGACAGCTTCCATGTATTTCTTGTTTTCAGTAATTTTATGGCACCCATCCAAGGGCAAGGGGGAGAAAATAGTAACCTGAAAGAACATGGCCGTATGGCTGCAAATTTAAGGATCAATACAACTCAAACCATGTGCAATGGCATGGTTGCAGTGGAGTTTCTCATTTCTTCGATGGAGTAGTAATATAATGGAGAGAAAATTAGAACTAGGAAGCACCTAGAGGAACATGGGAGCTAATGATCTGCAATTCAAAAAAAAAAATCAAATGAAACAAAAAGAAAACTTATGGAAAGGAAAGTATGTACCTGTTGACTTTGATATTCCCATCGAAGATAGAATGCCCAGATGAATTAGCAACAATGCACTTATGAAGTTGCCGTCCATACCCTCTTGGATGATCCAGAATCAGCCTACTATGTAAATCTTGTGTTTGGTTACTTCCAACTAAATGAAATGAAGACAATTCTGTAATCGTGTCAGGACCCAGTTGCTCAATGTGAAGATTGTGTCTGCTTAGTTTTCCACCAGTGCTTGCCTCTACAAGGTTGTAGCTACTAGTCGCACCCTGTCAAAAAATATTGAATGGCACCAATCAAAGTTCCAAACAGAGAACATAACAAAATAAATAGAATAGGTGTACTGGTCTCTGAAGAGTAAAAGGTGATTGTCACAGATACTCCATCTGTAGTGACTGGTACAGAAGTAACAGAACAAATAATCAGTGTATATGCATTTGCCCAGCTTATGCTGATTCCTTACAATAGTCTCCAAAGAAAAACATTGTGATTGTAAAAATCGGTGAAAGTGTCATGTGTGGCAAACCAAAACAATTGTACAATATTTCCCAGTCCCAATGTTGAGGTCAAGATGACGATTCAGGTTTGTATTGAATCTGGAAGCGTTGGAGAATGATAGCTATGATGTTTACAATTACAATAACCTATAGGCTAAGAAAATCAACATTCTACTCAAAACATTATACGCATAATGTAGGGCCTGAGAGTTCTACACAGCTTGGCTCCAACGGCACACATCCATATGGTGGTTTCTTCAAGTAAATACAAAGTGGTCTTCGACACTCTTTAGCAGTCCAGCATACATATTTTAACAGAGCAAATGCCTGAAACTCTTGGAACTCCTCCAACTCATGATCAGTTTCAGCTGCTCAAAGGGGCATAGGTCTCCAGTTTGATGCCTGAGCCAGTATTTGTATCTGCCAGCGGTTTGTCTAATCCCAGCTGCTTTGGAAAAAATAAAAATATTGTCCAGTGGACCTGATTCAAACATATTATGTGGCAAATGGTCATATCGTCGAGATTATTGGGTCACTCGAGCCCTCTGTTTCCTATACTGCCATGCGATAGATGCAAAAGAAAACACACTTCACAATATCAGCCATCAATGTGAATATCCATTTCCTCTTGAATCAACTGACGCATACCCATTTACAGGGAAAGTGACCACATCCAAGATCACTGTTGCTGTCTCTTTCTTTTATTCCGTGATAAGGAGTGAAGGTACAGGTTTCCTTCAATGAAGTTTCACTCTTAGGAAACTCATTCACATACACCTAATAGAACTTACTGTATCAAGTATCAATTTACAGCGCTTGACCAAGAACCAGTTCAAAACTGGTGAACTTTGAATAAGCTAATCCAATAAGTGCCTTTTGTGCCTATCCGTCAAAACGACATGTCCAACAATTTCTCACATTTTCATAGATCTCATGAATCTCAAATGCAACCCCTGCAAGCTCTGTTATTTGCTAATAATTAAACCAACCTGTTCTACTCCTCCTCTTCAAGAGGATCTATTGTGGTGAAAAATAAATGACACATTAGGAACCACGGAATCGGTTTTCAGTTGCTTTGGCATGCAAAACAAAGAGGAGTATCATCCTATGGGGTAGACGGTCTCGTGGCTAATAACATGGTGCAGACTTCTTAAGACTACTAACTTCTTGTGGTAGAACCACACCACTCACACAAGATGGGTTTGGATTGGAATCAATTGAAGAAAAGAGCATTGAATTTGCCTTCTAAGTCAGATTATCATGTCTGATTTCCAATTTAAAAATGTTACTCTGAATTCTCAATCATTGAAGCTCTACATATTGATTTGCAACATCCTTAGGTGAGAATTCCAGTTCTCCTACAGACACAAAAGATATGAAAACCAGGTAGTGATGCTGCATTTTCTAAGAACTGGAAACATGAAAGATGGACATATCGGCGATGATGCAGGAAACTCTCAAGTACGGTTCTTGTTTATTATAAGGAATGGCTTGTTTCGTAGACTTATTTAAAACACCTTACGTTGAAAAGAAGGCATGGCGTGTATCGCATTTTATATTGGTGTGTACAAGGTGAAAGTGAATATTTTACAACTTTTAACCTCAGGAGCTCAAATTTTTTAGACCTTTTCCAAACACCTGAATGATTGTTGCGTTCATGGCATTGGAATGTCAATTACAACAAGTTATCTTTTAAAACTTTTACCATCCAAAGAAATGGGAAACAATCCGCAAGCTAAAGGTAGGAGAGAGAAGCAATTTCATGAACTTAAACAATCTTCGGTGTGTGTGTGTCCAAAGAATCGGGAATGATCTGCAAGCTAAAAATGGGGGAGTGAAGCAAAATCATGTCAATTACAACAAGTTGATTTTTAACAACTTTTACCATCCAAAGAAATGGGGAACAATCAGCAAGCTAAAGGTAGGCGAGAGAGAAGCAAAATCATGAACTTGAACAATCTTCGGTGTGTGTGTCCAAAGAATCGGGGAATAATCTGCAAGCTAAAAATAGGGGACAGGGAGAAGCACAATCATGTAAATAGCAACCTTTGTAGTGTGTGTGTGTGTGTGTTGGCGTTTTCGGAATGCAAAATATAAGAAACTAAATTTGATGGTTATGGAAAAAGAAATAATTAGCACATAAGAAGCATGCCTGAAGAACACGAGTCCACTTGGTATGAACAGAATTATCAGGCTGCCTCTGAATATACGTATGATTAACCTTCCCACCTTCCTCAATCATCATCTCCATCACCGAATTCGTCCAATACACTCCCGAGTCCGTGCCGCCTACAAACTCCTCGATTATGCCAACCTCCCCACCAGCCTCCACCAAGACCATCACCCTTGGATTCGATATCACAACCGTCCCGGAATCCGCACCCTCACCCTGGTTCGAAAAGAGTCCTAAATGCAGAGGTTCCTCTACGACGCATCCAGCCGGGACGAGGATGACGATGACGTCAGGCGCTCCGACTCCATTGAGAGACCAAAAGAGATCACTATCTTGAAAATCGAATGAGAAAGAGCTAAAAGCCCGCTTCAGATTCAGATGGGTATCGTCTTCTATCGAAGAAAGAGGACTGACGAAGACGGATTGGGGTAGACTGGTTACAGAAGAAGCTGAAAAGTAGCCGTCAACGATTGGCAATAGATGGTGGGAACTAGAAAAAGGGAGAGAGGGGGGTAAAGACAGGGGAGAGACGGGTTGTATGAGGGATTGTTTAAGGAATTTGGTATCAGTGAATCGGAAAGATTCTTCCTTCTGAGACGGCCAATTCTTGGAGAGCAGAGAACGGGAGGACGAATTTCGAAGGGTAAGGAGGGATTGGGAGAGGGAAGGTGTGGAAGGAACGGACTCTTCAATCTTCTCCGCGAGTTCTAAAACGAAAGGATCGGAGAAGCAGAAGATGGCGGTGCGCTTCCTTTGGTTGGATGGTGGTAGCGAGAACGGTGAAAAGGAGAGGGAGAGATAGAGTGGTGACGAAGGAAATTGACGAAGAGAGAGAGGAGAGAACGAGTAGGAGGCAGCCATGAGAGAGAGAGAGAGAGACTAGTGCCAATGGCGAGGAAGCTCTTGCATGCATATCTGTTGAACTGGTGAGTGGGACCCCCCTTCGGTGAGAAGTGAGAGAAGATGAGGTCATGGTTGCTTTGTGTTCAAATCTCGATGACAGTTCGTTGTAATTATATTTCTGTTTATCCACAACCAATGTTGCCGAACCCGTATAGTCGATCTTCAGATGTTTTGGTGTTTCTGTGAAGCTCTGTTTTCAACTTTTTTACAGTTCAGGCGCTCGATTCTTATCCACCATCAAGCTTCTTACAAGATTGTTTCATCGTAATCCTTGCCACTGTTCCCCAGCGTCGGTGAACGCCTTGAAACCTCGTATTCATTTCAGGCAATCTTACTCCCTTGTGAAGACCAAAGCACTGAAAGGAGAGAGGAGTAGAGAGATCTGAGATGGAAAGGGATTAGTGGAATTCTCAAAGTTGGTATCACATTCTTTCAGCATATACACTGACAGTATTGTCAACAAGCGTATTCAGTCGTGAGCCAGATCGCAGAGGAGGCTAAATTTAAATAAGAAATTTGCTATTGCTTCTCAGCTGTGACGTCCATATGCCCATCTTGCACACAGAAAAGCACAGCTGTTGATGAAGATAAAAACTGACAGTCAGCAATCTCATCTGCACATTCTTCGCAGTTCGTGTCGTCCTCCTTCTAGCATCCTTCGGAGCCTTACCTCTCAAAATTAGGGGTGAGCATTAATCCGATATATCGAATAATCGAAAGGAACTCGGTTCAGTTCTACTGAAAATCGGGTTAGGTTTCGGTTTAGAAAGTTTAGTTTTTAAGGTTTCAAAACTGAATATTATATGTATACATGAATATATATATATATATATATATATATATATATATATATATATATATATATATATATATATATATATATATATATATAGAGAGAGAGAGAGAGAGAGAGTGAGTTCAACTGGAGAAGCTAAACTGAATTACAGAACCGAACTGAACTGAGTTCGATTACCTATACAATTCGGTTCAGGTTCGGTTTTCATATTTAAAGCAAGTTTAGTTATTGATTATTTCGCAATAACCAAACTTACTGATGCACACCCTTACTCAAAATGCAGCAAGTGAAAAACACTGCAATACTAGTGGGAGCCTATTCATGGAGGAGGTGAGGGCAAACGCTTCACCTGAAACCTGGAAATTGGAAAAAATGTGCACTGGCTATAAGAATTTTTCCAAATATTATATGGACAACCTCACCTAAACTTCGTATATAACTGAACTTTCACCTCAACCCATGAAGTTTTCTAGGTCGGCTGTTTTGTGGGGCATACCAAAGGACGTTGACATTTGTTTTCACCCATGAAGTGACCACTATCTCCTTCACAGCGAGAAATTTGGTCTTTTCCCTTCCTATTTATTGAGTTCTTTTTTGTGACAACACAGGTAAGCTGCTCCTTCCTTTCCATCGGCACCTCCTCTAGCCTCAACTTCCCATCATCTAGTTTTGTTGCTCTAGCACTGTGAAGATAAGCCCAATCTTCCTCTAATACTAGCTGTCACTAACCTTCACACAATACCTTGGTCGCTTTCTGCATAACTGATTAGCTCACACTATTGAAAATTTGGATGCTACTCATGTTACCTCAATTTTCAATGTCAAATAAATCTTCCTTATATACGTGCTAGCTGTCACTAACCGTCACAGAAAACCTTGGTCGTTTTCTGCATAACTGATGAGATCTCACCCGATATTGAATACGGCAGATGCCACATATTCGTGCTTCTTGTATTCACCACAAGGAATTTGATGAATATTCATTTAGTTTTCATGTGCCTGAGATGAAACCATGGAATCATCTTAATTTTGTAGATGACCTTTAAGTTCATGCTTATTTTGCCTCTCGTTTCAAAGAATATGTTTACAATGGGAATAATCCTTATGGAACAAAGGGAATTGTGGATCCTACAATCAATTCTTGAATTGCGAGGCAGTTCAAGCAGAGACCCAAATGCAGGTAATTCTCACTCGATCACGACTGTAGGCTAGAAGGTGCCGGGAAGTAGGCCATTATTTCAAATGAATATTTTTGTATCCTTTGGTGCTGGGGGACAAGGACGAAAAGAACAAAGCAGTCAACGCTAAAAAATTGTATCATGCGGCACAATACACAAACATACCAGCCCAAACTCCCAAAGAAATGCCAACGTCTCTTCACATATCACGGGATAGAACTCCCTGTAGGGTTAACAACGTAAATCTTCGAACCAACATACATAGGAAAGGGGCAGCGTGTTACTGTAGATGAAAAATTTTGTTGACTCTGATCATTTTCCCAACTTAAAGCAAGCTGGGAACCTGTGAAATGATCTTGAGCTTCTCTGTATATAGTATCAAAGTTTCTATCTTGTAAAATGAAAGTACAACTGGTATTGAACTTCTTTTGCTAGGTGAGGATCAAGGAATCGCAATAGAAATCAGAATAACTAACAACTACCGAGGCAACAGAAGTTCCTGAGATTTAGAGTTATTGTTTCTGAACCAGATGTTCCACGTCACCTAGCTCAACCTCAGCCTCAATCTTTTGCCAATCTCTCCCATCCTTGAAAAGCATTTCAATTTGTTCCAGGTTTTTGCCCTTTGTTTCTGGAACAAAAGCATACACAAAGGCAATAGAAAGTGCCGAAATCATTGAGAAGACAAAGAAGGTCCCGCCAACAGTGATTAGATGTGAAACGGAGAGGAAGGACATGGCAACCAAACCACTGCACACTCTATTTCCTACAGCACCAAGTGCTGTTGCCTGAGCTCGGAACCTCAAAGGAAAGATCTCAGAAGTCAATACCCAACAGACTGGTCCAATTCCCACTGAAAAGAACGCGACATTTCCACAAACTGTCAGAATTGAAAGCCCAATACAGAGCTCCTTTGATCCGAAGCCATGGCCCATGAATGTTAATGCAAGGCCTAAACCAAACAAGCAAGTGGTCATACCAATCGTGCTCACATAAAGCAGAGGCTTTCTCCCAACCCTATCAATGAGAAGAATGGCAACTAATATGAAAAGAGTCTTTGTAAATCCAACAGCCACAGTTGCACCAAGAAGAGCTCTATTTCCATTGATCCCTGCTGCTTTGAAGATTGTTGGGCTATAGTACACTGTTGCATCAATTCCGGTCACTTGTTGAAAACATTGAATACCAACTCCAGTGATGAGCATACGAAGGAGAGTTGGAGAAGGTGTCAACAGCTCGCGCCACACTGCTTTGTCTGCTCCATCTCCAACCTTAGCAGATTCCTGAATCTCAGCCAACCTCTCTTCCATCTCGGATTCACTGTCTGTGATATTCACCAATACTGATTTGGCTTCAATGGCTCGATTTTTCATCACCAACCAACGAGGAGATTCAGGTATTACAAACAAAGCAACTGCAATAAAGACTGAAGGAAGGATGCCTGCAGCAAGCATGACCCTCCAGCTAATGTGGGGAGGCAAATCGGAGAATACATAATTCGAGACATAGCCAAGTAGGATTCCAAGATTTATGAAGATCTCAGGGAAGGAGGTAAGTGCTCCCCTGCTGGCGGCAGGTGAGATCTCTGCAATGTAGACAGGAGCAATTATCACGCCGAAGCCAATCCCGACTCCAGCCAAGAGCCGGCCTGTCATGAGAAGTGAAAAAGAAGGTGCAAGTGCCATGAGAGTTGCACCAGTCTGGAAGATAATGGCAGCGATACCCATGGTCCACTTCCTGCCAATGGCATCTGAGGTTCTACCTCCAACCAGGCTTCCCAATAGAGACACAATGCTTAAACACCCAACGAGGACCTCCTCCTGTACTTCAGTGATCTTCAGATCTTCCTGAATGAAGAGAATTGCCCCACTCATCACACCAACATCTGCAACACAGCACTCATTTCACTTATGTAATCAACTAAATACAAGTCGAGAAAATTTTGATGATTTTGTTGTACCACCAACAATAGGGGATCACTAATTGCTCAATTAAGATCCCAACTAGTTCAATTACACTAAGATGTTGCTCCTTCAGATCAGAATTTCTATGCCCACCAGCCACCGTCTGCAAACCACACCCACTTTGCTAAGTGATCAGGAAATTTATAGTTTCAATTGCTGATAAATGTTTTTACAGTTTATTTCCATGCATATGTATATACATATACTTATATTCATACATACACATATTATACATACATGCATGTATATTTGTAGTATGGCGATTCTCATAACTTTGTATATAAGGAGGGTTCACCCTTACGTATCTGTTCCTGAGACCAGATAAAGGAGGAAGGTCATGTCAGGTAGCCTATAGCCAGCATAGAACTTTTTCGGATCTTTAAAAGGGGGTGGGACATTTCTAGCAATGCATTGGACCTCATGAGTTAAATGTACTTGGAAAGAATAACGCTAGACGGGTGATTTCATAGGAAGGCCTTGCGTTGCGCCCTCTATTTGACTCCACCTACTTTGAGAAAGGCTTAGTTTTGGTTAAGGGTAAGGGATTCTATCGATTTTCACTATATTTGATTTGGGAGATTAATGTTAAGTCTATTTTATCCTTTCAAACAAAGACATGTCAAGAATTTTGATGATTTTGACACCAGATTTGCCACCATATACAGGTTGCTAATTTGCTTACATAAGCATCTATCTGATTCTATGAGATTCAGATTGCCTTCACATTAGAAGTGACGGCTTGTCAATACAAGAAATCACAAAAGAAGAATCTACAATCAGAGCATGTGGTGCTTATTTTGATCATTCGTATGATGAAAAATAAAACTTTGGACAATATTACTCAACAGAATATGCTGAAAGATGGAGAATGGGAATATCACATCATAGTCATATACCATAACCAAGGAGAACAGAATTGAGAGAAGCAAGAAAGGCACAAGAGAAGATGTATTTCTTGCTGCTTCCGCCTCTACTTGGGGTGCTGGAAATGATCTCCGAAATGAGAATCCTTTCGTATTTGGCATGAGGATAAGACGTTGTTGGCTTGGGCACCACCTCCGCGACACCCCCCACTTTCATGGGGAGAGAAGATGATTTGTCAGTGTTCTTAATTTCTTTGCTGGAGGGATTTTGATGCCTCTGCTTCAGATCCGCCATTGTTGCAATGCAGATCTGAAATGCAGGAGGAATGCAATGGCATGACTTTCATATAGATAGACAGAGAAAAAGATAGTTGACCTTCGACACAATAAAAAATGCATTGACTATTATTCCATCTGCAATATTTTACTCCGTCTCGCTCATGTACAGGGAGAGGGAAGTCTCTTTAAGGTGGCAAGAACAAAGAAAATGATGTTCAAAGAGGTTGATTTCAGCAGGAAGGGAGAGCGTTGCTCATGTCAGATCCAATATGAATTGATGTTTTCAAAGTAATTAAACTCATATGGATCCCATTCGGCAGATCAATATATAATATATTTGGTACATATTTTGAATCTAAACGCATCTAGGGGCCATTTGCGTGGTGGAATTTTTCAGGTGTAACCAGTACTCCGGGTGCCAGTTCCATGATTGGCTAAAATGAACTTAAGAGTACCAAAAGTCAGTGTTCAATGGAGTCTGAATTTACGTAAAGCAGAAAAAGGAGATCCTGCATGAGAAAAGGCTTAGTTGTTGTTGTAGAAAAAGGAGATCCTGACCTTTTCAAGAGCCCATTTACCTCTCATGCTAATATCTAAACTAAGTAAGTTCCGTTTCTGCTAGCAATGAAAACACAAAATTACTGTAACTTCGATTCCCAGAGCACAGAGCTCCAGGCCTAGAATTTCATGGGTTCGTTAAAATTCCATGACCCAAATGGGTCAATTAAAGAATGAGTTGAGCTAGTTTAGGGGTACAAAATGTATAAACTTAAAACATAAGCAAACTTATTCCTATTGTAAACTCAAATTGGTTTAAAATACAAATCAATTAGGCTCATTTCTTCCTTCCAACTAAAAGGAAGTTGGTTTCCTTAGTTAACAAAGAAACCACCAAATTCAAACCAAAACCATGCCTTCTCCGTTACTTGCTCGGGTTGTCTAAATGAATTCTTAGTTGCCATTGAACTCAATCTCGTGTCGTATTATCATTGATCTCAAAGAAAGCAAGACCATATGTTGAAAAAGTAGACTAATGCCCATCAATTGGTGATGACGATGGTCATTCCCCCAAAGTAGAACTGGATGGCAATATGCTTTGTACTTGATTCTTTCTACTGCCAATCAATTCCGCTTATGATTCGAAAAACGAAACTAAAAATGGGAAGAGGAAAACAGATTTTGGCATACCATAGCCAAGGAGAACAGAATTTAGGGAGGCAAAGACAGCACACGCGAAAATGTATTTCTTGCTGCTTCTGCCATTGCTTGTGTTACTGTCGATGCTTGAGACGTCTGGGAGGGACATTCTCTCATATTGGCCATGAGGGTAACCCATCGTAGGCCTCCCTACGGGCTCCACCAAGCCCCTCACAGTCATAGAGAGAGAAAAAACTTAGTTGGTGATCTCAATTTCTTTGCTGCAATGGAGTTTCAGGCCTTCTCTTCATATCTGCCTTCTTCGTAGCGCAGATCTGATACGTGGGAACCCAATGAGAGAGAGAGAGAGAGAGAGAGGGCCAATAAGAAAGGGGGGAGGATGCCAAAATTGAAAATTGCACCATTGACTGCTGAATGTTTCTGACTCGGTAAAGGAATCCAACTCGGCTCGCTCTCGCTTCCTCATTTATTGGGGGAAGGAAAAAGCGTTGAAGAGAAACACAAGGAAAACGCGGTCGGTGGCATGTGATGTCCATGAACCAGCCCAAGATGCGGTCTCGGATAGAAGTGAACTGTTAACAGAATACTTATATTTATATCTAAGCAGGTGCGCGACATAGCCTCAAATATCCTTACAAAAATCTAGGCAATTGTATTAAATATAACTAACTTCCCTTTTCGATGCATACATATAGACATATAATTTATATTATCTGTATACAAGAAGAGATATTTATGTAGATACAAAGTGCATTATGTACATATATCTATATACAAGAGAGAGAGGAATTGAAATGTCATCAATAGTACGATAAAATATACATCAAACAACAAAAAACCCTATAGTATAATGATAGATTTAGATCCACAACAAGACTATAAGGGATGTTTGATTATGAGGCCTCGGATTACAGAACTAAAACTACAGTTTCACTTCTCATCATAACTAAATGTGGATCTTCGCATGCAGCTTTTTACCCAATTACAAGGCCCATCAGCAGCCCATCCCGGTGGGTGAGGCCTCTAACTTCCAGTTCAACCTCGTCCTGGCAATTTCAAACACTACCTTATGAAACCGATACCATCGTAATCAAGCACAAGCCTAGGCATACAGTCCCCACCTTTTACACGATTACAAGCCCAATGAACATATTTAAATTTTCATTCCGTAGTTCCGGTCTCGTAATAAAAAAACCCATACTATAGATGGGAAGTAAAGTCCGTGTAATCTTTTATCCTTTTGGAAGTCAAGTCTCTCTTATTTTATTCATCGGTTACAACGTTAACTATTCAACTCTGGAAACACTCTAGAGATGTAATTTGTGCTCTATGATGCTTTTGTTTTAATGTAGTTCTTGTAGAGGTTGAATGCTAAGAGTTGTTAAATGCAAATCAAGCACGTCGCTGATCATGTTGAGAGCTAAAAGCGAGATGCAGTGACTCCTTTTATTGGCTCTTCGTTCTTTTAGTTTACTCTTTTCATGCAACTGTAGAAAGCTTGTGTTTTAGTCAGAAAGGCTCAAGCAGGGTTAAGTCGTTATCGGGTGAAGCTAGAACCAGCACGGAGCCATCGCTCCCCTGGTTGAGGGCTGGTCTCGAAAGAACCTTCAACTCGAAAGTCTAGAGACCAATACTCCAGGGCATGCACATCTGCGTAGAAAATTGCACATCTGCTAAGGGCTACCCATCTTACCGGTAGAAAATTGAAGGAAGGAAACAATATCATCTCAATGGGTCATGCTGATCTCTCTTTATTGACTACTATTATGTTTAATTGCTCTAACGTAATTTTTCTTTTAAGCAGGTTGTCAAATATCAGAGACAGTAGCCAAAGAACACGAATTAAAGTGGGAGAGATTTGAGTAGGGTGGCAATTTTGCACCCAACTCAACAACCTGACCCAGAAAAGCTGTGTTCAGGTCAGGGGTTAGGCACCTTGAGTTGGGTCTGGGTCATTTCAAACTGACCCGATGGAAGATCTGGCCTGACCCGTATCTACATCATCCTGAAACCAACCCAAAAAGTGTGCGACTGTGCCTATATATATAGACAAGATGTAATCAAGCCAGACCTGATAATATCTTAGATCTAAGTTGAATTAGAATCCTATCTACAATTACATACATTCCGGTAGCTTTGAGAGGATTTTACTTGCAGCATAACTTTATAAAAGAATTTGCAGAATCATGTCGAAAGAACGGATTCAGTTTAACTGCAAACCTAGCTCAACATCTCCATTTAAAGGTGTTTTCTTTTGACAACGTATCATGTTTACATTTTGATAAGCATTTAAAACTACAAGAAGATCTTTCATTGAGAACCCATCATGAACCCATAGAGGACCATGGGAAGCTTTAAAGCTCATTAAAGACAACCCATTTTCTCAGATATCGGGTTCTTTCTTTAATTATTGCGTGGGAGACTGCAGCCAGGAGATGATACATAGTTGCACCCTATCAGCATAAAACCTTGAGGTTAGGACCTTCACATCCAGGGGCTATGCTGAGAACAGGGCACCAATCCGGCTGCATTTACAGAATTATTAAGAAAATAAGAGCTAACCCACAAAGTTCTGTCTAAGATGGCGACTTTGGTTGCAGAAAGAAACATCATCAAACGAGTTGTTGCAGCATGAAGGTATTCATAACCAGCCTAAACGAACTAAATCTAGTAGCTGAATTGGACCGACGCATTTAGAGACTGTCAGTAGAGGTTTGACATCCATCAGTCGCGAAAGAATACTTCTGCAAAGGTCCTATCATTTATTTTGTCAAGATCAATAAAGCTGCCAAAGTTGTTGGAATGAAATAAATTGGTTATTGACAGAATTGGTTCAAACAATTCCCATTTGTTGAACTGATACAAGACCCATAACATGTGAAAGAGGTAAAATGGTCGCTACAAAGGTTGTCAGTGTTTTAATGCTCATACAAAAGAAGGTTTGGAGGTGGACCGTTAGACACACAAGGAAAGGCTGTGTTCATAATAAAGTTGTTAGAGAAAAAGTTGGGATAGCGCCAATAGAAGATAAGGACATGTTTAAAATGGTTTAGACATGTAAAGAGGCGACCAAAGGAATCTACAATAAGAAAGATTCTTAATGAGAAACTAGACAGTAAATATTTTAAAAGATGTAGCAGAAGACTGTAGAAGTGTTGGAAAGAAACTATCAAACATAATGACTTTTTTTTAAGATAACTACTGATATGTATAGGATAGCATGCTATTTTGTTGACTTTTGCTCATGCAGATGAACTAGGCTTGGATGCTAAGGTAAAGAAACTCATAGAGGCTGCACAGGTGTTCATTTTCCTCCGGAAAATATTGTCCGAAATGAACCAGTCGCCAATCAATGTCATTAATACGTTGAGCTGCATTGTTACAGATACAAATAAAGCAGCATTTGTGTTGTTTCAGCTAATCATCCATATACATAATGAGGTTATTAGAAACAAATTGGGAGTAGCACCAATAGAGGATAAAATGAGAGAAAATCGTTTAAGATTGTTTGGATATGTAGAAAGACGACCCAAGGATGCTTTTTTAAGAATATATGAAAAACTAGATTGTGAAAATGTTAAAAGAGGAAGAGGACGACCATAAAAGTGTTGGAAAGAAATAATAAAGAATGATCTAGTTTATATTGAGTTAACTGCTAGCATGGCACATGATAGGCCTCTCTGGAAACAAAGGATCCATGTAGTCGACCCCATCTAGTATGGGAAAGGCTTAGTTGTTGTTTGTTTTTTTGTATTGTTTCAGCTAGACAATCATCTGGCAGTAAAAATGTGGATACCAATTGTCAAGAGCCATCTCACTAAAAAAGCATGCGGCAAGATATACAACTCGGAACATACCCGAGTCACATTGTGCAATTAACTAGTTTTGCAAATCACTAGATCTGCCATTGACGGATAGCCTATGATGCATTTTGTAAGCTCCGAAACATATTCCATTAACTTGGAAGTTGCATTGTCTCATAAACTCTTCTCCACTAGGTACTGCGCATTGATGACAAGATGCAACATTCTTTGCACCACCTTCTCCAGCAAGTTAGATGAGTCGCCTTTGTGGCATCCCTATGGTCTTTGTGTAGGCACCACCCTGTCCTTTATCCTCATTCTCTGTCCTTGATCCTCATTCTGTAAGTGACCATCATACCTCATGATTGATCTAGCATTCATCTGACTACAAAAGCTGATGTTTTTCGTTATACTATAAGCACAATAAATTCTGATACCAGATTTGTATGATTATGTACATGTAGCCGACCGTGTCTACTATGGGAAAAGGCTTAGTTGTTGTTGTTGTATGAAAGTCACCATAGGTAATGTCCCTCCCTGCCAGTGGCTTCATTTCTTCCGTCACAACAACTTATCCTCAACATCCTTAAGGCAGTTCATGGAATCTACACTTATGCAATTAGAGATATCAACCAACTTGGCATGGCATTCCTTCATGTAGATACCAATATCCCAAAACAATTTAAGACTCCATCCTTGATTTTTTCCTCCCATTGGTTTGTGATTATCTACATAGCCTCTGCATCTAGTCACAAATCTTAACTCTCAAAGACTCCACGACAAGTTTCACAGTCTATAATCATCTAGTTACCTAAATGTGTCAATTATGATGCCAATTAGTTTTGACCTATATTAGATCTGAAAAAATCAGGTTGACTTCAAGAATCACTAGTTAGATTTGAGAATGCATAGGGGTAAGGGCAGAGAGGGGCTTGCCCGTGCAACCCAATGAAGGCTAGGTCAATCCCTTGAAGTGACTTAAGGATTATGGACCTGAGACATAAAAGATGATTGGGGGAGAGAGACTGTCTGAACTGTCTCAATAGAATCATGAACTCCATTATCTATCTGCACTGAAACAGGAGTTGCTGTTACGCCAATTAAGAGACAAGACCATGTTTGATGTACTAATGCCACCAGAGGCCCACTGGAGTTGACACTTACCAACTTTATACTCAGGCTTAACCTCTAGCTACCACTTTAGTTGTTATAGGATGTAAGTGATGTGACAAATGGTGGTAAAGTCATTCGCATATGGAGCAAAATTACTCCCATTGCCATTGTGATGGTATTTTCAATTTAAATCTAAGAATTCATGATGGGAGGTAGTGTCATAGATATGAAATAAGATTTGTGTGCATATAGAGATCAGATCTAAGAAATTGGTCTTCATAAAGCATCAAGCCTGTTGAGCTTTATCTTCAAGTGTGAATCAAGTATGTGGAACTCAGATTGCTATAAATAAATTGGATGAGAAAGATAACCATGTCCTCCCAAATTGTGGCTATTAAGAGTGAGCTTAGGGGTATGTCAGTATGCATGGAGGCCCTTTCTTGGGGGGTACCTTTTTGCCATTGTACTGTGATTGAGTTTGTGAAAGATAAGGGCTGCCTTTGTAATGGAATGGAGATCGGTTATATTAATCAGCGATAGATGCCAATAATACACTCCGTCTGATGCATGTCACCAACAACAAACTAAATCACAGTAAAGAAAACCTACCACAAACTGATAATAATAGTTAACTTGATTCTTAGAACATCAAAGGTGCTTCTTACTTCTTAGAGTTATCTTTGATTTATAATGTAGCTCACAGTACAGTTAGGTGGTGTGAGATACTATGTCACACGGGTGCGAGATACGACAAATTTTAAAAATTTTGGGTACGGCGACACGGCTAAGGTATATAATATTATATATTATATATAATATTGAAGCTAGAACAAGTGAGACATCAATTAACATAAGTATATGACAATAGCAAGTACACAACCTTATATTAAAGAAAAACAAATAAACAGTAAACAACTACTAATTTCATCATAATACAAAAATAAATCTTGGCAGATCCGGACCCATTTATCCAAAAAGACCCGAACTTCAAAATCGATACCAGATTTGGAAGCGTGGAATATCCACACAAAAGGAAGTGAAGAAGGCCGCGTTGAGATATTTTTCTATGTTCATCGGCGGAGTTTCATGGGAGATGATGGAAGACAAGCTGAAGGAGTATTTTATAAGCTATGGTGAGGTAACTCAGGTGGTCATCATGGGAGATAAGGTCACGAGTCGACTAAGAGGCTTCGGTTTCATCGTCTTCGCGGATCACTCCCTCTTTGATCGGATTCTTAAGGATAAATACACCATAGACACCAGAACCGTGAGTTACAAAAAAAATTGCTTTCTTTTTGCCATGCCACACCGACACGGTGTTGGTGTCGCACCCATGTCGAGGTCGACACTCCACCTCTTAGAAGTGTCTGTGTGACTTAGGATAGATATATGATATATTTTACCCAGGTATAAATGAAGGTTTTGTATGGGAAAAGGCTTAGTTGTTGTTGTTGTTATAAATGAAGGTTTGGACCATTCAGTTGTGGATAGATAATTGCCATTGACTTGCAGGAAGGGGGATCATAATTCCTCATGTAACGTTTTGTACCAGGACTTATTTGACATACATTTGCAAATTATTGAAGAGGAGGGAATACTGCCACTTCCACAGTTTGAAGTGAAGGTTTTCTAATGAGGAAAAGGGTTTCCACTGGTTCCAGAATTTTATAATCATTGAAGACATTAATGATTCAAGGAGGGTAAGAATCAAGAGTTTCTGGCAAATGTTGGTGGAAGTCTATCCCAATTTGCAATAGGGGAAGACCATAGCAATTATGTAATTGGTCAAATAATATGCAGTGTTCATTATATTTTTGAGATGGTTCAACATCACGGCAAAGACTGGGTTAGAATAAAATAGTTCGTTTGTACAATTCATTTATTGATTTCAAACCAAAGGCGCTAATAGCACAGCTTCTCCCATATTTTGGCGCTGAAGTCGGGATGGATCTATACTTGAAGCACATTATCAGGATTTGGAGGTCATCCCCTATGGTAGGTAAACCTCCATGCTAACCCACGTACTACATGATGTTATTGACAACAATAGTGTGCTTCTTCATGGTTTTGATCATTTTGAACTTCATAACTGGTTATCCTCGAATTTGGGTAAGTGAAGTTGCGGTAGCACTAGAAACAAAACTTTTGAACATTTAGGTCTCACAAAATATTAAAAGTGAAGAAAAACGTGAAACTTGGGGTGGAAATCATGGCAGGAGAGGACAGGAAAGAGTCTACATCAAGCATCGAAGAATTCATTGTATATGCGAACTAGATCTTTTCTCTCATGTGAAATATGGAAGAACTCAGACATATCTTCGATAGTGCACTATAACTTAGCATTGTGGTTGGTAACCTTGCAATTAGGATCTTTGCAACTTGTTGTCTATGGAAAAGGGCATTCAGTTGTTAATGGCTAAACTTAATTCATTTCACTATACCATTTTCTTCCTATACTGCAGCACATCCATAAACAAGCCCCACATTTCACCATGCAAAGTAATTAATTTCTATGGCATTCATGATTCCAGAAACCACATACTACGATTCCAAATTTGATGGAATAGTTGAAACTACGAATTACTCACCTTATGTGCAGTTGTAAATCATAATAAAAATGCTTAGCACATTTGAATCAATAGAATGTACAGAATAATCGTTTGCACATGATCCTAGTAGATCAAGACTTACAAATAAGAATAGAACCAGCAACGTATCCCAGTTTTATATAATTAACGAGTAAGAATAGTAATGATGGCAATAATAAGTTCGAATTCAAGAACAGGGATTCAGCTTGCGAAAACCTAAAAATGCTCGAGAATTACAAAATCCAGCACTAGATAGACTTACTGGATTCTTTGAAGACCACCATCATAAACAGGCAGCAGAGAGCAGAAAGGAACCATAAACTATCTTTCTATTGTAGGTTCTTCATCAGCAATCAGTTCTCATAGTCTAGCATTGTCTGGATGAATTCCAACTCCTTCCATAACTTATCAATTCCCTTATTCATCATCATCTTACTTCCTCTACTTATTCAACAATATACAAAAGAACTGATATGAAATATAATCTGTAACTCCACGTTTGCAGGAAAAGTCTATCATGAGGACGGAAAGACATCCTTGACAGCCGATGCAGCAGTCAAGTAATTGAGGGTATTTCTGAGCGTTTCCCTCTCCCTCTTCAACCGTGTCTCCGTGTCCTCCAGTTCGAGGAGTGCCTGCTGCTCCCGCGGCGCCCCCTCGAACGTGCTCCCGACGAAGAACGAGAACGGCGTTGGAAAGAGGTTCCGCCGGAGATCCTGCGAGTCCTTTTCCGGCTTCCCATTCAATCTATTCGATAGTCTGATAACGTCTTTCATGTAGTTCTCCACCTCGCCGGCGAGTGCCTCGAGATCCTCCGGCGCGTCGCCGGAGGGGCGATCCTCCAGCCACTGCACTTCCGCAACCAAATAGGGTTTCGTCCGCACGACGTTCACGACGCGGAAACGTTCCTGGCCCTTGCAGATAAGGAAGAACCGGTCGTCTACGAGCCGCTCGTGCTTCACGACCTCGCCGACACAGCCGACGTCGAAAGTACCGGCGGCGTTGTCGGCGTAGACGACTCCAAAGCGAAGATCTGTCTGCAACAGAGTGTGCATCATGATCCGGTACCGGAATTCGAAGATCTGAAGGGGCAGAATCGCGCCCGGGAAGAGAACGAGGGGAAGAGGAAAGAGAGGAAGCTGCACAAGTCCGTCGGATTCCGGTATCAGCCTATCCGAGCACCGAACTGCGACATTCCGGCGATTAGCCTTGGCCGCGTCCGACTTAAATAACCCGCCGGAGTTTGAAAGAGCAGGCTTGCTTTTTTTGGACGGAAAACCGGCTAAAGGCAAAGAAGGATATGCAAACGACGCAGTGCGATTTCCATGAAAGGATTTATCACTCAAGTGGAGGCACTGTGTGACCTGCCGGAGAGCCATCCTTTTGTCGATTTCCTCGGTTTCTCTCTTGTGGGTAGTCTCTAAACTGGTCCTACCAAACGACCAAATAGACGACAATTGATCCAATAGTCGTCTGGTGCTTGATTTACTAATCAACTAGAGGGAGAGTCGATTGATTCTTCCCTTTTCCTTCGATGGGTAGTCTCTAAAACTGGTTTTCGTCTCTGTTGGGCGCTAAGAAACAGGTGCTACTAATCAGTTGGAGGAAGAGTCGATTGATGCTCCCGTTTTCCTATGGTTGGTACTTGCTAGAAGTGGCTTATCAATCACCAAAATAAAGATTACGCACTGGATCATTGATTTTCTTCCATTTCTCTTTTTGGGAGCCCTTCATAGACAGATTCTGCTAATCAACTAAAATAAAAGACAGCGCAATCGGGCGCTCGGTTTCTGATTGAAGGAAGAGCAAATGAAGAAGTGTTTCCTCATAGGGGTAATCTGGTGTAGAGAGAGACAGAGGGTTTGTGATATTTTGCTTTGTTTTCATGGCGGGTGGCGGATTTGCGTCTGTGTGAACTTAGAGTGGCGCTGAGTGGTGACACGTGGCTGCAGCTTATCTACAACGTAGATTCGATCTTGTTAAAATGAACAATGTGTGATTAGTCCCAACTAAGATGAAGATTTCGTTCTCTCCAAGAAAATAAGATGGAGATTTCAGTGGATCTCCTTCTCTCAAAATTCTTGCATGAAAAATGAGAGGTAAGATACGATTTCCTCCTCAAAAGATGATTCCTTCAGAGGGAGTAGATGTGTGGTGAGGAATGAATACGTACAATCTAGACTGTAACCTTCGGTCTCTAAGCTATTGTCTTAATTTTGTTGTTCATTTTTTCTCAAAAAAATCAGGGAAAGGAATACATAAATAAGAAAGGGAAAATGTCGATAGAAACCATGGACCAAGTATCTAATCTTGGTGCCCAATAACGTTACCTCATCTGGTAGGACTCTTCGAGTCTTCCACCTAGTCAGTGGTGAGTTTGATTCTTGGGGCATGCATGCATGTGTGTTAGGTTTTAGCATAAACCCAAAAGGAAAACCTAATTATAAGTTCATGCAGAGCGTTAACTCATCTAGCAAGTCTATGGACTCCCACCAAGCTGCTGCTGGTGAGTTCGGATTCTCCGGGCATGCGCAGGTGTTTGTTTTAGGCTTAGTGATCTAGATATTGATATGTAAAACCACTTTTCCATTAAATTCATCTTTATCCACTAAGATCCTTGACTCTCTCTTGGTTAAAGGGGTGGACTCAAAAGAACCTTCAAGTTGAAGGTCGCGAGTTTCATACCTGCGACATGCATGTGATAGGGGGGTCTGCCTAAGACCTAAAAAAAGTCTTTTTGATCGACACCAACTTGAATCAGATACTTTCTACCTAACTTTTGTATTAGCAATCCTTCTTTGTTTTTCTTGGAGTTATAAATCCAGTCACAGGAAATGATACTTAGTGATCACGAAATGCCTGTATTTACTGCTCCTAACCAAGTTGGACATTGATACATCTCTTCTCCTCAAATGGTTCTCCCTTAAAATTGATCCGTTCTTCATTGCTCTTTTGATATTTTTTTGTGTTCATTGTTCTTTAAATTTATGACTTGAAGGACACGCCTTAAATGGATCACAGCAATTCAAAGCATAACATGCAAATATCTTTTTTACTATCGAGACGGTTCCTTTTTTATTGTAGTTCTGATTTTACTCTTATTAAAACCTGAAAATTACTTTGATACTTCTTACTGTCTAAAACTCTTTTTTCCTCTCTTTGCTGGTTCTCACCTTAATGTTGATCATCCCACACCATTTCTTTGTAATTCATGACTCGAAGATCAATTTAAATGCAAGATATTGAGCCATCTATTATCCTATAGTGCTTCGAATATGATATAAAAAAAAAAGAGAAAGAGTAAAAGAGAGAAAGAGGCCGATTTGAAAAGGATTCTAATGTTTTGGTGGGTTTTATCGTTGATTTGAAGTATATTTTATCATTTATTCGATGTATTAATTTTGTTTTTGACTATAATCAAAATGAAAAATGATATTAAGTTCCCATCTTGAGACACGGAATAGGCATATCTCTCACCTCAATCACGTCTCTCCATTGGTAAGAAACGCAGCTCTTCTTATTTCTCACAATATTCGTAAAAATATACTAGTATATTTCTTGATTTTCTTATTATTCTTTTGTTTTTTATTTTTAAGGTTCTTATTCTTATTCTTCTTTTTGTTATTGATTTTATTTTTTCCTTATTTTTCTTGTTCTTGATTATTTTTTCTTTTCTTTTTTTTATTCGACAAGATTTGTAAGCACGTGCATTGTTCAACTACAAAGAAGACAATATTGTTAAAAACAAATGAAATATCATTGGTCAGAGTAAAGAAACCCAAAAGAGAAACTCTTGTTAGAATTGAGTGGGTGAGGAGAGAGAAAGTGATGAGGGTAAATTTGATATTTTTAAAAGCGAAAGTATGAATAGTGAAAAGAGTGTGTAAATAGTAATCTCCCGTCAATACCAAGTAATTATGATAATAAAACCCTTGGCTGCACTTGGGATGTACAAAGAATAGATCTCGGTAAAACCAATCCAGTTTGGTGGTTTGGTTTGATTTGACTTGTAATTTTTTTTTTTGGTATAGTTTGGCTAAACAAGATGTTGAACAATAAAACCAAACCATTAGGACTGAACCATATGTGTGTGTGTGTATATATAACCAACCCAGTTTGGTGGTTTGGTCTGATTTGACTCACAATTTTTTTTTTATAGTCTGGCTAAACAGGATGTTGAATAATAAAACCAAACCATTAGGACTGAACCATATGTGTGTGTATATATATTTGTATATATGCACATGTGTGTGTGTGTGTGCGATTTCAATTTTCAAAATACCACTAACTAAAAGATACAATTATATTTATAGTTAATATTTAAAAAATTCATTTTAACGTATTCTACAATTTAATATGTTTGTTTGTCATGGGATTAATTACATATTTTTTACTCTATTAATGTTGGATATTGGCATGTTAAGACATAATAAGCCGTGGTTTAGAACCATATGAAACTAGAAACAACGGTGTGGTTTGATTCAGTTTTAGGACTTTTAATGGTTTGGTTAGATTCCCTTAAATTGGAATTGAATCGGTTCAAGTTCATGCTTGAGCTAGAGACAGAACCAAACTAAGAAATTTTAAAAGCCCTAGATGTCACAGTCAAACGCTCTTTCCTTCTTCTTTTTTATTGCCAAGATAACAGTGAACGTTAAAGAATTCTTGCACATTTGCAAAGCTCTTCCCTTTACTGATGCAGCTTTGGCGTAAATCTTGCTTGCTCATACATAGATAGTTAAATAAGAAAATTTATATAAATAATGAATTATCTTTTTACTATGACTTGATGACTTGCTCAACCAATACAAAGGCCATAAGAAGTTGCTTAATCAATTACAAGTATTAAGCATTTCACCTTATGTTTGAATATTACCAATTCAAGACAGGATTAAAAGATGTGCTTAAGATCATGTTTCTCATTTATCATATTTATTATATGCTAGCAAATTTTTAGGTATTTTTATTTGGTATTGGGATTGAGGGGAGGGGGCAACGGCATGCCCTAGATATCGAACTCGTGACATCAACTTGTGAGTTGAATTCCTAGCCCGGTGAAGGATTGCACTTCGTGCAAATCTTAATTATGTTATAGATTGATGAAGATGCTTGTTAAATTGTGTTTATGTTCTTTTATTCCTCAAAAACAATTGCTATTTTTCAATACATTAATGCTTATAACATCCTTTAATATTCTCACCATGTTTTCTAAACTTTCTATGGCATTATATGTAGACATGACCAGTCCCAGTCTGGTTCAGGTTTCCTGAACTATGTAACCAAACCGGTAGTTTTGGTTCGAAATCAGATTCAAATCCGGCTTTAACTTATAAATTCTTAAACAAGATAAAATATATAATAAAAGCTTTTCAATCAAATAGATAAAACGGATAAAATAAGGCAGGCATGATAGACAGTCACTTAGTACATGATTGATATAAATACCTTTTAATCATTGCACTGTATAATGTACACAGTATACTGTACACTAACTTTAATACTTTTAATCACTAGGTTATTTTCGTGTTCAAGTTAATTTAAGTTATTTTCGTATTCAATTTAATTCTTTATTCAAATAGTTTTAGTTTATGATGTAAGGAGAACATGGTTTCGGGTCCAGAACCTTTGAAACCATAACCAAATGGAGGGGACCATGGCTTTGGTTCGAGTTTAGTCAGGTTTGAGTCTGACCGGTTTGCAACCCAGTCCGGTTTTGATTCAAACCTTCGGTCCATGTTCGAACCGGCCATGTCAAATTGTATGTGACGATAATCACAAAGGAAAGTATAAACATCACCCCCAAGCATTGTTCTACATGTATGGTCGAAAGGCCTGTAAGTGCCAGAGTTGAGGTCAGCAGTTTGGTTCTTGCAGCCAGTACGGATCTACATTAAGCCGAAATGGGCATCTGTGCCACCGGAAATTTGAAAAAAAAAAATTAAGGAGTATAGCTCACGGTCGAATATGTGAGCTGTAAAACATAGTTCTACTTTTCTTTTGCCACAAATAAGCATCTAAACCAGTACATATATGCTCTATTGCCTCTTCAACTTTGTTTAATTTAAAACGCATTTTTCTTATAATCTCATAAAATTCATTTATTTTCATAATCTACCAACGCAGAGATGTCATATTCATCAAAGGATGAAAGAGCATCAAAAGAAGTCCATACCTGTTTTTGCAACGAAAGAAAGGGCAGTAGGTGCAGCAAAATTTGCTCATTAAGGTTCATCAATCTTCTTCTTGGAATTTAAAGGTCAAGAACCTATTTCCACCTGAAAAAAAGGAATTTCAAGTAATAATTCGTTTATATAATAAACCCGGATCAATCTAAAGTGAAGGTTGACTAGATGGCTGTGACTTGGTAGTCACGATTCAACACCCAAATGGATCTATGCTGGCAAACATTCTTGCCAATGGAAGCAACTCAGAAAGTCAAACCAAGCAAGTGATTATACTTTCGATAAGCTTTTTTATACAAAAGTTTAAATTTTATTTATGTTTTTATATTTATTTATTTTATTTGAACTCCCATCAAAAGACGAGTCTCAAAAATGTTGAAAGAAAGAATAAAATATAAGTTTGCTTTCTTAAAGTTAGATGCTAATGAATATGAGAGTTCAAGGAACTGTTGGAACCAAATCGAACCGCTAGAATCGAATTGAATCAAACTGGTGATTCAGTTTGGATCTAGATATCAAACGGTTTGGTTTGATTCAATTATGACAAGAAATTACTGGGAAGTTAAGTTAAGTTCACGGCTCCATGTTGGAACCAGAAAAACCTTTATATGAAAAGAAAAAATTTAGTACCTCATTGAGAAAAAAGATGAAGAAAGGGGATCCATGGCATCTATAAAATGGGTGTGAAGGGGTTTGAACAAAGCATACTAAAATATTTACTACTGTATTGTATTGAGAAAAGAGGCAAGATGAGGAGATCCATGAAAGCATAGCATAATACTTGTTCTTATCATATTAATATTTAATACATGGTCATTGACCATATAATATTAAATTAAAAAAATTGTGAGTGCCACTCACAACAAATTTAGTCAAATCCTAAATAAGTAGACTTTGGTTCATAACCGAACCGAACCGGAATGATCGATTTGGTTCTGATCATGTCATGGTTTGATTGAGTTATCAAAATACCAAGAACCGTAAGTAGCGGTTTGATTCAAGATTGATGGTAGAACCAAACCACACCTACTAATGAACTAGCATTGAGAAAGCTTACTCCTAAAGTGAGCGGACCTAGCTCGAACCGAATTTGGACCTTGTGCTTTTCTGGAAAAGTTGGATGCGAGTACATATCCCACTTACTGCAGAAAAAAGGCTTGGTCTTTTGGTCTTCATTTACTTGTTTTATTTCATAAACGAAAAAGGAAAAACAGTTTATAGGGTTTTTAAGAATCAAAACTCCCATAAATTTGATATAAAAACCTGCCAACAATAATCAGTTGAAGGGTGTCTTGGTTTAAGTAAAAACATGCATAAATACATACGTATGATCGTGGTTTCCAGTTAAATTAGATTATGTATTGGGTGCATGCAGGCATGCGTGTGTGCTCAATTTGTTAAAAAAAAAGGCCCTTCATTTAACATAATACAACAATACATTTATGAGTATTAGGCAACAATTATACATGTTATATTTTATAGTTCTGAATGTTGAGTAGTTAATTATCAATGCGTGTAAAAGATGCTCATAATAGAAATGAAGATATTGTGGTAATAGACAATAAAATAAGAGAAAATAGCTTAACATGATTGGACATGTGAAAGGTGAGCAAAATAAGCTCCATTCAAAGATGTGAGAAACTATATGTTAAAAGAAAAAGAAAAAGATTATAAAAATAAAAAAAACAATCACAATTGATCTAGATTTTATTGAGTTAATTGTTAACATATCATAAAATGGATTTTTATGAAAATAAAGAATCTATATAACTGATACTAGATCTCTATAAAAGCAAAGAATATATATAGCCAGACCCATCTAGTATGAGAACAAAAAAAACTTAATTCTCGTTGTTGTGCTGTAATACAATTATGATAAAGATTTAATTCTGTTGTTCAACTCTCAGAGGCTGTGTGGGTGTGGGGTGTGAGTGCTTCGGCCTCCTCTTGTAACCATTTTTTTTTTAAAGTGAAAAGCTGGCTGAACATACTCGGTTCAGTTCATATGTGGTGTAGTGTATCAAACACTAACGAGGCAGGGACGACCCAATTAGGCCCAGAAGCCCGGTTCGCTTTCGAACCAAAAACTCAAAAGATGAATATGGGTCGAGCAGAAACAGAGGTAGGAGTGATCTATGGACTTTTCTTATTTTTGCTTTTGTTAGGCAATAAATAAGCCAAGAAAAGACCAGGTTTTCATAAGCAACCGTTGACATTCCCTACTTTTGAAAATAACGGCCTCATCCCACGCCCTTCATTTCCACGACCCTCTAAAAGCTTGTCGCTATAAAAATCAAAATTAGGATTTGTGGTGCCCGCTCCCTTCTTCTCTCTCTCTCTCTGGGTCACCAGAAGGTCGTTCATGGTCCTTTGCCTGTTTAACGTACAGAGGGAGAGATGGAGCTGAATTCTTGAAGGAAATACTCTTTCTCTCTCTCTCTCTCTCATATGTCCAATATTTGCATCTGTCTCTTCTTCCTCATGTTCTCTTTATGAGAATTCAGAAATTCGGTGGTGGTGGGGGATAAGGGAGAGGCATTCATGGGAACCCATTGAGCCATGAACAGTTCGACAGCCGGCGGGGACGACGACGACGGCGATCCGTTATTCGACCCCCTTTGATTGGATCCCTCCACCGACGAAGCGATAAAAAACGCGGCCATCGCTCGGTAGAATTTCATAGTTCTGATCCTTCTGCAGCGACAATGGCGGCCTCTAACTACCAGCTATGGACTTCGGTGCCGGAATCCGTCGAGGAACGTCGGAAACGACTCTTGCAGCAGATGGGCCTCGGAAGCAACCAAGGCCTCCTCAGTGTGAACAACAGCGTGGGGACAGTATCGTCCTCTTCCCTCAGTTCGTCAGATGAATCATGCGGCGGCGACTCGTCGCCCAGAGACCAAGAATCAAACAGCAGTGACAATGCCAATTCGGCTCAAGAATGCTCCCAAATCGATTCCACTGACGTTGCGCCTGACGGTGCTGCCGACGGTTGCATTGATGAACGTCGTATTGGTGAGCGAAAAATCCATTCTGATGCGAATTCGTCGAAGATGATTTTGATCGTACGCGGAAACCGTAATTTTTGTCCGAGTTCTATGTATATCTCTTAGGCAGGGCAGCTCCCTAGTTTAATCATAGTCCATATGCATTGCAATTCTATTTGATCTTGTAGATAGTGGATCTCCCTAAATTTAATCATAACCATCATCTGCATCCAAATTCTATTTTGACTTGTAGATAATGCTGCTAGTAATGACCGCGATATCAGCAATTTTCGCCAGCACTCTCACCGGAGAACCGACGCTTATGATCGCCCTCCATGTTCTAGCAATCTTAGTACAAATGTTAATGGTAGCATGCGGGAAAATGTGCTTCATGTCTCTGAAGATTCTGCAGGTGATGATGTAGCGGAAACATCGTTGGAGAATGAAGAAGACGACAACGCCGGTGATCTCTTTTGCAAGATCAAGAATCTCGACAACGGCAAGGAATTCGTGGTCAATGAGTTTGGGGAAGATGGTATGTGGAACAAGCTCAAGGACGTAGAAACAGGTAGGCAATTGACGTTAGAGGAATTTGTGATGTCCGTTGGGCACTCCCCACTTGTACAAGAGCTTATGAGGCGCGAGAGTTTGGAAATATCCGGAAGAAGAGGTGATCCAGAACTTGCTTCTCCTAAAGGCTGCTCGAAGCCGAAGAAGAAAGGAGGATGGTTTCGCGGCATAAAAGTGGTGGCGAACACTGTCACAGGCCACAAGGATCGAAAGAGCAGCAATGACCCATCATCTTTGAAGGGTGGCAGGAAGTCCACTCCTACAGATGATAGCGCATCTGTGGAGGTTGCGTCATTTTCGCCTGAAAGGACCAAAGTGAAGCAGTATGGGAAGTCTTACAAGGAACTGACTGCGCTTTACCTGACTAACGAGATACAGGGGCACAATGGTGCCATATGGAGTATGAAGTTCAGCCTTGATGGTCAATATCTGGCAAGTGCAGGGGAGGACTGCGTCATTCATGTCTGGCGGGTAATTGAGTCAGAGAAGAAGGGCAGCCTTTTCGTAGAGAAACTGGAAGAGGGAAACGTGAATCCCATGGCTTCGGTTGGTAGTTCCCCTGAACCAACATTAGCATCATCAGCTACAGATAGCTATCCAGAGAAGAAGAAGAAAGGCAAGGCATCTGGAATCAAGCACATCAATTCAGATCATGTCCTGCTGCCAGACAACATATTTTCACTTTCAGAGAAGCCAGTCTGCACTTTCCATGGTCACCTTGAAGACGTCCTGGATATATCATGGTCCAAATCTCAGGTCAGCCGAAGACTTACCCCATTCCGGCAATTCTTTTCTGTTTGATTTCTCTTCAATATTTCCTAGCTCAATGTGGTGAATGTTTTCTGACATGCGCTTCTCATATTATGTGCTGCTTACATCTTTTCTTCTTTTCAGTTGCTGATTTTTTAGTTCATCTGGCCTTTAAATAACCATTTCCCCATAAATATTGAACTTGTCACTCATACCCGCCTTCATCTTTGCGTCATTCTGCAGCTGTGTGTTGGCATTCCTGCTTTGCTCGTTCATTTTTGAAGCAGACTGTGTCATATATATACTCATGTCGAAACTAATAGGAAAGTTGACTAGATTCCTGTAGACTGCGTGTATGAGAAATCTGATCCTCTATGTCTGTTAACGATTTCTACCATGTCAGTATAGGTCTTAAGTGAGAAATTGTTAGCGTCATTACTGCGTACGTTTTAAGCGAGAAACTGTAAGCAACATCAATGACGTCGGTGGCCGACTTCGAGTTGGTGTACCGAAGCATGCTGCTTGTAGCATGTTGACGTTTGCAAATGACTGCTAAGGCTGCACAATCTGATCCGTCATTTCTACAGTCGGTATTAATCTCAATCATGATGATTTTTAGGAGGCAGGTTGCTCGCATTATGAGGGAAAGGGCAACGTTCTTAACCATACGTCTAGGAATACGACAGGAAGTGCAATAAGAAGTTCTTGGTCCCTGTAGACGCAGCAACCAGATTAACCTCCGTGTTTGGACATACTTCCATTTCCTGGGTCCTGACCACGTACTCTCCTTGTAGACCTTTGACTATATAGTGGAGCAATTTAGACGCTCTTGCACCTGTTGAGGAGAGAGTGCCTCGGAGAGAGTTCAGTAGATCCCCCAATAGTTTGAACCAATAGGTCCGTGATGATTCAGCATGGCTGCTGCCAAGTCTAAGTTTGAGTTTGCACGGATATCGTCCATCAATTCTTTAGATGCCACGTTTGCTCCTTGACACTATGGACTGGACTTTAAATGAATTAGTCTAGAATATAGGATTCCATGGTAATTCCCATCGCACAAAGTTTACACGTTAGACGAATCGAAGGGCATGCACTGGAACTAACATGAGAGTTCTTGTAGGGGTTAACTCTTGATTGTTGAAATATCCGAATCTCAAATTTTGGATTTTTTGTGGAAGTAGCTAGATTTCAGCTGTGTTTGAGCTTTTTACCAACTTATGAACGATTGCAAAGATGAACAAGTACTAGTGCTTAATCAGAAAGAGCTGGTTTTAGAAGGAGAGAACAGCAGTCAAACTTTGAAAGGAACAGGTTGATATTGAATATCATCCATTTTGTAGGCATGAAGGAGGTTAAAGACACCGATAGAAATGGTAGTCTTGACCGCTAGAATTCTTGGTAAGTTAAACAGCAGAGAGGCAATGCACAACCTTGGAGCCCTCTTTAAAGGTTTATATGGTCCCAGCCATTCCCTTTATATTTAGGGGTATGGAGTCTCTCTTAATTAGGTTCCTGCTCGGCTGCTCCACTCTAGTGGGAGTGTATTTATTTGGACCACCAGAGTATTTGTAACTTTTCTACAACATTGATGTATTCTGCTTGTGAAGCTGCTGACTAGGAAATTTACTGGAAAAAATTAGACACTCAAAAATGTGGACTAAAAAAAATTCAGAAGCTCTGTATCTTGTTTTCTGATTGATGCATTTGCTTTTTTGCGTGATTATAATTGCCTTGAACTGTCAATGTCTCTGCCATCCGTTTGACTATTATCATCACTGACCAAAATCTTACTTCTGTTTTTGCAGTTCTTGCTTTCTTCATCAATGGACAAGACAGTCAGACTGTGGCATATGTCAAGCAATTCTTGTTTAAAAATTTTCGCCCATAGTGATTATGGTAAGTCAAACTGCTAAACGGCTTAACTTGCTAATAGGGTTAAGACTCCTGGATTCCTCTCGTAAGGTTGTTTTACTATTTCCTTGAGAAACGATCTTTGGCTGGGTTATTTCCCTTTGTACCTTCGAATGCTATCGCTGTATTCTCACATATATTTTGGTTCAGTGACGTGCATCCAATTCAATCCTGTTGATGATAGATATTTTATTAGTGGATCTTTGGACGCAAAGGTTCGTATATGGAGCATAATTGATCACAAGGTTGTTGATTGGAGTGACATATATGAAATGGTGACAGCTGCTTGCTATAGCCCTAATGGTCAGGTATAAATCTTTAGTTATTCTTTTATGCACGAGATGCATTGCATTTTCGTTTATGCTTGTCCTAATTGGAGAATGACCCATCCTCGTGATACTTATTCTTTTGTTCCTGAAGGCTGCATTTGTTGGCACTCACAAGGGAAGTTGCAGGATATACAAAACGTCAGGTACAGAAACTCTCTCTCTCTCTCTCGTTTTTTATATTGCTCTATTTTAAATTATAATTTCTTGTCAAGGGACAATTTTATTAGTAATTAGCCAACACGGGTTACTTTTTCTCTAGTTCAAATTAATATTACATTTAAACATGGCAGTTGTCTTGACATACCAAATCCAATTTTGGGTTCTACATCCGAGATGCCAAAATACACGATTTATTTATTGAGAGAACCACCCCATAGAGGGTTTCTTTATTGCTCAAGCTGCATGGTGAATCCTTCTCCATGTCGGATTGTATAATCTAATGATGTTTTTATGATCTGGTATATAAGATACAACCCACGAAAGATCGAGATTTTGAAAAAAGAATAAAGTAATGAAGGAAAACTATTAGATATAATTTGGAGAAGGTCTTGGACTTCTTATAATGCTAAAGTTGAGTTATTTCAGAGAATAAGAACGTGGGTGATATTTAAACCTTAAATGCGCTGGCCTACCTCTTATGCTGTTTTCTTTGTTCAAATCTTCTATATTATTGCATTACTTCCTTATTGTGTTCTTTATTTTCATATAGAATATTTGAGAGAGAGGTATAGAGAGAAAATTTCATCAACATCCAACCTTAGATTTCACGTTTTAGCGAAAACTTGAGGTTTGTATCATAAAGTAAGAAAAAAGTCTAGAGATGGAAGCATCAATACAAGCATCTTATAAGGTTCAAACTACAAAGAAGAGAAATCTGGTCATTCCATGTTTTCTTCAAACCCTTCCCCTCAAATGTTATTTATGACCCCAACTTGTGCTTTGGCGTGTTTTATCATGTTTGAAGTACATTGGAGATGTTCTTTAAGGAAACACAAACCACCTGATTTGCTCCCTATATCTGTTGATCATTTGTAATCTTCCATTTTAGTTAATGGAAAGAAAAGGTGCTGACGTGTTTTCCACAAGTAAAAAGGCCTCAAGTCTATCATGTGTTGCATGAAACTACAGCTTTAGTTTTTTAGATTCGGAAAATTGATTGTCAAAGGATCCTTACTGTTTCAACCTATTTTTGTACTATTCAAATGCATTGTCATGGTGCAGTATGTTTTTCACGGATTCATGTCAGATCCCGTTCCTTTCCAGCTTTGGTATCATATTTTAGAACTTTTAAAATGTCGCTTTTTTTAATTTCTTTCATATTTCTTATTATCTTTTCTGGTGACATAGGCCGCACACCTTTAGCATGCTCATTAATCAGTTGATATACCTGAACAATTTCTATCTTTGGATGTTTCCTCCTTTCTTTATGCAATCTAGCTTCATCTGGTACACTTCATTGATTATTTCATCCTCTTGGTTAGATAATAAGCTCCAGCAGGAAAAGCAAATCAACGTGCTATCCAAGAAGAAGAAATCACAGGGAAAGAAAATTACAGGTTTGCAGGTATGGCATGTCTGCTTTCTTTTTAAGCTTCTTATTAGCACTCATGTTTTGTCTACATTATCGCGAGTAATTTTCTAGTTCAATTTTGATTTTCTGTTGAGTTTAGAACTTAGCTTGTTGTTCACTGATGCTATGAACCAACAGTTTGCCCCAGGGAGTTCCTCCGAAGTGTTGATCACATCTGCAGATTCTCGAATCAGGGTCTTTGATGGTGTTGATCTTGTTCACAAGTTCAAAGGTACTTTTACCACTGGTCTTTGTTAATTGTATTGTAAATACGATGTCTTTTAATTATTATTCCAAGAGGAATGCTACGGTTAGGAAAATCCATAACAGATGTATATACACCTGGGTGTCAAGTTCCTGACCTAGAGCGAGACTTTTATTGTTCCAAGAGGAATGCTATGGTTTGGAAGATCCCCGACAGATGTATACCCGGGTATCAAGCTTCTAACCTAGAGCCAGACTTTAGCCAGTCCCACAGCCATTCTTTTTGGCCATAGACAAAGAAACTTGGACTAATAAGACTGGAGATAAGATGCTGACGTGATACCGTTCTGTGACGAAGATTAGCATAGTTTCCCTCATTTAACTCCGCTTGATTTCTTCACCAATCTCTTACCAACTGCAGCTTGATTTCTTCACCAATCTCTTCTATCTGTCCTTTATCACTTAAGAGGTACTATTTCGTACCTTAGGCATCCTTTCTGTCAGATTAACTTACCCAGCCAAGCTTATGCTTCATATTCAAGCTCAGTTCTATGAAGAGATATGCTTCCTTCACCTACACGTCCCTTTCTATAGCATAAAGATTCAGAGAGTCTTTTCTCAATGTTCTCATTCAGTATAGTTTTTCTTTGAAGCCACATGTTTATTGTCTTCCCCTGTTGTGCTTAGTTAACAAAGAAGGCAGGAGAAGCTTTCTTTGATGCTGTTATTTCTCTGTTTTGTTCTTAGGCATGCTTCCCTGTCAAGCAAAATATGGATGCACCAAGAAAGTGCAATCGACATGCTTACACTTCTCTGTGCCATATCTTCCATATAATATTTACTACGAACTCAAGGAATGCCTTTGAATGATGTAACTAATCTAAGCATGGTTGCCCAGAAGATGCCCAGGGTCATCTTTCTTGAACTAACCCAATGGTGTAGAGGTGACAAATCATTTTGGTGGAATTGTGCTGTCATTGCCATCAATTTTGGTGAACGTTCAACCACTAAAGTGTCGCAGCAAAACGTCCAACCACTTAAGTGGTACGTGTCGTGAGTTTAGAAGGCTGGCTCCTTTCCCCGTGGCACGAATCCACTTTCTCCAACTGGTACCCGAAAATTATTATCTTCCTCTTGACAAAGTTTAGGACATCTTATTCCAGCAATAATCAGCGTTTTTCATATGTGGCTGATTTCCAGCTGAATCCTTAGGATCCTCAAAGACTCCAAATCCATAGATGTCTTTTTTTGCCATGACGTAATTGATTCAAGCATATACCATACCCGTAATTCCATGTTTGAGTGAACAGGTGCTGTTAAATAATGGATATTTTTGAAACTTGTGAAGTAGTTGGTAGTGTTCTCTGGATTTTGTTCGTATCTTTTGATTCCTTAATAACTATATCTGGAAAGTTTTGACAGAAGCAGCTCCTACTGCCATTAACGTGGACAATGTCCAACTAGAATTTCTTTCCAGCATTTTAACTCCTCGCTGACTTCCCAGAAAATGTTTGCTGGAGAACGTGCCATGTCTTCTCTTATTTTTGTTCTGAAAATGATACCTTTTATTTTTTAGTTTCTATAATAATTTTTTGTGGAATAATGTGAGGACAAATGGCCATATGATTGAGAACATGGAGTGGAAAGTATAGTGCTACCGCTTTTTGGACGTAAAAGGGTTGGTTGAAATCTTTTACTCTGTAGTTATAGGATCACTTGTAATGCCCAGGTATGATAATCTGACACCGACCTCTAATGCTTGCTTACATAATTGCTATGCATCACCTGAGGACTTCTCTCATGAACTCCACACCACCTACCAAGAAGTACCATCTGCAAGCTTCCCTTGCTCCTTAGGAGAAGTGGAAGCATAGAACAAACACGACATCCAGTATGAAAAGGTGAAATAGAATTACCAAGCATCAATATGCCAAGCCTTATCTCTGAACCAAAAATGTTTGGCACATAGGATCAGTATATCTATGATAACTATGATATGGGTTGCGACTGGAGTAGAATTTCCCTGCCACTTCTTAAGTTAATTTTATCCCCTCTTTTTCTGGTGGAGATCATCATTTCTTCTTAGGTAATTATTTACTGTACCTGCGACTTGAGAAATTAAAATTCACATTCATTTCAATGTCCTGGTGTTAGGTTTCCGCAACACAAGCAGCCAAATAGCAGCATCTTTTACGGCAGACGGCAAGTATGTGATATGTGCCAGTGAAGATGCACTAGTTTTTGTATGGAGACACGATATTGATACTAGTTGTCCCGGAGCATCGAGCAGAAACAAGAGCATCACTCACTCATATGAAAACTTCCACTGTCGAGATGTTACAGTCGCTATCCCTTGGCCCCACAACCAGCGTATGGATGAAGCTCCGAATGATGGAAGCCAGATCTGTGAACATGATACTGTCCAAACAACTCTTCTTCCTAAAACGAAGGCACCAACCATTCCCTTGCTGAATCCACCGAAACTTCTTCAAGGTTTCAAAAGCAATAAAAACGAAGGCTTTACTGTCACATGTTCTCGTGAAGTCTGCAATTCTAGCAGTCCTCGCAAGTCATCACAAGATTCCATTTCAACCAATAATTTAATCATTGATAAAGGTGCAGCGACATGGCCTGAGGAGAAGCTTGCAGTTATAAACAAGAACAGCAATGGTCCCATCTCCTATTCTGGACCCCTGGAAGGCACCGATGGTAGTAAGCTAGTGCAAGTTAATAAGCCATCTGCAGCAGCCTGGGGTATGGTGATCCTCACTGCAGGAGTCGGAGGGGAAATCAGAACGTATCAGAATTTTGGGATTCCTCTTCGGGTGTAAGAACACTTTTAAAGTGTTTCAGTAGATCAACCGCATTACCTTGGGGTCTAGTTGTTGCTCCTGCCGGATGGGAATGCGGCAATCAGCATTCATGGGAATTTCCAATTTGGATTTGAAACAACTTCTGCCTGTGTTCTTGGAAATGGACGTGCTGCTTGTTGATCTTTTATGCTGTTGCCTACACCATATCTCCAGATAGAGAGCTCTGGATTTCGTTCAATGAAGTGAGGCAGCTCATTAGCTGCTTCAGTGCACAATACGAGGAATGACATGCATGGTCGCTTTGCCAGTAATTTGTCCCCAAGGGATATTGTAATGTTGTTTACTGTATGCTATGAAGGAATAGCAGAGGTGTTCCACGGCGGGTTTATAATATAATAAAAGGATTACCTTCATGTAAATGAAGCTTCCGTTTGAAGCTTCTGGTGGTATACTGATAGTTGTAAAGGTTGCTTTCAGTGAAAAATGAGAGAAAAGAAAGAGATATGTTTAGTTTACAAACACTAAAGCAGTGATTGTTCTGAAATTCCCTTTGAAGCATGACTGTTCTAAAACACGGAGGACCTCTCTGTGCATGTAGGTATGTGTCTGGGTACTGTACCTGTAACCAGGAAAGTATTCATGTGAAGATCCTTTCTTTGGATCAAGCTACGGTTGAGAGCTTGCTCCTATAACATGAATGATTATCCATTAATAATGCCTTAAAGTTTGATGCTGTCAGCAGGATGCTTCAGCTGAGTCTTGAGTATTTATGTACTAAAGAGAAAACTGCAGGAACCTTATATATCTTGTGTCCTTTTTGGTATTTCCAGTGATTAGGTGTGGAAATTTGGAAAATGACCCGTTTCTGACCCGAAAAGTCTGGGTTGGGTCCGGGTTAAGCACACGCAGGTGTTCGGTCATGATCGACCCAAAGCTACCATGGAAAAATCAGGTCGGCAAGGGTGGACCCGAACTTGACCCAATTTTATATACGAGAGAAAAATTATAAACACATGTTCAAATCCACTTAAACATTCTCTATTATCTACTTTTTACTTTCAATTTAATAATAAAAAAGTATATATTAAAAAAAAAATTAAAACTTCATATTTTGCATTTAATGTTTCGTGCTTTTTCTTTTTATCTCAATCATTGATCTTAAACACTGAATGGTTGAGATGATAAAGTGGATTTGAAAATAGTTTGAGTGTGTAGTATGTCTCTCTCCCTCTCTCTATATATATTGTTAGAGTGAGGTGAGTAAGGACAATCCTACCCGACCTAGTTATAACAAGAAATACATAAAATAATATTAAAAATCATCCAAACTGAAAAAAGTACTTAGAAAGAAAATGTAAAGAAGGAATTTTGATAGAAAGAAAATAAACTATTTAAGAGGAAAGAGTACTCAAAATCTAAACTCTTTATTTGAGCTTCTAGATCTTCTAGATCTCCCTTCCCCATAGGCAGGTTAATCTTCACTCTGGTAGCAGTTAATAATACAATGTAGTCATGCAACAACCGATCAATTACATTTACTTGGTAATAGAAACCCAAAACTAAGTGACTCATGGCGAAAGATTGCTTGATTTCAAAATTGAAAATTGTAATCATTCTTGATAAAAGATTCAAGATTGGTAGATTCTTGGGAGCCTTTAAGCAATCTTTGTTCTTGGCGAGGTTTACTGGTGAGCTTAGATCTTGGGAAGATAACAGGCACTCTGCTGCCCATATTCCACTGCTTCGTCATTTAATGAATACATGCGCCAACGATGTAGTATTCTCAATTTTACTGGTGCACATATATATATATATATATATATATATATATATATATATATATATATATGTGTGTGTGTGTGTGTGTGTATATACACATATGTAGAGAGTATGAAAGTCAAATCTCAAAAGCAAAAAAGTCCTTAGTACTTTTTGCAGCTATAATAAATACATCTAATAAAAGTTGCTCTTTTACTCAAAGATATATATATACATATGTGTGTATATATACACATATGTAGAGAGTATGAAAGTCAAATCTCAAAAGCAAAAAAATCCTTAGTACTTTTTGCAACTATAATAAATACATCTAATAAAAGTTGCTTTTTTACTCAAAGATATGAATTGATCTTCAAGATCAAATGGTTGAGATTTTTTATCATATTAAGCTTGGTACATGTATCTATTACTTTCTTAGTGTATATATATATATATAAAGAGAGAGAGAGAAACAGGCATATAATAATACTCTTATGTGGTAACAAAACCAAACAAATCTCAACCATCCATCTTTGTTGATGAATGATTGAGATTTGAAATTTAAAAGACAAAAGTGTTCATATCAATAAAGTGTACCTATAGATTCAAATATCAACCGCCCATCACTAAAGATGATAGTTGAGATTTATTTGAATTTTCTAAAACTTAAGAATGGATCATTGGCAAAAGAAGAAGGTTGTATTGGGCAACTTATATCTAGCCAAAAACTTTATTGGGTCTAAAAGGTACCACTTTACTAGGATTAATATTTAATGTATCGTGACCTAATCCTTGTGTTCCACCATCTAGCCAACATTTTAGAGTAAATCATAGGTAAAAGAAGAAGGTTATATTGGGCAGCTTATATCTAGCCAAAACTTTATTGGGTCTAAAGGCTACCACTTTACTAGGATTAATATTTAATGTACCGGGACCCAAGTTCCACCATCAAGCCAACTTTTTAGAATAAGAAAAGGCTTATATATATATATATATATATATATATATATATATATATATATATAGAGAGAGAGAGAGAGAGAGAGAGAGAGAGATCATGGAGGTCACCAAAAATACCAACCGTGATCCGCAACTGTCTAGAGAGATAAGTGGATCATCCTATATGAACTTCCTCCCTCGTCTCTATCGTTTCTAGCAGTTTGAAGAGTTCTTCGCATGGAGTGATGGTACTGTCACCAAGAATACCAACCGTGATCCGCAACTGTCTAGAGAGATATTGGATCATCCTAATGAACTTCCTCCCTCATTTCTAGCAGTTTGAAGAGTTCCTCACTCACGCCTCTATATGTAGCCCTGGCCTCCTCTTTACCTCTCATATTTGAATCCCTCTCACTTCCCCATATCTTCACCACCTATCTCCATTCTCCCCTCACGTTTCTTCACAAGCGACGCTAGAGAGAATCAACAATGGCATACGTCGCTGCCAGGCCCTCGGAGATCCTGGTGATTACTGGCTTTCGCATCAAGGACGTGAAGTTGTCCAAGAAATCATGGATCTGGCCCGGCCAGCATTGCGTCCGATTATCCACATCGCCGCTCAATTATTCGGTCGATGTGCAGGCAATGAGCTCAGAGAAGCTCCGCTTCCTTCTCCCAGCCGTCTTCACAATCGGCCTGCGCCTCGATGACCATGAGGGCCTCCTCAGGTATACGACCCTTGCAGGATGCTTCACCTTACCATGCCTTCACACACACACACACACACACATATAGAGATTAAAGAAAATAAACCATGAGGATGACATGGTTGAATTGGATGGCTATAAGCAAATTGTTTTCTTATCACCAGCTCTCTCTCTCTCTCTCTCTCACACACACACACATATATATACAGTACAAGATCCGCTCATTCGGCTTATTTTGTATCTTGATGTTTGTATAAGATGTGTACATAAGTTAATAGGAAGTGCATAAATGATGATGTTTGAACCTTGATGTAGGTATGCTAAGGTCATGCCGCTCTTCAGCCGGTCCTTCGAGAGGCACCGGGAAGACCTGGTGCTCGGCATAATCATCGGCGAGACCAGGGTGGTAGCGGCATCCATGACCATTGAAGAGATCTTCAAAGGAACCAAAGAGTTCAAGCAGCAAGTGTTTGACAAGGTGCAGTTGGAGCTCAACAAGTTTGGTCTCTATATCTACAATGCCAATATCAAGCAGTTGAAGGACAGTGAGGGCTCCACCTACTTCTCTAATCTGGGCCGCAAGATCCAGATGGACGTCGCGCAGGACGTCGCAGAGACCGAAGCCACAAGCCAGATTGGGTCCAAGAACCGCGAGGCCCGAGTCCAGATGAACGCGGACAAGGTTGAGAGCGAGACCAAAATACAATCCACCAAGATGAAGTTTGAATCCGCAAGTTTGGAGATAAAGATTGCTTCAGAGAAAGAGGTGCTTGTGAATGAGATGGCCTCGGCCGTGGCCGAATCTGTCTCCTTATTGGAGATTCGGAAGGCTGAGGCCATGGGCAGGGCTACTAAGGCCCAGATCGAGGCTGAGAAGGCCACCAAGATCCGCGAGGCTGAGCTTGAGCTTGAGCTGGAATCAAAGACTACCTTGGTCAATGCAGAGTGTGCTCGGGCCCAGTCCGCGTTTGAGTTCGAGTCCCGAGTCCAGGAGGCAAACTCGAAATGCTACCAACAACAAAAGAACACTGATGCAGTATGTTATGCTCAAGAAAAGGAAGTAGAAGTCAAGAGAATGGCTGTTGATGTAGAGCTGTATGCTAGCCAAAGAAGGTCCGATGCAGAGCTCTACAAGAAGAAGAGAGAGGCTGAGGCACTGGTTGAACTCTCTGGTGCACACGCCCATTATGTCAGAGTCCTGTTAGATGCACTAGGTGGTAACTATAGTGCACTCAGGGACTATTTGATGATCCAGAATGGTTTGTACAGGGATATGGCTCGGTCCATAGGGGCCGCTGACCCGCCGACCACTAAGTCATGCTCGAGACCACCCAAAGTCAGTGGTTTGCTCGGTTATGATGGTTCAGTTAATGATGTGCTTAATGGCGCGATCGAGACCGTGTCCGGGCTTTATAAGATGGTCACCCCAGTGCTGGAGCATGCTCAGGACAAGGCCGAAACATACAAACCGGTCTGGGTTGGGAGTGCTGATTGTGATGCTAAGTTGAGTTCTAGCTCGGCCTGACTAGCTTTGCTTAAGCCATTGATTAAGCTCAAAAGCTCTCATTTTTTTTGCATTCATTAAAGAGAATTGGAATTGGAATAAATCGCGGATCACAAATTCTTTTTATGGCATCAAGTGAATAAGCAAGTTGTTCTTTTGAGATTAACAAAGTTGGAGTTAATTTTGTTTTTGAGATTTGATCTTAGTTGGATCAAGTGGTTTGGCTTGTTCCTCTCAAGCAAGGTCTCCAGTTTGGGTTTTGTGAATAGAAAGAAAAACATCGTTGGGAGAGCTTTGCCCCCAAAGTAGGCTGACCAGGCTCAAACCGGATTGTCAGGGCCCCGTTGGGCTTCCAGGTATCCGATCCAGTATTTAATGGGAGGAAAAAAAAGTGAAATTTCTAATAACCAATTTTTTTTTTTATGTTGTATATATATATATATATATATATATATATATATATATATATATATATATATATATATATATACACACACACATAAGGCTGAGCATCAGTCGGTTTGATTCACTAACAGAACCAAACAGATTTGTGAAGGTAATTGAATCGAACCGAATCAAAATTTCTTGATGCGGATCAATCCAATTATTCAGTTAATTATTGATTTCACCCAAAGTTCTGACTCCTTGCTATCTCATACCAAATTTTAGTGCCATTATGTTATTCCGGTAGTTGCAAGGAATAATCAGTTAAATGAAAATAATGGGCATCTCTCAATGAGAGCTGGACGATGGTTGATACAACGTGAACCATTAATTAGATTTCGTGTTGAAATTTTGGTTATTAGGTTGGTTCGGTTTTGAATTCATGAGAACCAAAAACCAAATTAGGTAAAAAAATGAACCAACGCCGAACATATTTTTAACAGAACCAAACTGAACTGAATCGGAAACTTTGGTTCAGTTAATTTCTGTTACTCGGTTAGCACCGAATAATGCTCACCCCAAAAAGTACACCCACGCACATGCACCCCCAAACATACACACATATCAAAGATTCAAGAGGAAAAATGCATATTTTGGCAATAAACATCATTTCATGCTTCGCTAAGCCAAAATAAACAGTACAAATACAAAACAAGGAATCTCTCAAACTAAAGAAAGTACATATTCTTATAGTACAAAAACATAATTTGGGTATTACTATTACACTCCTTTTATTATCAGCACACATATTTTTTTTTAAATACTAAAATTATCCTTCAAATAAATACTCTCTCCTCTTATACCCAATTCCAACATTTGTCTCCCTTCTCACAGCTAATTCCAATAAGGATCTATATTGTTGGATATCTTTGCTCCGCCGATAGATGTTTCATTTAGTGTTGTTCTTTCTTCACTAGGTTAAGTTTCAGACTTAAAACATAGTTGAGGTTTATTCTCCTTGTTGGAGAGATGTGCTTATGCCTCGTCTCTCTCATCAAGAACTTCACTTATTTTTTTTATTTTGATTTCGATCGAAAATGAAATCAATACATCAAATCACTACACATCGCTCTTTTCTCCATTTTCCTCTTCTTTTTTCTTTTTTCAGATTTGAATCACTATGAGATGATGGATGGTTCAATATTGTGTTTTAGATTGAGCTTTGTCATGAGTCACTAGAAGACAATCGATGGTAAGAAAAGAACCAGTCAAAAAAAGGAAGAGAAGAGAGGTATGAGGATAATTTTCAGATTTTAGTATGAATAAAATCGGAAATACAGTAAAAGAGAATGTATTGATATTAGAAAGAGACTGTGAGTATTAATTCTGCAAATAACATCTTACTATTGAAAGAAATATTTTAATCTCTGTTTTCTAACAAATTAATACTTCAAATCCTTGAGAAGCACAAAAAAAACGTCTTCACAAACACAAGATCATTCACTTTTTATCCTCTCACTTTCGTACAAAAGAAAGAGAAAGATGAACAAAGAGAAAGATGGATGTTGAGAACAAAGAAAAAGGAAACGTCGTAGGCAGTTAAACAATCACGGCTCTTTTTCTCGTGACACAATCACTGCTCTTTTTCTTGTGACAAACCCCCCACTAATCTCTATATTCATTCTCTCCTCTCTTGTTCCTCAAGAACAAGAAGGAGAAGGAAAAAAAAATGAAAAGAAAAAATTGCAAAGAGCCGTACTCTACCTCTCTTCTCCTATCTTTTCATGTTCCATACATATTTTCAAAAATAAGTAAAAGTAGATATTTAAAAATAAAAAAATAAAAAAACATTTGTACTTTTAAATGGTTGAGATTATCAAGAAAAATCTAGCATAAATGAGAGTATGGTATCTCTCATCCTCTTTATATATATATATATATATATATATATATATATATATATAAAATCTTATTTAAATTCAATATTACCGAAAAAGGGAGAAGGAAAGATTGGAGGAAGTCAATCAGGCAAGGAGCCGTGGCGACCGTGCTCTCAGGCAAGGAGCTGTGGCGACCGTGCTCTCTGCTCCCACTTTTTCATGTTATATAGATAAACTATATATAGTGTGTATATCTAATCTCATTTTATTAACATATTTTTAAATTTAAGATCGTGAAGACTTCTTTGAAGGACTCATGAAGGAATGATAGACTTCTTTGAAGTTAATATTGGGTTATATCAAGGATCAACTTTAAGTCCATACTTATTTATAATGGTGATTGATGAGTTAACGAAACATATTCAAGATGAAGTACCTTGGTGAATGTTATTTGTATATGACATTGTGTTAGTGGAGGAGTCTAAGGAAAAAGTTAATAGAAAATTGGAACTATGGAGAGAAACAATAGAAAGCAAAGTCCTCTGACTTAGTAGAACAAAGACAAAATATATAGAATGTAAGTTTGATCATTTGGTTACTTCATAGGATATAGAAATTAAAATTGGCACACATTGCATCCCCCAAAAGGAAAGTTTTAAATACCTAGGGTCAATTTTTGAGAGTGATGAAAGAATTGATGGAGATGTTACGCATAGAATTAATGCTGGTTGGTTAAAATGGATAGGAGCGTCAGGTATTCTTTGTGATAAGAAGATACAATTAAAGTTAAAAGATAAATATTATAGAGCAGCAATTAGACTTGCCATGTTTTATGGTTCTGAGTATTGGGCAGTTAATCATCAACATGTACAAAAGATGTCTGTGACAGAAATGAAGATGTTGAGATGATGAGTGGTCATACAAGAAAAACCGTATACGTAATGAGGTTATTAGAAACAAATTAGGAGTGACACCAATTCAGGATAAAATGAGAGGATATCGTTTAAGATGGTTTGAACATATAGAAAGAAGATCAAAAGATGAACCTATAAGAAGGTATGAAAAACTAAATTTGGAAAGTATTAAAAGAGATTGAGGACAACCACAAAAGTGTTGGAAAGAAACAATAAAGAAGGATCTAGCTTATTGTGAGTTAACTGCTAACATAGCACATGATAGTGCTCCGTGGAAACAAAGAATTCATGTAGCCGATCCCGTCTAGTATGAGAAATGGCTTAGTTGTTGTTGTTGTTGACTCTATATTTGGGACGTATTACTTGCCCATCAAATTTGGACTTCTCGTTTTCCATATCAGACTCTGTAGATCTCCGGCTTCCTGTGGGGGCAGCCGTTCCCATTTTTAAGAATTTAAGTTAATTATTAACTATCCTCCTAGATATTGTGAAAGTTTGGGCCGCGAATTGTAAATAGTTGAAGTTTAAACCTCTTGGGCTACTAGATTTGTATAAGATTATTAGATTGAATTCTGATCCGAAACCAAAATGAAATAAAGAGTTTTTTCCCCTGGTCTCTTTCCGTTGACCTTCAGCCTCCCCACCCACTGCCGCGATACCGCTTCTCCCACGGACCAGTGACCATCGGTCCATCGCCCCCTTCGTCGGCGCTGCCACAGCCAAGACCCAAGCAGGTTCTCGCTCTCTCTCGCTCTGTTCCCGGATCACCTTATCTGAATATTTCATTATTCATCTTTCTATTTAGCATCCTAGGTTTGTGGCGGAAAATTCAGGGATGAGCTGGCTAAACATTATGGACGATTTGGTTCGTTAACGAATATTTGTGACCTGGATGTTTTGCATGGTCACAATTTTCTACTGATTTTCATTAAGATATTCCGCTAAGTACTTGGACTGCTATTAAGGTTCATGATCTTGGTCACATTTTCCTACTGATATCCATTAACAGAGATTCTGCACTTTGTCTAACAAAGTATGCTTGTTCTTAGAGTTCAAGAACTCAGCCATGTTTCAATTGAAATCAAAACATCCTGTATTTAGTTTTGGTTAATTTGTCTGGAATATTTGGCGTCCATTCATCCATGTTATTGTTTCTTTTATTAGCTCTATGGCCCCATGTTGGAGTAAAGGGTTATGCTTTTGTGTCCCATTCTGTTCGTTTTTATGGGTTACTCTCTCGCCATCTTACTGAAGTCTGCGCATTTCTTTTTGATGTACGTTCTTATGATTCAATATGGTAGTTGGTATTCTCTCTGCAAAACGAATAATACATCAACTAAGTCCATATAAGTTAGCAGCTTTAATTTTTGAAGGCTGCTTTTGGAAATTGACTTGTTATCTTATTGAGACATGTAGCATAAACTTAAAATAAGTATGTCTAATAACTTCATAGTAAGCATCTATTGGGGTGAGATTTTCTTTGTTGATCCCGCCTCTAATGTAGGTCTGGCATTCATTTTAGCACCGCGCCACCCTCCCCTGCTCCAAATTTTCAGGCTGCACCACTGCATTTCCCCAAACTCCCAAATGTCAGAGCTTCCATGATGAGAATTAAAAGTCAAATTTCAGACAATATCTCTCAAATGCCAACAAGTTCTCAGAGATTGGCCTAATCGCTAATGGCTGAATCACCATCTTTCCCCACAAAAGAAGAAGAAGAGGACTACAGTCTGAATGAGCGACCTGTCTGGTTCCTCCATGGAAGGAAAATAACTCTCTTCATTGTTATTCTCTTCGCTTTTCTCATTCGTCTTCTTGTCTCCTTGCACTCATACTCAGGTTCATCTCGGTTCTTCTTAATTTATTCCTTCTTTTAATCTTGTTTTAGATCCAATATTCTCCTTAGATACGCTTTGTAGGTTGCTGGTATTTATTTTTTTCATGATTAAGCTTATTGTCTCTTGTTTATGAACGCGTTTAGGTGAGAAAACCCCTCCTAAGTATGGGGACTATGAAGCACAGAGGCATTGGATGGAAATCACACTGAATACTCCTGTAAAGGAGTGGTATCAAAACACTACCAACAATGATCTCTCTTACTGGGGACTTGATTATCCTCCATTGACGGCATACCAGAGCTACTTTCACTCGCTTTTTCTCCAGAAATTGGATCCACAATCGGTTGCCTTAGGTTCTTCTAGGGGATATGAGACCCCCTTCACGTGATTCTCTGATGCCTATCTTTTGATTTTCCCTTTTTAGAGTTTTACAGAATGGTGGTAGTAATATTTGGACAGGTATGCATCATGGTGCAACATTATATAGAAAAAAGCAGTTTACCACGTGCATTTGGTCAAATTCAAAAGAACTTGGTTCTTTTTCCTCCTCTTTTATTAGCCATGACATGGAGAAGGCCAGAACTCCACCGCTAGTCTGAATTATCTGCTTCAAGAATTCAAGTTTTAGCTGCTTGTTCTTCATCTTTGTATTGTTAATAACCAAATTCTGTTTTAGCTTGATGTAAAAGTAATACCTATGCCATACTCTAAGCTATGAAGCACATAAGTTAAGCTATTTAAACAAGTGCGAAATTTTTTGTCACTAACATACTAGCAACATGGAAGACAGCCCCGACTTCCATTCTCCATTATAAAAGACAAATTCACATATGAACTAGACCTAGAATGGAAATGTGAATCTTCAATTTGACGGTGGAATGGAACCGTGGAAGTAGATGTTGTCCATGCAGCTCCAATTTTGAATTGCAGTTTATTGCTAATTGATAGTCCAAGCAATAAAAATTGTTCTATCAACTAGTATACAAACAAGAACAAAGTGAAACCAAAAAAAATCTGCAGAGTAGTACATCAAAGTGTGCAAGAGAAACATATTTGCATTAGCTCACTGGTAGGGCTCTCTGGTGCCCACTCGCAGGTGGTGAGTTCGATTCCCAGGGGTGCATGTGTGTCTCTGTGTGTGTGGCTTCAGCCTCCCATTTTTACCAAAAACACTCTAATAATGCACAAAAAGGAAATTGAATCAGAAAAACCTAAAACAAACATGTCGTAAAGTTTCATAAGTAACAGAATATCCAAAAAAGGAATGAGTTTCAAAAGAAGCAACACAAGTAGCACAAGCAATAGCTGACCTGGCTAAGGGGTTGATTCACAAGTTGAAGGTCATGAGTTTGATACCAGGGGCATGCATATGGCTTTGCCCTCCCTATTGTATAAAAGGAAATAAGTAAATCATATGCATCACAAAAGGGTTCCTTTCAAACCTTTGTACCATGAAGAGGTCAGGTCTTGCCTCTTATCCCCTCTATGTTAGAAGAAATCTAGAATCACCTTGATTCCTTAGAAGCAAGGCATGATGGTACTTGAAAATCTAAAGAAAAAAACTGTGAAGAACTGTAGCAGGTCCCTCCTCTGGCCATTCTTATTTTTTATTTGATTAGACTAAAAGTTGTACCATGTGCTATGATTTGTAGCTTACCTTGCTACAGCATGCGCTACATGCCAATGCTATAGTAGTAGTGTCTACATGGTGTTTTGCATCATATGATGCCTCATAATGTACTATATGTGTTAACTGTATAGTACTAAAAAGTGTAGAAGATAAATTACGTAAGCAGTGAGTGCTTCTTTTCGTCTTTATCTCCTTATCTCGCTCCTTCTTCTCCATTTTCTATCATTGTGCACCTGTAGCTATAAGAGCTTGATCAAGCTGAGGCAAGCCTGGGATATTGTGTTTCATTTTCCTTCCATTTTTTTCTTAACGGTGTAGCACAATGGAGTGTACTTTTGGGGACAGGAACGGCTAATTGGACAGGCACCTATTTGTGTACAAGCTATTGCTGGATTTCATATTTCACTCTTGTGTATTTCCTACCAATCCTTTGTGCTAGCGCCAAAAGTCATAACTTGTCATGTTGTTGATGGTCCCACTTATAACTTTGGACATGCCAAATTTTCACTTCCTAAAAAATAAGCCCTTTGTGGATGAAACTTTGAGAAAGTGTTTTTATATGAGTGCAAGATTGGAAAATTACTGCAAAGTAATACCAGAAGAAACATTATTACTTGGATGATCGGGCCAGTGTTTATATACTTTTCATCTTCATAATATGTATTTTCTCTTGGTTCTTTGTGATTATACTGCAATAGGGGCTATATTCATGAGTTACACTTTTTAGTTTCTATGCCTATATAGATGGCGTTCTTATGTCAATCTTCTCAGATTGAAGGAAGCACTACCCTTAACTTCCCCCTCATAACATTTAAATGAAGCCCTATGTTATGCCTTCTACTTGAATTGCACAATTTTCAGGTCTTTCTGTCTTATGAACGTTAGCATTTGGCTATTCACTTTGCTTAGCTTTCCTATCATAAGACTTCAATACCATCCAATTACCAACTTGATCATCCTCTTTTGGTGATGATTCCTCAATATGTAACTTCTAGAATTCCTTGCCTCAGATAATCTTGACCATATTTGTTAGTTTTTTCCTTGGAAATCTGTTTTGTTTGTTTGTGTTTTCTTGCTATGTTTGTGCTCATTAAATATCTTGTGGAAAATCTGTAATTCTTGTATATAATTTCAAGTATATAAACTACAAGAAGAAATAGTATTCCTTCTACTCTCTCCATTATGCAAATATGGAAAAAACACTTACAAGCTTTTTATTGGGTAAAAGAAGCCAAAAAGGTAGTAGATATATGCTAAAATAAAATAAAATACTAAAATGTTTTGAAAAATTGCAATAACATCATGTTACTTAATTTTTTTTCCATTCTTTAAAAGTGTTGCAACAACTTCGCCCATCGGCCCATGTAAGGGATCACCCATGCATGGCCAGTCCCAAGCCCGGATAAAGGAAGAGGGTTGCGTTAGGCTTCCGACATCTAGCGTAAAACTTTGTGAGACTTATCTACCATGGATTCTATAAATTATGAGCATTGCGTTGGGGTGTTCACTCTTAGCGATGCACTACAGAGCCTGAATGCAGTAAAAAGTAAGCAAGGGCCTCTACATCTTTGTCCGGATGTAGTGAATCAATTACAGATAGGGTTCCCACATCATGGATGGGTGTCAGTAAAGAAATTAGCCTCACTACATTGTCACCCGAATATACTGAACAAGTTTAATAAGATTCGTATTGATACTTAGACAGAACATTAACTGATAAGTTAATGAAGGTGATAGATACTAGATACTATGGTTCACTGAAAGATTCACATTCTATATTTATAAGAAACAAAGTGGGTTGGATAAAAAGCAAAAGAGATTGAGAATACACGTTTTAAATTATAGTACCCAGGAAAGGAAAATGCTCGAAATGGAGTTGGTATTATTATAAATAAAGATTTAAAGGATAGTGTAGTAGACATACAACGATACGGTGACTGAATTACGATGGTGAAACTAGTGTTAGGAAGAGAGCCTTTGAATATAGTTTGTGCTTATGCACCCAAAGTAGGATTAGAAGATAATATAAAGAAGGTTTTTTGAGAGAATTAGATAAGGTAATTGAAAGAATTTCGTAAAGGAAGATGATTTGTTTGGGAGGAGACTTAAATGGACATGTTGGGAAAGATGCATTAGGATATCACGGTATTCATGGAAACTATGGTTTTCTATATATAAATGAGGAGGGTAGGGAGATTTTAAATTTTGCTATGGCTTTTGATATTTTTATAGTCAATACAATTTTCAAAAAACGAGATGAATATTTGATTACTTATAAGAGTTGCTTGTCACAATCACAAATTGATTATTTTGTTTGTAGGAAAAAATATAGATCATGTTGTAAAGATTGCAAGGTAATTCTAGGAGAAAGCTACTACTTAACTTCGACTTTTAGTAGTGGATTTACAGGTAAAAAAGTGGAAAAGAAGAATATAGTGCATAGATACTTTGACACTACATGGTGGAACCTTAAATGTGATAAAGAAGATATATTTAAACAGAAAGTCTTCAAGGAGATGCTTGGAATTATGTAGGTACACTTTCTGATATGTGGAACAATATGACTATACATATTAGAAAAGTAGAAAGAAATGTGTTAGGCGAATCTAAGGGAGGCGTATTGGCATAAAAAGAAGCCTGGTGGTGGAGTAAAGTGGTGCAAGATAAAATAAAGGCAAAGAAGACACTTAGGAGTTTTATAAGAAAGCAAAAAAAGAAGCGAAAAAGACCGTTAGTGAAACAAAAGCCAAAATTTAGAAGGATTTATATAAAAAGCTAATCAAGGCAAAGAAGGCACTTAGGAGTTTTATAAGAAAGCAAAGAAAGACGCGAAAAAGGCCGTTAGTGAAACAAAACCCAAAATTTGGGAGGATTTATATAAAAAACTTAGCTCAAAAGAAGGTGAAAGAGATATTTTTAGGATAGCTATACCACTACTGTCATTAATGCCCAATGAGAAACTGTTTGATGTCTCTATCAAAATATTTGGGTGTATTTGTTATGTTCGTGACAACTCCAAACACATAGATAAGCTGGACTCAAAAACATTCAAGGATATTTTTAGGTTATTCCTCCACGTAAAAAGGTTATGTCTTTTATGATCATAGTAGAAAGAAATTACATGTGTCATGTGATGTAACCTTCTTTGAGGATACTACCTATTATGACAGTAAGGGGGAGAAACTACTAAAAGAAGATCAAGATTTGTGTGTTATGCCTATCAGTCATGTAATGAAATACAAAGATGAGGACAAACTGCAATAAGAAGAAATGGGACCAGAGAATCAAAATAACTGTGACCTGCAAGTGTATAGCAAAAAACATAAGAAGATTCCATAATGGACTATGCAACCTACCATACTCCAAGAAGAGGATCTATCCTCCGATCCACAACCATCCGACTTAGTGCCAAAACAATCTATCACCTTACCAGTTGGAATCCCTTTGAGAAAAGGGAAGAAATCTATCCCTGTACATTTCTTATCATGATACTTTAAACGACTTTAAGATGTTTGCTCTTAATTCTTACCTTATTCAGGTGTCAAGAAATTATGAGGAGGCTAAGGACTCTAAATACTGGGAAGAAGCCAGGGAGACTAAGCTTGAAAGCCTTAGAGAAGAATAATACTTGGGAGATTGTAAGATTACCTCCGAAGAGAAAATAAGTTGGATGCAAATGGGTATACAACATTACGTATAGAGCTGATGGCAACATTGAGAGGTATAAAACACGGTTGGATGCCAAAGGTTAAGGTCAGACCTATGGTTTAACCTATACTGAAACTTTTGCACTGATGGCAAAAATGACTATTATTAGAGTCATTATTAGTATAGCTGCTAATAAAGGATAAAAACTTTGGTAATTGGATGTCAAAAATGCATTGCTTCAAGGGTACTTAAATGAAGAAATTTACATGGACTTACCGCCTGATTGTTGTTGCAAATATGCATATGGGAGTGTATGCAAACTCAAGAAAACTATTTATGGATTGAAGTAGTCACCTAGAGCATGGTTTGATATGAACCTTGGGTTTACAAGAAGTGTAAGTGATCATACTATGTTTGTAAGGAAAGGTAATGATACTTGTGTTTTAGTAGTATATGTCGATGATATCATTATAACTAGAGATGATGATAATGAAATCAAGGGGTTAAAGAATCAACTACTAAACATGTTTGATATGAAGGAACTTTGTCCTCTTTATTATTTCTTGGGAATTGATTTTTTGAGGAGTTCAAGGGTATATTCCTAACTCAAAGGAAGTACACTCTAGATCTACTGAAGGACACCAACATGTTATAGTGTAAGTCTGTAACTATTCCTATGGATAGTAATTTGAAATTGAGTTTCAAGACCGATGAAGAATTAGACAAACATGGAGAGTATCAAAGGCTAGTGGGAAAACTAATACATCCAACAATTACACACCCAAATCTTTCTTATGCTGCAAGTATGATAAGTCGATTTATGCACTATCCTGCTAGATCTCATATGAATGTTGTGAGACAAATATTGAGATATTTAAAACACACTATGGGAAATGGATTATTATATATAGCTCATGATCACCTCAACGTGGAAGTGTTTACAAATGCAGATTTGGCAGGCTCTATTGATGATAGACAGTCAATCTCAGGATATCTAACAATGATGGGAGGCAACATTGTCTCATGAAAAAATAAAGAAACAAAGTGTGGTGGCAAGGTCAGTATAGAGTGACGACTCTTGGAGTTTGTGAGGCAATCTTGTTAAAATCTCTATTACAGGAGCTTGACACTCACACTAACGAGTTTTTGTGACAATCTAATAACAATTCAAATAGCGACAAATCCAGTAATCATGAGAGAACTAAGCATATTGAAATAAATTTATATTTTATAAGAGATGCAGTAAAGGCTGAAACAATTCCTAACTAAAGCCTTAGGAAAAGGAAGACTTGAAAAACTCTTTACGAAGTTAGGGACTCAAAATATCCTCGTTCCAACTTGAGGGGGAGTGGTATTTAGTTAGCCCAACTTTATTTTATTCTGTTTTTAAAGGTACTTTTAAATAGGTGCCACTTATCAGGGGCGATTAGGTTTTTGATGTAATTAAATACTTTTGTTAAATAACCTTAGTGATCATCCGATCATTAAGAGAGGAAATAAAAGAGAGAAAGGTGGGCAGCCTTGTTCGCTCCAAAACCTCTTCTCCATTTGATTATTCTTCATTAAACTGCATCGCGTGATTGTGTTGCTGATTATCCAATGCTCTGATTCAAATAAATGATATCACGATACTTTTGCAATGCCAAGTAATATTTGTTGTTATCCTGCATATATTCCCAAAGTTAATGTTTAAACTTTAAAGGCCTTGATTTTTTAAATTTTCTTTTACTTGGTTTGCCTCCATTCATGAAGAAAGGTTTTCATTTGTTGATTTATGAATCATCGAATTTCCTATCATCTTTATTGTTCTTCAAATAATTTTGAAGTTGAAATCAATATGCAGTTGATAACTACAGCTACACGGAGATATCAGTTCATTAGATGTTACCTAGAGAGGGAAAACAATTAATTTGTGTTTTGGTTTGACCATGACTATTTTCTTTGTTCTTGGCGGGTAACATTAGGATCCCTTATACTTTTGAAGCACATATACATGTTCTTAACTTGGATCAAGCTTCTTTTGTTGTTAGTGTTGATATGCAAAAGCCACATTGTCCAAAATTCAGAAACTCTGAGTGGCCAAGTAGGTTCCCGAAGCAAACAAAAAGCAAACCCAAGCCTTTTCCCACACTATAAGTGGATCAGCTATATGATTTCTCAGTTGCCATTGAGCTTGATCTTGTATCATATTAGTGATTCACTGAAAAGCAACATCATGTATTATTGTTTCCTTCCAGTACTCAAAATCCTTCATCTTCCTTTTAAAGTGTTCATTGTCTAATGCTTGATGCCTGGTGGAGCTCTATTTGCTGACCTCCTTAGATGATCAAACCACTGTAGAGATGTCTCTCATTTTATCTATTGATACAACACCAACTTTTTTTCTAATAATCTCGTTACTGATCCAGTTTTCTTTCTCTAGCCATACATTCATGTCATTATCTTTAGGCTCACTAGGAATGTCTCTTTCATATACCTATGGTTGAATGGTTGATTGGCGAACACTGGCACCATATAGATAGAGTACTACTGGTCTTACTATTTGATAATATTTACACTCGGCATACAAAGCACCTAGTACAACCCTGAGTCTTAACCAATTTGCACTAATTCCATGTGTGGCATCCCATCAAATTTCCCATCTTTTCGGACTATTGACCGTAAGTATTTAAGGTTATATTTCCTCGGGGATGCATTGTATCCCTATTTTAGATACCATACGTTTCAGCTAAAATGTCGAACTTGCATTCCATAAATTTGTCTTCGTTCAGTTAAGTTGGAAGAGTTTGGTTTCTAGATTCCTCTTTGTAGGAAGTTCCTTGTTAATTTGTTCCTCGTCTCATGCAACAAAATAATGTCATTGACAAATAATATACATGAAGGTACTTCTTAAATATGCTTATTTAGTTCATGGGTAACGAAATAAAGAGATATGAGTTTCAATCTATCCTCTTTTTTTGTTTGGTTGGGAGACAGGGCCCAAGATCTATAAAGATAGTTACAGCGGTCGAATTACCCAGGCACAATGTGCTCCTTTACATCATCAGCAATTAATTCTGCTACCAAACCAGCAGGTTCTTCCATAATTCCACACAATGAGGGGTTTGGTAAACTGGTTTCTGGTAACCAGTTGGCACATTTATTCCCCTCATGTTGCATATGCTGGACGTCACTGACAAATCCAGCTTCATCCAACTTTGAGCCCTTTTGAGAAGATGGGATACATTGTTAGTACTGAGCTTGTTTGATTCCAGCAGATCTACTATCATTTTAGAATCTGATTCCACCATTAATCTTCTTAACCTCATGCTCCAAGCCAGTTTTAACCCTTTCACAACTGCCCAGAGCTCTGCTGCGAACACACTGCATTAACCTCAATATTTTGCAATTCCCTTGACCCATTTTCAATCTGCACCTCCACATCCTGCTTCACCAGGGTTCCCTTAGAGCAACCATCGTTATTCATTTTCAGTGAATTCTTCTCTAGCGGACTCCACCTATCACCGAGAGGTTCTATGAATCTATGTTCCTGTACAACAGGACTTGAACTCCAAAGATTGCTTTCTGTACATTCTGCACATGCTACTTAATCACCTTGCATCTGTTCCTGGGCTATTTGAATTCCTGATTTAGTAAGGCCTTGTTTCGCCATTGCTGGGCCAGCCATACAGTAACTCAATAGTGCCACTCCAGTCTTCCCATGATATTTATTGATCTAGAAAAAACTTATGATAGGGTATAGAGGGAGGTTCTTTCGAGAACCTTAGAAAAAAGAGGTATCCCATTGACATACATAAACCTTATAAGAGACATGTATGATGGTGCAAAAATATGTGTGAGGACTCATGAAGGAATGTCAGACTTCTTTGAAGTTAATATTGGGTTACATCAAGGATCAACTTTAAGTCCATACTTATTTATAATAGTTATTGATGAGTTAAAAAATATATTGAAGATAAGTACCTTGGTGTATGTTATTTGCAGATGGCATTGTGTTAATGGAGGAGTCTAAGGAAAAGTTAATAAAAAATTGGAACTATAGAGAGGAACATTAGAAAGTAAAGGCTTCCGATTTAGTAGAACAAAGACAGAATATATGGAATGTAAGTTTGATCATTTGGTTACTTGAGAGGACATAGAAATTAAAATTGGCACACATTGCATCTCCCCAAAAGAAAGTTTGAGGACATAGAAATTAAAATTGGCACACATTGCATCTCCCCAAAAGAAAGTTTTAAATACCTAGGGTCAATTTTTCATGGTCGGTTCCAAGCCCGGATAAAGGAGGGTTGTGTTAGGCTTCCGACAACTAGCGTAAAACTTTGTTGGATTTTTATACCATGGATTACACAAATTATGAGCATTGCTTTGGGGCGTTCCCGGCTAGCGACGCGTTGTAAAGCCTGAATGCAGTGAAAAGTAAGCAAGGGCCACTACATTTTCGCCTGGATGTAGTAAATCAAATGCAGAGAGGGTTCTCACATCATTGATGGGTGTGGATAAAGAAGTTAGTCCCGCTACAATGCTGCCCGAATGTAGTGAATAAATTACAGAGAGGGTCTTCGCATTTTCAATATGAACAGATGCAAGGGGTAAGGAAGCTAGTCCTAGATAATAAGATTCATATTGGTTCATGGAATATCGGAACATTGTTCGGTAAGCTAATGGAGGTGGTAGATATTATGATTTAGAGAAATATTGATATTCTATGTTTACAAGAGACAAAGTGGGTTGGAGAAAAAGGGAAGGAGAATGATGATACAAGTTTTAAATTATGGTACTTAGATAAGGAAAAAGCTCAAAACAGAGTTGGTATTATCATAAATAAAGATTTAAAGGATATTATAGTAGACATATAATGATATGGTGACCGAATCATGATGTTAAAATTAGTGTTAGGAGCAGAGGTTTTGAATATAGTTTGTGCTTACGGCGTTACGCACTCTAAGTAGGACTAGAAGATAGTATAAAAACGGCTTTTTGGGAAGAGTTAGATAAGGTGATTCAAAGAATTCTACAAAGGGAGATGATTTGTTTAGGAGGAGACTTAAATGGACATGTCGGTAAAGAGGCATTAAGATATTAAGGTATTCATGGAAACTTTGGTTTTGGGGATATAAATGAGGAAGGTAGGGAGATTTTAAATTTTGCTATGGCATTTGATCTCTTTATAGTCAATACAATCTTCAAAAAAGGAGATGAACATTTAATTACTTACAAATACAAATTGATTACTTTATTTGTAAAAAAAAGATAGAGCGTGTTGTAAAGATTGCAAGGTAATTCCAGGAGAAAGCTTAGCCACCCAACATCGACTTTTAGTTATGGATTTACAAATAAAAAGTGGACAAAGAAGAAAAGAGTGCATCGAGCTATTCGGACTAAATGGTGGAACCTCAAAAGCAAGAAAGAAGATATATTTAAACAGAAAGTCCTTTAAGGAGATGCTTGAAATTATGTTGGTATACCTTATGAAATGTGAAACAATATGGCTATACATATTAAGAAAGTGACGAAAGATGTTTTAGGTGAATCTAAGGGAGTTCTACCGACACAAAAAGAAGCTTGGTGGTAGAGTGAAGTAGTGCAATATAAAATCAAGCAAAGAGGGCATGTTACAAATTATATTATGCTAAGAAAACTAGTGAAACTTTAAAGACTTATAAGAAAGCAAAGAAGGAAGCTAAAAATGAATTCAGTGAAGCAAAAACTAAAATTTGGGAGGATTTGTATAAAAAGCTCAACACCAAAGAGGGTGAAAGAGATATTTTTAGGATAGCTAGGGCTAGAGATAAGAAAACTAAAGATTTTAATTCTGTTAGATGCATCAAAGACGAGGATGAAAAAATTCTAGTGGCAAATGATGATATAAGAAATATATGAAAAAACTATTTTTATAAGCTTTTTAATGAAAATAAAGATGTTAATATTAACTTAGGAGAGTTAGCCAAATCAGAAAAGTATATAAACCACAATTTCTACCGATGTATTCAAAATAATGAAGTCAAAGAGGCTCTTAAACATATGAAGGGTGGTAAATCGATAGGACCATACAATATTACTATAGAAGTTTGGAAAATCCTAGGAGTAACAGGAATCACTTGGTTCACAAGACTATTTAATGAAATATGAAGAAACCAAAAGATGCCCAAGGAACGGAGAGAGAGTATACTTATACGCATATATAAGAATAAGGGAGACATTAAGAATTGTGCGAATTATCAAGGTATCAAGTTAATGAGTCATACTATGAAATTATGGGAAAGAATTATCGAACGTAGGTAGGTTAAGACAAGTATCGAGTAAAACAAAGAACCAATTTGAATTCATGCCACGCAGATCTACTGGTGAAGCGATTCACCTTTTGAGATGTCTTATGAAACATTTTAGAGCAAAAAAAAAAGACCTTTACATGATATTTATTGATCTAGAAAAAGCTTATGATAGGGTACCGAGAGAGGTTCTTTGGAGAACTTTGGAAAAAAGAGGTATCCCATTGACATACATTAACCTTATAAGAGACATGTACGATGGTGCAAAAGCATGTGTGAGGACTCATGAAGGAATGATAGACTTCTTTGAAGTTAATATTGGGTTACATCAAGGATCAACTTTAAGTCCATACTTATTTATAATGGTGATTGATGAGTTAACGAAACATATTCAAGATGAAGTACCTTGGTGAATGTTATTTGTATATGACATTGTGTTAGTGGAGGAGTCTAAGGAAAAAGTTAATAGAAAATTAGAACTATGGAGAGAAACAATAGAAAGCAAAGTCCTCTGACTTAGTAGAACAAAGACAAAATATATAGAATGTAAGTTTGATCATTTGGTTACTTCATAGGATATAGAAATTAAAATTGGCACACATTGCATCCCCCAAAAGGAAAGTTTTAAATACCTAGGGTCAATTTTTTAGAGTGATGAAAGAATTGATGGAGATGTTACGCATAGAATTAATGCTGGTTGGTTAAAATGGATAGGAGCATCAGGTATTCTTTGTGATAAGAAGATATCATTAAAGTTAAAAGGTAAATATTATAGAGCAGCAATTAGACTTGCCATGTTTTATGGTTCTGAGTATTGGGCAGTTAATCATCAACATGTACAAAAGATGTCTGTGACAGAAATGAAGATGTTGAGATAGATGAGTGGTCATACAAGAAAAACCGTATACATAATGAGGTTATTAGAAACAAATTAGGAGTGACACCAATTCAGGATAAAATGAGAGGATATCGTTTAAGATGGTTTGAATATATAGAAAGAAGATCAAAACATGAACCTATAAGAAGGTATGAAAAACTAAATTTGGAAAGTATTAAAAGAGATTGAGGACAACCACAAAAGTGTTGGAAAGAAACAATAAAGAAGGATCTAGCTTATTGTGAGTTAACTGCTCACATAGCACATGATAGTGCTCTGTGGAAACAAAGAATCCATGTAGCCGACCCTGTCTAGTATGAGAAACGGCTTAGTTGTTGTTGTTATAAGAGTGGCTTATCAGAAACATAAATTGATTATTTTATTTGTAGAAAAAAAGATAGAGCGTGTTGTAAATATTGCAAGGTAATTCCAGGAGAAAGCTTAATCACACAATATCGACTTTTAGTTATGGATTTACTGGTAAAAAATGCACAAAGAAGAAAAGAGTGCATCGAGCTATTCAGACTAAATGGTAGAACCTCAAAAGCGAGAAAGAAGGTTTATTTAAACAGAAAGTCCTTCAAGGAGATGCTTGGAATTATGTTGGTACACCTTGTGATATGTGAAATAATATGGCTATACATATTAGGAAAGTGGCGAAAGATGTGTTAGGTGAATCTAAGGGAGTTGTACCAGCATAAAAAGAAGCTTGGTGGTGGAGTGAAGTAGTGTAAAATAAAATGAAGGCGAAGAGAGCATGTTACAAATTATATTATGCTAAGAAAACTAGTGAAACTTTAGAGGCTTATAAGAAAGCAAAGAAGGAAGTGAAAAATGCCGTCAGTGAAGCAACAACTAAAATTTGGAAGGATTTATATAAAAAAACTCAACTCAAAAGAGGGTGAAACCGTGAAAGAGATATTTTTAGGATAGCTAGAGCTAGAGATAAGAAAACTAAGGATCTTAATTCTGTTAGATGCATCAAAGACGAGGATGAGAAAATTCTAGTGACAAATAATGATATAAGAAATAGATAGAAAAACTATTTTTATAAGCTTTTTAATGAAAATAAAGATGTTAGTATTAGCTTAGGAGAGTTAGCCAAATCATAAAAGAATATAAACCACAGTTTCTACCGATGTATTCAATAGAATGAAGTCAAAGAGGCTCTTAAACATATGAAGGGTGGTAAATCTGTAGGAGTAGACAATATTCCTATAGAAGTTTGAAAAATCCTAGGAAAAACAAGAATCACTTAGCTCACAAGACCATTTAATGAAATATGGAGAAACTAAAAGATCTCAAGGAATGGAGAGTCAGTATACTTATACCCATATATAAGAACAAGGGAGACATTCGGAATCGTGTGAATTATCGGGGTATCAAGTTAATGAGCCATACTATGAAATTATGAGAAAGAATTATCAAACGTAGGTTAAGACAAGTATCGAGTATAACAAGGAATGACAAACTTGATGAAGGAATGACAAACTTCTTTGAAGTTAATATTGGGTTACATCAAGGATCAACTTTAAGTACAGACTTCTTTATAATGGTGATTGATGAGTTGACAAAATATATTGAAGATGAAGTACCTTGGTGTATGTTATTTGCATATGACATTGTGTTAGTGAAGGAGTCTAAGGAAAAAGTTAATAGAAAATTGGAACTACAGAGAGAAACATTAGAAAGTAAAGTTTCGACTTAGTAGAACAAAGACATAATATATGGAATGTAAGTTTGATCGGTTACTTCAAAGGACATAAAAATTAAAATTGGCACATATTGCATCCCCAAAAAAGAAAGTTTTAAATACCTAGGGTCAATTTTTTCAGAGTGATGGAAGAATTGATGGAGATGTTACGCATAGAATTAATGTTGGTTGGTGAAAATGGAGAGGAGCATCAAGTATTCTTTGTGATAAGAAGATACAATTAAAGTTAAAAGATAAATATTATAGAGCAGCAATTAGACTTGCCATGTTTTATGGTTCTGAGTATTGGGCAGTTAATCATCAACATATACAAAAGATGTCTGTGACAGAAATGAAGATGTTGAGATGAATGAGTGGTCATTACAAGTAAAGACCGTATACATAATGAGGTTATTAAAAACAAATTAGGAGTGACACCAATAGAGGATAAAATGAGAGAATATCGTTTAAGATGGTTTGGACATATAAAAAGAAGATCAAAAGAAGAACCTGTAAGAATGTATGAAAAACTAGATTTTGAAAGTATTAAAAGAGGTAGAGGACAACCACAAAAGTGTTGGAAAGAAACAATAAAGAAGGATCCAGCTTATTGTGAGTTAAGCCCTAACATGGCACATGATAGAGCTCTCTGGAAACAAAGAATCCATGTAGCCGACCCCGTCTAGTATGGGAAAAGGCTTAGTTGTTGTTGTTATCTTGATTTCTGCAAATTTATCACAAGTTCCTTCTCCTCCTTCCTGTCACCTGCACCTGTTTTTAGTCAGAAGCCGATCATGTGCTGCCTGCTACATGAAGATTTACAGTCCAGCTGGTCCTTTCCACCTCCAAATAAGATTCCATAGACCATGTGGTTCATCAGAAATATATTTGGACAGAAATCCATAACAGCTGACAACTGTAAACAGAACAGATTCACTCCATTTCCATACTCGATGGTCCTCTTCTTCACGCTCATTAGGAGGAAAATGTTGCATGCAGTTTCTTGAAATGCTACATCTAGATTTACAGTGCTTAGTTGGCCCCGTTTCCATTCACCTTCCTGCGACACATAATAGCAAATGGACTTGCTGGCTTCTTCCTCATGTATATCTATGTAGCTATGGTCTAATAACTGTCCAACTCCCTCCAGCCACTCATCTCACCAAAAAATTAACTCTCTTCCATTACTAATATCCCATCTTACATACGATATGATTATAGGCCATGCCTTGCTTAACTCCTTCCCAGAAGGTGGAATCACCTCCCTTGCAAAGTGCAGTATCTCTGTCAGCTGCTTACTCTACTTTCCAGTAAGAAATTTGATCCACAATTCATCATATTCTGTTACAATTTTCCATACCAAATGCATTAGGAGAGAGATGCTCGTAATTTCCAAGGATTTGATACCCAGTCCGCCCTTAGGCTTGCATAACGTGCCCCAATCAATCGTGTTTACCTTTCTCTTATAATTACACTCACGTCATATGAATCCATGCTGCAATTTCTCAATTTCCTTCATGGTCGCTGCAGAGTCGAAACTTGCACCTGGTAGGTTGGAATTGCTGCTATAATGTATTTTGTAAGCACAATTTGATCTGCAAAAGAAAGACACTGTGCTTTCCAGTCTCCCAGTTTTGTTTGGATTCCCTTGATGATGTGAAAGTTCCTCTGTGATGCATTTTTTAAAATCCATTGTAGCTCAGAGGTATTTATCCAACTTGAAACTCGATTAAACCACTCAGTGTTGCAGTCTCTTCTGCCACTCCTGAGACATTCCTTGAAAACTAGATGATTCTCTGTTCCAGATTCACCTTGTTGATCTGACATACGTAACGTATCAACAAGTGAAGTGCCTGTATAGCATATGAGACTTGCTTTGGTTTTTATATTTGTACTTCACTTCTGGCACACAGTTCTGTTCTGGAGCACCAGAAGACTGAGATCAATCCAATCGACTTTTTCCAAGATAATTTGAAATGCAAAGAAAGAGTAGTTCTTTGTCGCAAGAACAACCCTTCTTGCTTAGCATTTTAAATTTTAAAAATTTGAAACTCTGCCTATGTAAGGGATCACCCTTGCATGGCCGGTCCCAAGCCCAGAAAAAGGAGGAGTGTTGCGTTAGGCTTCCGACAGCCAGCGAAAACTTTGTGACTTAACATGGATTCTACAAAAAAACAACAAAGAATCCATGTAGCCGACCCCATCTAGTATGGGAAAAGGCTTAGTTGTAGTTGTAGTATTATGCATTATGTTAGGAAAGATAGACCACACAACTCTACATAATCTCATTGAACAAAAGACTGTAATGAAGCCAGAGGAAGAAGCGGCAGGCAGAACCCTTGCATTCCTCTGATCTAATAAAAAGGTCGAGCCATTCTTTCTTTCTTGAAGAGATTTGATCTGGTAATCATCCTGGATGCAAGGTACAGTTATGGAATTGGCAGTTATAATTGATAAATTAAGAATCAAGAATTACAAAGAATAAAACATGACGGAGACAAGAAAAGAGTAACTTGAGGACCAAGACAGGGAAAAGAGAAAACACAGAAGAAAACAAGAAGGGCTTCTTAGTTCTTACATTCTAGTTGTCAATAGTTACAGTCCCTTGAGTGGCGAATCCTTAAGCACTTACACTACCACTGAAATAAGCAAATATATAAGAATTAGAGGTGGTTCAAAAAAATACAAATGAATGAATATTTAGCAGACTATATGTATGCTTGGTCTTAAACCTCATTGAGTACCTCACTGCCTAAACAAGAACTGTTTGTCGAGGAGAAACAAGCAAATGTGGCGCACATTAGAAAAGGTGTACTTTAGGATCATTTTGCTGTCTTGCCCCATAACGAATTGCAGTAACAGTAACACATTAAACTCACAACCAAACACAAGAAAATGCAAGTAACTTATGAACATGGTGCTCCCATCTTTTATATTTTTCTACATTATTACCGAAGTGCTAACTTATGTTAATTGCAGTTAACTTATTCTGTCATTGTAATAAATAATCCACATTGTGCAGTTGTTTGGTACTTGCTGATTAGTTCTTAAAATTGTAATTTTGCAGTAAGCTGCTGATGAGGTGGACAGTCCTATCATCTGATGTACTTATATTTTTCCCAGCTGCTGTCTATTTTGTGTTGGTTTATTGTGTAAAATCCAAAGATAACAAAATGGCTTCACTTCTTGCTGTGATCTTACTTAATCCAAGTTTGATTTTGATAGATCATGGCCACTTTCAGGTATGTGGTGCTGTCTGTCATTTCAAGCAAGCAACTGAAATGATAACTTTCGGTTTCTGTCCTTGTGTTTTTTATGCATCTACTACAACTAAGTTGTATTGCATAACAGTACAACTGCATAAGCTTGGGGCTTACGGTTGGGGCAGTTGGTGCAATTTTGTCCAAGAATGAACTAGTTGCTTGTGTCTTATTCAGCATGGCGCTCAGTCATAAGCAGGTTCGTTAAAATGTATATTGGGATCTATGATGATTATGTTGGTTGTGTTATTCCTATGTGCATGTGATGTATGATGCTTTTATCATGAAACTTCATTGCTCTATCTTTTGGTCATATAATCATGGGTTTCTTTATTATGATTTTATTTCTCCTTAAGTCTCTTATTATTTGGGGCATTGTTATGTTCCATATAGATCCCAACAAAAGTATCATTTGCCACTATTGCAAAGAGAGTGGGCACATAAAGATCACTTGCCCAATTTTGATGAAGAAAAACGATAATGTGGCCGTCATGGAGGATAAGGAGGGAGAAACACTATGTTCTAACATGAAGGCATACATAGAAGAGATGCTCAAAGAGAAGGCTAGCATATCCGAAAATGTGCTATCAACAATTTCTCGAGGCATGTCTTGGTTTTTAGACTCGGGTTTATCCTTTCACATGACACACAAAATGAATTTTTTAAAAAACAACAACAACTACAACAACAACTAAGCCTTTTCCCAAACTAGATGATAAGCATGTTTTTACAGTCGATGATAAACGACATCAAATAGAGGAATTTGGAAGTTAAAAATAAAGATTTCAAAGTACCCAATGTGAGTTTTGTACCAAAACTCAATCTTAACATATTTTTCGTTGCTAAAATTTGTGACAACGGTTGTATAGTCACTTTCTCATCTGAAAATTGTGTGATACATGATCATCTATCGAAGAAGATGATTGAACAAGGACAAAGAAAATGGATTTACAAAATGAAAAATTTGGTTGTGCCAAATTTTGAAAATTGCGGTGTGGTTTATGACTAACTTTGTGGCACAAAAGATTGGGTCACTTATATAAATAGATTGTGTAATCATCCCTTACTGAAAAATAAAGTTAGAGATTTTGTTTGCAAAGGGTGTATTCTTGGAAAGTTGCATAATCTATCCTTCGGTGAAAGAAATTTTATTGTAAGTAAGACTTTTGAGTTGGTACATTTTCGATGTTTGGGGACCGACTCCTATTGTATCTAAAGGAAGAGTGAGATACTATGTGAATTTGATAGATGATTTTAGTAGATATACTTGATATATCTTTTGAAACATAAATCCGAAGTCTTTAGAAACTTTTTGAGATTTCACAACATGATTAGAAATCAATTTGACATTACTCTTAATATTTTGAGATTGGATTTTGGTGGTGAGTATATGTCAAAAGAATTTCAAAATTATTTGGAAACATATGAAATTTTGCACTAAAAATCTTGCACGAAAACCCCACAACAAAATGGTTTGATCGAACAAAAACATATATACGTTATGGAAACTACTAAAACTCTTTTGATTGCTAGTAAAACACCTAAGAACTTATGGGCGCAAGCTACCCTAATTGTCATATACCTAATAAATAGGATCCCTTCCTCCCAACTTAGTAATATCTCTCCCTTTGAATATTGTTTGGACTTATCCCGAATTATGAAAAATTGAGAGTTTTTGGATATATATGTTTTGTCAACACGAATAAAAATGATAAGTTGTCACCTAAAGCTATAGAGTGTCTTTCTAGGTTATTGAGTTAACAAAAATGGTTATAGGTGTTGATCCAGAAGAAGACAAACTATATGTGTCAAGAGATGTGAAATTGATAGAAAAAGACTATTGTGACTAACAATGAAAATATACCTTTCTTAATGATGTTATAAATCTAGAAGAACATAATAATAATGAAGATAGTGAAAATGAAGGCACTATAGATCCTAAACAACAAGATGAGTACACCGATTTAGAAATAGGAGAAAATAAGGAGCCTGGAGAGATTATAGAGCATTTTCCTCTATTCTATGCTAGAAGAACTAGAAGACAAGAAAATGTAAGAATACCCTCTAGAATCTCTAGGCATCCACAAAAATTTGTGTCCTATGAAACCTTTGAACCTAAAAAAAATATCTCATTACCGCCATTCAACAAGTTTCAGAACCAAATTCTTATAATCAAGCCAAGGGCATATGGGAGTGGAAAAATGCTATGGAAAAAGAATTAAAGGCTTTAGATAAGGCTCGTACTTGGAAAATTATATCTAAACCTAAGGATAATAAACTTATTGGATGTAGATGGATATACAAGGTAAAAACTCATAGTGATGGTACGATAAAAAGATATAAAGCAGATTAGTAGCTAAAGAGTATACTAAAGAATATGAAATAAACTATGAGAAAACTTTTGCTCCTGTTGCTAGAATGACTATCATAAAAATTCTAATAATCCTTAGTGCTATTAGAAAGTAGAAAATCTTTCAATTAGATGTTAAGAATGCCTTCTTGAATGATAAGTTAAACGAAGAGTTATATATGATTTCTCTTTCGGGACTTAATGTCCTGAAAAATCACGTTCTTAGATTAAATAAGATTTTGTATGGTCTTAAGTAAGCCCCGAAGGTTTGGTTTAACAGATTTGAAAGATTCATGCATGCATATAAGTTTATATCCTCCTATACTAACACAACTTTATTTGTGAGAAAATCAGATGCAGGTATATATAGTAATCCTGCTTTTATATGTTGATGACATGATCATCACTACAAGTGATGAAGGTGGTATACTTTAACTTAAAAGAGATCTTCATGTAGAATTTGAAATAAAAGATCTCGGATTGCTTAGTTTTTTTTTTTGAATTGAAATTGTATATAGTGATAGGATACTTTATGTCTTAAACAAAATTTGCAAGTGATATTATTAACATGTCATGACTAACTGATAAGAATAAGGTACCAAAAATACTTAGAACAAAGTTGAGAGCAATGAAAGGAGAGAAACTGGAAGATCCAACACTGTACAAGCAACTTATAGGGGCATTGACTTATCTCTCTATCACTCGTTCAAACATATCACATGTTGTTCATACTACCAGCCAGTTTCAACAAGCTCCTACTAACACTCACATGAGTACGGTTATGAAATCTTGGGGTAAAAATGTTAACATGATTGGGGTAGAGATGCTAATAATCAACACTCTACCACCAATGTTTGTATATTCTTAGGTGAGTCTTTGATCTTCTGGAGATGAAAGAAGCAACACAATGTATCTTTGTCTTCCACAAAAGCAAAATACCGTGCAATGGATTACACATGTGATGAGAGACATGGGAGTCGTTATCGAACAACCCTCCATTATGTTTTGTGACAACAAGAGTGTCATTTACATAATATCTAACAACACCTTTTACGAAAGAACCAAACATATCATGATGGATTGTCACTTTGTTAAAGATGAATGCTCGAGGACAAAGCTGACTCTGTGCTATATTCACTATGTGTTGTATGCCTTCGGAACTTCAACTTTAAGATTTTTTTACCAAGTTTAATTTTTTGTTGGACAAACTTTCGGAATACACGTTGTAAGTTTGAGGGATTGTTAAAGTATAATAGGGAATGAGTCACTAGGGTCCGTTGATCACATTCTATCTAGCTCGGCCACTAGGGCCCGGGCCAAGGGACTGGTACCCCCAACAACTAGTTAAGGTAGCCGTTGGGGGAGCCCCAGTAGTTCTCTTATCTTTCTCTCTCTCTCTCTCTTTCCCTTCTTGCTGCTGTAAACTCCTATTCTTGCTCTATAAATAGAGCCACAACCTTCATTAATAAAAATCCTAATTTTGGGGACAACGACTTGACCTGTGTGTTTGAACACCAAGTGTTTGGTGTATTGATTGTTTGGTGATTCTTGGATTGTGGTATTATCATTTGGTGTAGACTCAAGTCAATTAAAGAGTTATTTCTTACAGTTTCCTCGTGTGAATATTAGTCCAAGTGTCTAACTTGACTTATTCATAACAAAAGTTCTAAATACTCTGCCATAAATGTAACCACATGGATCCAAAATCCAAAAATCTTTTTGAACCTGTACCCAAGTACTGGTACGGCGGTACCTGTACTGGTACTGGTGGGTACTCTGCCATAAATGGAGTACGGATGCACCATAGGTTGTCACCGAATGAATTACCTGAGTTTATCAACCATCATGACTCAACTTTCACCTATGAAAATAATGCCGATAATGATGAAAAAATAGTAGAAAATATAACTAAAGGCTAGGTCAAAAGTTGTCAAGATTGTGAACTTGCTTTAGGTAGAATAGTTGTATCCGGAGAAGTCCCGAGTGTGGTATCCAATTCGAGGGCTTGTCTATCATCTTGTTATCCATTGGACTGAGTACTGCAGAACTGCCAAGGCTTTTCTTCTTTGGGCCTAGGCATGACATATTTCACATGCCCAAGTTTCTGCAGTATTGGCACATCTAGGAGAGCTGAACTATATATATTTTTTACTCCAGTTCCCCTTCTATGGCTTAGTAATAGCTAATAAAACGTAGTGGGTTGTAGACAGGAGGTTGGATCTTAGTTACCTTGTCCATTACTTCTAATACTAATTGGACTAGTGATGCCAATAACCTATAGAGAATATCCCTCTTCATCCCTTTAAAATCTAGGAAAAGAGCCATAAATCTATATCTAATATTTCATCTCTCTTTCTTAAGTTGATTATAATTGAAAAAAATGGTAACTAAGATCATCGGTTGGTACACATCATGGGTTGCACTAGTGCCAAATCCAATGCGTCTCATACTCATTCTGTTTCTTGCATAGACCTCTTCTTTTAGGCAAACTATGTAACTCATGCATTAGATACTATCTTCTTGTCCAGTTTGCTTGTTTGTATAGTAGCTTAAGAAAACTCCCAAACATCTTTTAATTCTTCATATATGCTGTATTTGTAACAAAAATGTACTCCACTAACCCAAGCAACAGCATTGTCACTGTCATTGTTCATTTCTTTCTCCACCAAAAATTCTTCGTAATTCACAAACTTTAACCTTTAGCTTTTGTTACCTCCATCAAAGTATCCTACCCAATCTTCGTTTTTTTAAACTGTGGCTCACATGAATTCATCCCAACACGTATGGTTTGTTCTATTGAACTTCATGGGAATTAGCTGAAAAGAATCATTCTTCTCCATTTTTATCTACTTCAGCAGAATCTTTAACTTGCTTCCTTCCAAATGAGGTCAAGAAAGGCATGTTCAGAATACAGGTGCACAAGAGAATGATCTATGAAAGACACATTCACACAAGTTTTTTCAAGAAAATCCACTTCCAGGGTGCATCCAGAGCATCAGCTCACTGGTAGGGCTCTCTGTCCCCACTCGGAGATGGCAAGTTCAAATACCCAAGGGGGTACTTGCTTGTGTGCCTGTGAGGCTTTGGCCTCCCATTGTAGGGTGAGATAGGATTCAAATAAGGGAATGATCCAAAGTTCATTCACCACTGCCTAATTTTGGTCAAGCGTTTCCTAAAAAATCTCAGAATTCTCTGCAAACTTGATGTTCACTCCATTGTGTTTCTTGATGGTAAAGGACCACAGGAACCAACTTGGGCAAACATTACATACCAACAAGTTCTCATACCTCAATTGTTTTGTTCAACATAGTTTTTATTAAAACTTGCTCAAACAATGATGCACCTGAAAATTTAAAACCAGCTTTGAAAATCCTATTCTACGGTAGCCACAAAAAATCTGTAGCCATAACCATGTTTCTAAACTAGGCCTGCAGTAAAATGCTGATGCCATCTTACAACAGGGATGCTTCCACCAAAGTGACCTGTTCTCCCTCACGTGACTCTACTGCCAGGTCTATCCCAATAGAAGAGGAGAGGACGAAAGAGGGAAGGAAACTAGTTTCTTGCATTGTAAAAACTATAAATGACCCTCTGAAGGAGATCAACTCTTTTAAGTGGTCCAAATGATCGCTATGGGTTTACTAGCTGTAATGTGCAAGCTGTAACTCCTATAATGGCTAGTGATTGTATATGCAAATGGAAAGTTACAAGAATACAGTGAATGCAAAGAATGCTAGTTATATATATATATCTATATCTCGTTTGAGTGTTATATTGGTCATTATCTGTCAGATTGCATTTACTCCTGGCCATAATTAATAAATATTTGGTCTTCAAAATACTTTTGTTTTCTTTCATGGTGTTTCTGAATTGACAGTATGTTTTTTGTGTCTTATTTTTAGAAACCTTGTGATTCTTGCAGATGAGTGCATATTTTGCTCCTGCTTTTTTCAGCTATCTCTTTGGAAAGTCCATGAGGCAACGGAATCCAGTTACTGAGATCTTAAAATATGGAATAGCAGTCTTGGCTACATTCTTTATTATTTGGAGGCCTTATCTCTACTCTGTGGAAGCAGTATTGGAAGTGAGAATGCATGATTTTGTTTCTCTTTTATATGGACTTGTCATATTTATCATGTCCTTACTTTCAGTCCTATTAACGTGACAGGTTTTATCTCGTTTAGCTCCATTTGAACGGGGCCTTTATGAAGATTATGTTGCTAACTTTTGGTGTAGCACATCAATTTTTATAAAATGGAAGCGGCTTTTCAGCACAAAAGAGTTGAAGCTGCTCAGTTTGATTGCAACCATTGCTGCTTGTTTACCATCAATGGTGCAACAAATAAAAGCTCCAAGCATACGTGGCTTCCTATATGCGTTGGTCAATGTGTCATTTGCATTCTATCTGTTCTCATTCCAGGGTACCTTATTTTCAATCTAAAAATTTCCTTCACAACATATTCCACAGAGCCTTTTCTGAATCATTCTTTGAGGGAATCTTTTCCATTAGCATTCATCTTCTATGCTTTACTTTTGAGTTTTTCAAAATAAGAAAGTTTAGGATTTTCTTTTGAGTATTGGATAAAAGGCTTATTATTAGGAAAAGTTATATTATTTTCCAGAATGGGTGGACTTGAAATTGGATATTTCAAGTTCTTGTTCTCCTGCTCATCTTATAACATGTATGTTTTGAGTTATCATCGTCACATGTATTCAAGCAATTCAGAAAGCTTCTTTTTCTTCTTTTCCAGTCATTTAACATATTTTTTCTGAAATGTTATCATGTTCTTGTACATGTGATTTATTACCATTTTCTAGTAGAATTGCATACAATTTTTATATCCTCTGTTTTCACTTAGTTTCTTGGATTGTCTGTTACAAGCCAAATCTCTCATTTGTTATTTGCAGTTCATGAAAAGTCAATATTGTTGCCTTTGTTACCTGCAAGCCTTTTAGCATTGGAAGAAGCAGCTCTTTTCAACTGGTTTACCTATTATGCCCTTCTATCAATGTATCCTTTGCTCTACCGTGATGGATTGGTTCTGCCTCATATTGCTCTCATGTCCCTCTGGTTTCTCGTTTCATATACACCATGTCGGCAAAATGGTAGAAGCTCAAGGATTTCGTTCTGCATAGAAGCACTAATGGCATTCTCTCTTCTTTCATCTCTTATTCTTTATGGCTTGTACTTGTTTGTCAGGCCTCCGGAGAAATACCCATTTATTTTTGATGCACTTATAATGATTTTATGCTTCTGTCAATTTTTGGCTCTTGCTACTTACACCAATATCAAGCAGTGGATGTTGTCAGATAATCAGGAAACCAAGACAACAAAGTCTCTTTGACAAGAGGTACATCAAATCTCGCTTATTTTTATCATTATAATGGATCCTTTTTAGTTCTCATTGTGTAACATTTATTGTACCAAGGTTTTCCATAGGGATAGGAAAGCAGCAAGTTTTTGTTTCAAGCCACTACAGAATGAAAATTTAGCAGTGATTTAGTTTCTTCTGGTTTATATTGTAAATTTCTTGTACTCAGAGCACTGCAGGTTTCCTTTCCTGCAGTCAAATGTGCTTGCCTCTATACAAGCCTCATTTTCTTATTACGGGGAAAATGTGTATGGGAGTGTCGAGGTCCAACTTAGTGTGCCCTCTCCAAAGAATATTATTCAAATTGTTCACCTTCAGCAAAAGGGTCATCGCCAACTTGTCTAAAGGTTGGCTCCTGGGGTTCACATTTGATTCTTGTTATGGTTCTTTTGGACGGCTCATTCTTTGTTGTGTTGAACTCACCAAACTGCAGTGCACGACCAACCTTGTAATTGAAGTTATCCTGGAAGACGCCTATTCTGTTCCACTGTAGTCGTTTAGCTACATAATCTTGGCAGGTTTGAGAAGTGAGTGATGAGTCTTTAAAATTTTTATCCTTGATTCTGCTGCTGTAATGGTCATATATGCGCGCGTTCGTTTTCAGCAGATATGATGAGTGAGTTGCTATGGAACACCGAAAGATTCTTAGATTTGGTAAGCTGGTCGGTCTACTACATTTACCGGCGATCAGCTTGTCCCGTCAGGAGTCCAGCGAGCAGAGCTCGGCTCATTTCACTATGGACAAGATGGTCATAAGCAGTTTGTTAGAATTAAATTTTAAATATGATTTATATTAAATAATCAAATTCTTTTCTCTTCCCTTCCCTTCCCTTAATCCTTGTCCGACGCTAGGTGGGACTAGCTAGGAGGTGTAACATAAGGACTTCGTTGAGGTTTGGAATCGTCTTGAACCATACTAGTCACGGGTCTGATGTTAATCGGGATTGGATTGGGCCAAATCAGTCTCGAAATCATAACTGGAATCGGGTATCTTTTTGTTTGGTTATGGTTCATGGTATCCGAAAACCCCACAAAGTTTTACATTTGCTGTCTAACTACCATAACACAACCATCCCAATAACTATATATATATATATATATATATATATATATATATATATATATATATATATATATATATATATATATATATATATATATATATATTTCTAGAGTGAAGCCCTGCTGGAATGGGTCCATGAGCTTGATCAAGATGAGATGTGTATCTCAGCACATAGAGGTTGGTAGGAGGAGCCCGACCTGAGCGAGTTGCTTGGCTTGTTTAGCAGCTCTATTGAGAACATGTTAAATAATGTTATTTTGATCCTGTCTCGTTTCCTGAAGTGTTGTGATTGGAGATCCATGGTAGAGAATCTGCAAGCATTTCTAGCCTGCTATTTACATCCGGCCGTCTAATGGATAATCAAGAAGCCACTTCATTAGAGAATGCGGCCTGCTGCGATTTTCACCTTCTTTCCTAGTGATGTTAGTATTTCTTTTGTTACAAGAGGAGGCCGAAGCCTCACAAACGCATGCACACATGTACCCTCTGGGAGTTGAACTCCCCACCAGCAGCAACGTTGCTAGAGTGCCCTGTCGTTGAGCTAACGCTCTTGGTGGTTGGACCATAATTATCACTCAAAAATTCACTGGTCCCTTGGCACAGCTTTGAGGTAAAAGCTTTCTGAATGGTGATGGGTTCAATACCCTCTGTTCGGGATTGGGTCCCTCTACACCTTCAGAACCTTTACCGGTATGTGCCGGACACGAGTCTCTCGGGAATGGAATCTGAACTCTCATCATATGACACATGAGAACTCCCTTGGCATCATTTTGTGACTCAAAGTGCTTCACATTTCTGTCTGGCATTCTGGTAAGTAGATAGAACAAAAATGACTTCCCCTCACATTTCTCTATTGTCGCTTTTAAAAGGCTACGATTTGGATTCAATGTTGGACGACAACCAGAAGAAGCTATTGAATCGGGATCCTTAATTGATCGATTATGATTCTTTCGCAAACGGGATTTGATAATCCGGAAAATGTTTGGCTTTCTAGACTAGTCAAATACAATTAAGATGTGGCTTCAAATACTGAGATCTAAATCCAGCGACGTTCCCATTTTTGAAGTCTAAGGTTCTCGTTCAGTTGGATTCATGATGGATCCAATTCTATGCTCATGTATAGTTCATATTTGTCTCCGCTCAAATAATCCAACATGCTGAACAAAGAGAGAGAGGGAGCGGGTTGGCAACGGGTTCTTGGGAAAAAAGATAACTCAAAAAATCCATGTTTAGTTCGTTGAGCTGATTTTAGACATGGCTGATTTCGTGTAGACAAGGACTGGCAGTTTGAAACTGCCAATACAAGTTCGGCTGGATCTATGAGCTCTAACCAAACTAGGTTCCATCCGGTTATAGTTGTGGTTCGTAAGCACCAGTTCTAGTTTCTGTTTGAACAAAAAGCATAAAGGAAAAGGAGTGGAGAATTTCGGGAAATCTTATAAGGGACCGGACACCAGTTCCTGTTGAAATAAGAGAGAATACCAGAAAATATATAACTGAATTTCATATCAAATAGTGAAGAAAACAATGGTGTTGCAGGTCGGCTCAGACATGGCTGCTGCCTGCCACACTCTGTTGTTTATTTCATTCTACTCTAGCCCTAATGATAAACACGTTTTTATACTAGACCCTAATCTAACTTGAATGACACAAATACCCCTACTTAAATGACCCGATTCCCAATGGATCAAATCTGATCCATTGGGATCCAAACCCATACTCTAACTTTAAATACAAATTTGACTCGTACATGAACTAGACACAACTTGTCATTTCCAACATGCCCCCTCAAGTTGGGTCTAGAAGACTTGAAATGCCTAGCTTGATAAGAGCTCTTTTGAAACCGTTAACAGGAACAACTTTTGTGATAATGTCTGCTAGTTGATTTCCAGAAGCCACATGAGTAAGATTGAATATTTCTTAGAAAATCTTTTCTCTGATAAAATGACAGTCTACTTCAATATGCTTTGTCCTTTCATAGAAGACTAGATTCATTGCAATTTTTTGAGCCATTTTGCTGTCAGTAAAGAAGTCAATTGGAGTGTCTATCCTCAACCTGATCTCAGTAAGGAGTGAAATGATTCATAAGCCTTCACACATTCCTAATGCAATTGTCCTATACTCTGCCTCAGCACTTGATATGGCTACAACTGTTTGCTTTTTACTCTTTCAGGATACAATGTTACCACCCAGACTTACTACATATCCAGAAGTCGACTTCCTGTCCATTTTTTATACTACCCAATCTGCATCTGAATAAATCTTTATATGAAGAGTACTATGTGGAGCATATAGTAAACCACAAGTAGTCGTTGACTTCAAATATCTGATAATATAAAACACTATACTCATATGATATTTTGAAGGAGCATGCATCTATCCAACAGCAAAGCAAATATCAGGCCTCGTAATAGTCACATAGATAAACTTCCCAACTAGTTTCTGGTATCTTCCAATATCTTCATAAGGTTCTGACAAATCATGTGAGATATCCTTCTCAATTTTCATGGGAGTAGAACATACTCTGCAATTCTCCATTTTAGTTTCTTTCACCAGATCCAGAATATATTTTCTTTGACTTAGGAATAAATGATCATTTTTGTGAATCACCTCTATGCCCAAAAAATAATGTAACTTTCCCAAGTCTTTTAAGTCAAATAAGTTGCTCAGTCTTTTCTTAAGATCAATTATATCTTCTTTATCATCACCAGTAATGATTATATCAACATAAACTAGAAAAGAAGTATAAAGCTTGCCATTTCTTTGGAATATTTTATAAGAAGAGGATATGATCTCCCATTCTGGCTAGCTAACTGTAAGGACTAAGATTATACATGGTGAACTGGTAGACATCCAGACAAAACACGAGGAAGACTGCCCGGGTCCATATAAGGCCTTCCTTAACTTGCACACCATATTCTCCCTCACCCAGGTAGGTCCATCCTGAATGGGATCCTCCATATATACTCTCTTCCAAATTCTATGGGGTGTGCATTTTGTGCATCAACATTAGATGCGTTACAGATCCCATCCAAAGTGTGCTACCAAGGAGAGAATGATCCTGACTGTGTTCATCTTTGCTACTGGGGCAAGATGTTTCCTCATAATCAATCCCGTATGTCTGAGTGTACCCCTCCCAAGCCAGTCTTTAGCTTTGTACTTAGGTCTAGAGTATTATCAGGACAGATATTTCAACAATGTAAGTATGCTGCAAATCAACTATCTCTTTTGTCATCGGCTTCTCGAACAATTTCCCTAAGTCTGCATTTCTTGTTTAAAGCAACTATTTCTTCTATGTGCATGGCTTGATTCATAATTCTTATCCATTAATGGGCTTCCTCTGTACTGAAGTCTGGGGACTGCGAGCAGAATCAATTCTTGGAAAATAAACCCGCTGATGCTGTACTGATAGGTTTTTAGTGGACACAAACTGGAGATATGGGGTATTTCCAGACAAGTTCTATCTGCAGCTTTTCTTGAGGCTATTGGCGATGTGAAATTAGGAGTTAGGTTGAAATATCATGCGTAAGAGAACTATTCCAAGGCTTAGAATCAGAGAAATGCCATGCTTCTCACGGATTCGGGCGAGCGTGAGATTCTTGTTGGACCGGAGTTAGGGTTTTTTCGATATTACACCTGCTTGTATCCAATGGCTATAGGAACATCGATATTGTATAGTTCTTTGAAACTGATTCACGGAAAAGTTCTGAAGTACCAGAAGATGATGCCACATCACTTTATCATCGGAGTGAGGGATAGATGACTCAATGGATGGGATCTAGCAAAAAGATGGAACTGAAGACTGATTCAAGAGATCTACTTTGACCGCTCTCTCAGTGAAGCTGAGGACGAAGGTGAAAAGACCGGATTCATGAAAAGTGACATCCATGGAGACATAGACCACGGCGACTTTGAGGATGATAACATTTATACCTTTTTGTCTGGTGCATACCTATGAAGATACATTTGACGGCCCTAGGATCCAACTTACCACGATATTGACTATGGATATGAGCAAGGCAACACTAAGCCAAAGACACGACACATGAGATTCTTCATGGTAGGAACGGAAGGGAAGAGAGGAAGTCATGAGTTGCGGGACTAAGACCATCCAAGACACGGGAGAGCAAACTGTTTATCAAGTATGCGGCGATTAAGACGGCTTTCCCAAATAAGACTTAGGGACATGAGACATTTGGAATAAAAGAGCTCTTGCAATTTCTAGGAGATGACGGTTCTTCCTTTCTGCAACCCCATTTTGTTGGGGGTATCAACACAAGTTAACTCGTGTAACACACCATGTTCTTTATGGATTTTGTGAAATGTTGATTCAATATTCATTGACCATTATCGAGATCGTCAACCGTTTTATAGATTTTCCAAAGCCCGGGTTTGAACCATGCGATAGAAATTCAAGAATATTTGAAACACTTTGATTTATCCTTCATAAGAAATATCCATGTGACCTAGTGCAGTCATCAATAAATGAAACAAACCATTTTTACTAGATATATTAGAATTAGAGGAAGGACCCCACACGTCAAAATGAATAAGATCAAAAGGTTCAATACTTCTATTATTACTTGGAGAAAAAGTTGTGCGATGGTGTTTCGCAAAGTGACAAACATCACAAAAGAAAGACTGACGGACTCATTTTTAAACAATTGTGGAAATAATGACCTAATAAGGCGAAAGGAAGATGACCAAGGCGTTTGTGGTGAAGCCCGTATCTAAGATGGGTTTCTGTGATGACTAATGATTGCATAGCAACACCTCTATGTTGCTTGCACAGGTAGAGACCTCTTCTCACATTATCTTAATCAAAGATCCTCTCCGTCCTCAGATCCTAAAATAGGCATCCAGTAGATTAAAAAATTATACGATATTTTAGATCTTTAGTCATGATAAAAGTTGATAACAGATTAACTGAAATATGAGAAACATGGAGAACATTTTGTAGTACACCAAAAGGAGTAATAATACTTCATTTTATCACTATAGGTATATGTGAGTCATCTGCCAGTCTAATATTAATTTGTTCATGAGTCATCTCATACTTATCAAAGTACTCTCTTCTACTGACCATGTAATCAATCGCACCAGAATTAATAACCCAAATTCGGAAATGGAAAAAACTATAATTACCCTCAGTCATAAAGGAGAATGGATAAGCCATTGTTGCTTGAGAATCATTATGAGATGATGTTGAAGGAAGATGTGTATAAACAAAACGAGATTTAAGTAACTCAATTTTCTTCTTCATATTGGCTAAAGCTGTAGCACTGTTGTCATTATTTTTATTATCACCTGATTGGGCCTTCCACGTTTCCGTTGCGCTATTCTAATCACCACTGAAGTAAAAGAGAGTAAACTGTACTTAATGAAGGAAGTTCTTCTCTGCTAAGAATATTATTTTTTACAGCCTCATACTCTGAAGAAATACCCCATAGCATGTCAAATATTTTTCATTCCTCAAACTCTTCGTTGTATTCTTGTAGACAACTTTGGTATTTAGTCTTTGAATAGAATTGCAACTCTTCCCATAAACTTCTAAGTTCAGCATAATATTCACTAACTGATCTGCTTCATTACCTGCACTTCCTAATTTTCTCAATGATATCATATTTCTTGGTAATATTTTTCTGCTAAGCGTAGACATCCTGTACTTCAAGCCAAATATTCTTAGCAGTCTCTAAGAACATAAATGTGCTGCCAATCGATGGTGTCATTGATTGAATTAGTCATGCACTAACTAGTGCATTCTCTTTACGCCATCGTGAGTAGAACGGATCAATAACCGGAGGTTGGGATATATTACCTATCAAGTAATCCCAGCTTCTCCTTGCCATTATAGTCAATTCTATTGATTGGGCCCATTGAAGATAGTTTTTTCTGTCTAACTTTAAGTTTGTAATTTGAAACCCCTCTTATTTGTTTGGCAAATGTTTATTTCCATCTCCCAACTTTAATCTTTCCATTTTAAGAGGGACAATTGATTCCTATCAAACGTCTCTTGCAATATAATAACCAAAACAATAGCCTTTAAATGAATCTTGAATTTCACCAAATCAGCCGATTTGCTTATACTTCCAAGTGAGGATTTACACGACTCACGGCTTATGATGAATAGACGATTTACTAAGGCATCTAATATGCCTTACCCCAAAATTATGATTCACGCTAATCTTAAACACGAATTCAGATTCCATAGTAACTGAACATGATTTATTTCACAACTTCACACTTTCATCATCCAAAAAATTTGCACAGAACTAATAGACTGATAACTATACCCAGTTTGCTTTACAATCTTCCTGTTTCCTCATACGATCAACCATGATAAAGAATAAAACAAGATTGAAAAAGATGCATAGATACCAACAGAGAACAAATCTACTTGAATCGGTCGACTAAACACTTGAGAATCCATGGAAAAAACGTCTGTTTTCTATCGCCACAAATGACAATCGATTTACACTGGTCTCATTGCTCCACGGATTCCAAGAAAAGGCCAATCCCGCTCTGATACCATGTTGAAATAAGAGAGAATACCAAAAAATATATAACTGAATTTCATATCAAATAGTGAAGAAAACAATGGTGTTGCAGGTTGGCCCAAACATGATTGCCGCCTGCCACACTCTGTTGTTTATTTCATTATACTCTAGCCCTAATGATAAACACGTTTTTATACTACACCCTAATCTAACTCGAATGACACAAATACCCCTACTTAAATGACCTGATTCTCAATGGATCAAATCTGATCCATTGGGATCCAAACCCATACTTTAACTTTAAATACAAATTCGACTCAAACATGAACTAGACACAACTTGTCGTTTCCAATAGTTCCTGCTCCAGTTTGGATCGGAGACAAAAACATAAAAAAATCAAAAAAAATAATGAAATGGTACCAAGAGCAGTGGTTTCAACCATTAATATGGGAGGGAGGTCTCTAGTTCCAGGTGCGGTTAGGCCAGGTTCAGTTTCAGATCCAGTTCAAACCATCAAGCCGGTTCCAAACCGGTTGTGTCAAGCTGATTCACTAGTCGTAGCGCTGACACGAGATAGACCATCAAATGGTATCCGATTCAGAACTAAACGAGACGAGAGAAAACATTAAGGAACCGAATCGAATCTTTGACTGCTAGGGTGGACCCACAACTAGAGAAGCCCGTCGAGATAAGCACGGTTGACGATGGAGCAGGGGCCCCACTCAGGTCATGATAAGAAGACGAACAGCTCATTGTGGGTCCCATTAACCAAGGATCTGGCATCATCCCGTCTTTCGAGACTCTGACAGCTCAATAGAACCTCTGGCAGGGGCCCCACCCACGTGAACGTCCTTACCAGCGCTGCTCTAGCAGCTTTACTTCCACAGTCGTCGTCGTTTTCGCTGTCAGAAAGTTATAGCCTCTCTTTTGAAATGTAAGCTTCATCCTCCATGCTGCGTCTTCTTCGTCTCTCTTTAGATATCGAGTGTTTGTGCATTATTTTTTAATGTTCAGTATGTTCCTGGTATGAGATTAATAAACAAGAGCTTTCTGATTTTTTGGAGTTGGAAGTTGATGAGATAGAGCACAACAACAGCAAAAGAATCTATATAGCTTAATGTGATATAAATGCAGCTTAGCATTCATAAAATGCTACACACGTACCATGATCCTTGTATAGTTTGAATGCAAAAGGCTGGTAAACTAGCCAGTTTTTTTCTTAGATGAGATGATGCTCAAGCACTCGAGTTCTACACTACTGCTTGTTAGACAAGTTATTTTCCTATTACTCATTTGAGAGAGAGACAGAAGGAGCTCGTATTCAAGATCAACTGGCTTACCGTCCCTATAAACCACGAGGAGGTTTACATGATGAGCCTTCTTTCGGATGGGGTTGTTGAGTCACACATCAACTGTAGTCAAAGATTCTTACTTTGTAATATTCTTCTATGAGATAATTAAACGATTAAATGGCAGACTATTTTGCATTTCCATGAGGTGGTTCGATGAGGATACACGTCCTCAACAAATATTTAAATACAGAAATAATAAAAGCCCAAAAGTTAAGCCAAGTGGGCGTGCATACAGATGATCTGTTTTTGATGCAATAGAGAATGATTTAAAAGAAAACACCATTTCCTCTTCACTTGATGCTTGCTGTTTTGATGGGCAGAGAGGCACAAGGATCTGCTACCCACAGATTCGGCCGTAACATTCAACATCTCTCTCTCTCTCTCTCTCTCTCTTATTACTGTATCAGTAATCAACATATACAGCTTGGTGGAAATCCATTTTGAAAGTCATGATAGGCAAGAGAACTCGTTCATCAGTTCTTTAAATTAATAAACCTTTTGAGAGATTTAGAAATGCATGCATAGTGAGCTTGGACATTGTTTCCATCTTCATTCCGGGAGGCGCTTCTTGCGTGCACTTTCACCCTGGCAGATTTTCAGATATGCACGCTCCCGGTGTCAAACTCGACACCTGCAAATTGAAGGCTACTTTTTTTCAGTCGACCCCTGTGGACACGAGAGTCACGTCGTGATTCCTTGAGCGAACTTGGCGGCTTGTTTCTCTTAACTGGTTCTTCTTTTAGACTTTGCTACACATAAACTAGCAGCCAGAACCAGAAGCATCATCACCTGCATGTCCTGCGGCATAAGGTCCGCAGGCCTTTCACTTCTTTTTATGGTTGGTTCCTGTTTCAGCTTTGTGGCGAAAGATATAAACTTTGGATATTGAACTGTACACCTCTTTCTACTTGAAGTTCGATCCAACCCTTTTAATACGAGAAACAATCGCTTTAAGTAACAATATATATGGAAAACATCAGTGGTTACTTGTTCGACCATTACTTTTCATACCCATGAATATAATCTTTTAAGATAGTAAGAATATTTAAAAAGTTATGAATGATAATTACATTCATGCTACGGAAAAGAAATGATCGAACATTATCGGACAACATGAGTCATTATATAGGAACCAATTACACACACTCTCTCTCTCTCTCTCTATATATATATATAGATATAAGATCCATGATCAGCTATTGAATTTGTGACAAATACCTTAGGAACCAATCGTCCAGCTACATCTGGGCTACGTTCCACCGAGTTGGTTGGACTACAGGTCTACTTATTTGGCACTTCAAGCAAGTCTCCTTGAGTTGTCAAAATTTAAAATTTATGTACAAATCGTCTGGTTTTTTTCTCTTAACATGGTCACGATCAAATAAAAGGAATTGATTTTCCAAAACTAATTGCTGCCATTACAAAATGTCAAAGGTGGTGGCCTACTGGGAATTATGTATGTTTTTGACTACCAAGCAATTGAGTTATTTGTTTGTCAATATTTCCTCCTCTTTTTTGTAAATTTTCAAATATAACAAAGAAATGGAAACTTGATTTCAAAGCGGAAAAGAAAAATGCTGTCAAGGATCCATAACCACTCAGATCATATCCATCCACTAATCCCGTAGGCCCATCTACCAGGCATAATGGTCAAGGGAACTGTACCGAACATGTATTCTCCATAGAGTTGTTGGCATGGATGCATATCCACGTGCATGCACACACGGACACACATACGTTCGTACACACACACATATATACACACACACATACATTATATATATATATATACATATATACACACATAAACGTGTATTGTTCGAAGACCACATAAACATAAGGAATCCTGAAAATGGAACTCTTCAACAAGCCTTTTCTTTTTAGCCGATCGCTTGGCCAAAAGTTTTCTAGTATGAAATAGATTTCTTATGCTTTAGGATATGCTATGATCCTTGTACTCAAATTACAAGCTAAATCCGGATTTTATATATTAATTTTCAAACCCTTATATGGGTATAGCCATACAGGTACGTACGTTAATCAAGACTAATAACTCCTGTGTAACTACTAAAAGGTCATTGTATATATAAATACAAGTGTATAACACTGACATTCTTTAACTACTTATATGTTAAATGAATTTTATCTCAGGTCTAAGGACCATACATACTATCATGGTCTAAATGGAAGTACTATTAATGTTGATGTACCTTGTTATTGTAATTTAATCATAACGTTCAACCGACTCTTATCATGTAAGAGGCGTTTGTTTATACTGGTATAAGACTCATCAGCTTATTCTCAATAATCACATATTAATCATGATTTAGCGCAACGATCTTGACAAGATTTGTAACTCTCAATTTGTATTCTATGATTGCTAAATATTTAGAATATTTGAATATGAGTGCTCCATCACTCGTATTCCCAACTATTTGATAATGAATTATTTTCTGCAATACCCAAGGGATGATTGCAAACCACAAAAGTGTCAATGCTTAATTTAAATATCTCAAGTACGTAGTGCCAAAGGTAATTACAGTACCATCTTTATTTGTCTCTTAAACACATGTTCTAATCCCATTAGATGGGGCAAAACTTTGATAACAAGGAATATGTATATATACACACACACATAAAGGATTTGTTTACGCATATAACGAATCTTTATGCACAATTCTGCTTCTAAAAAGAGTATTTATGCAAATAACTCTTTTCAATAACAGGCCTTGAAAGAGTTGAGAGGCTTATGGTTCAGCACAAAGTGGACCTCGGTCTGGACCCAAAACCAGGTCATTTGATCGCCTGATTTGTGCACATTCAGACCGTAATGCCGGAGCCCACCTACGATTTCGATCACAACCAATTCATTTTCCTTTCTAATTAGGCCAAAAATAAGGCATTTTCTCATAATCAGATTTGGTTAGATTAGACACTTAAATGGTTACCTTTTCTTCCACACCGATGCCGAAGCACATCAATATCGGCTGGGAGTAATGCCCCTCAATACCTTGTTGTGTATGCTCTTACAACTCTTTTGTTCAGTCCATCTATCTATGTATATAATGAAAGCATTAATTCCACTACTTGTTTTTTGTCACGTTTTGTAAAATTACATGTTTTTTTATTTAAATATTTTAATTTTTTTATGGAGATATAAATGCCTGAAAGTCAAGGATCATAATAGGGATCACATGTGTCTGCTCCTCTAAATGTGGGGAGTCCTTTCTACATTTTAGGGAAGGCAAAATTATTGATGCATAGTTTTAGGTCGTGTACTACTAATAATTAATGTGACCATGCATTAGGGTTTTGTATTATAATAAGATCCTTTGGGGAAGGAAGATCAAGTTACATTTTATATAACACATGAGTGAACTCGTTTTCACAACCACTGTTTAGCAGCTTTTCAAAATTGAAATTTATGGTTGAGATCTAACATAATCCGGTGTACGACTTGGACTGTCCTCATAGTATTCTACAGTTCGAACCAATGCAGTAAATATGGTAGCATACCTCACGTATTGTACAAGGATGGATACATATATACACATACACTAACATATTATAAATCTTTTCGGTTACAGTGGAGAGGCAGAAGCCATACTTGCGTCCGGTTATCAAACTCATGACCTTCAACTTGTGAATCGAACTCCTAACCAGGTGAGCTATTGCTCTTTGCGCACATTCACTGACATATTGCTTTATTTCTTGAAAGTTGTGTTCTTGTAGACATTTGATGCAGTAGAACAATCTTCAACAAGCTCAAAGCTGACAAATAAAACATAAGAAAGCAAGATCTCAAGTTCAAATCTTGCGAATAGAGCTGTGAGAGAGTTAATCAATATCCAAACCAGATTAGTTGGGGTCCTTGTGGGTTCTTGGAGACTTGTGGTTTAGACCAAGAAAGAAACACAAAAAGGCATTCAATAGAAAAAAATAAGTATATAGACATAAGAACATAGAGACAATGCAAAAAAAGAAAAAGAAAAGAAAATAGCAAAACGCAGAAATTATCATATAGTAGGTGTATATTGTATCACAAGGTGTGACACATACAGACAGATAAATAGATAATGATGATATACATATAAACCTTATGGTTCAGTATATTCCAAAGGCCAAAATGATATATTTTTTCCAAGCAGAAGTGACTCAAAATAACTGAAGGCCTCAAGTGAAAATCGGATTTATGACTAAACAATTTAGTGAAAATCGGATAATTTAAAACTCAAAAATTTGGTGCCTAAGTCTAAAAGATTTGGGCCTTTTTGTGGGCCTACAAATATTGATACTGCAGCGAGTTTAACTTTGGGAGCCTTGCGTTCTCTTCTTCCGGAGACAATATCGCAGAAGTTAGCCCTGATATCAGCGACTGGTCATCGTTAAACTCGACCAGCCCCTGATATTTCAAAAACCACCAAGAGATGTGATTTTGACGTATCATATGGCCTGCTCATTCTTTTGAATCATGGATTTCACATAACTATTTGAAACAGAAGTTGCATAATCAATCAATTATTGAATCCGCTACTCTCTCTCTCTCTTTCCCTTTTTCTCTCGCGGTGTGGTTGTAGGCAGTTTCGTGATTTTCTAATGACTAAAGAAGATTAAAAGAGAGAAAGAAATGATCTGTACCTTCTGAACCATCAAAGTCATCAAATTTTACAACGGAGATGACATGATTAGTGGAATATATACTTGATTGCCACCACTGTCATCATTATTGGTTGCATTCATTAACTTCATATCCTTTTCGTGACCCAAACTGCTTTAAAATGAGTGGTTCACTATGACTCGTGGCCCCGTACAGTGGGAAATTAGGAGAGGAGAACCAAAAAAATGGCAAGAATGCAATCTCAGCCATAAAATACAAATCGACGAAGGATAAAGATAAAGAGTAAATGCATTGAATCTAATGTGGTTCCAGGGATGGCGTCAAGTCACTCCTACTTTCATGGGGAAGAAAAAAGCAAACTTTATTTTATTAGAAAGCATCAATTCGAGCAAATTACAAGAACTTCCTCATGTCATTTAATTTCATGCAACTCAAATATCCTGAGCTTATATATACTTTTAATAAATGAGACTCCAAGGAGACGCAAGTGGGTTTCCTAAATTATATAGAGGTCTTAAAAAAACAAGAGAATTCTAGATAAATGAAATACCCACCTAAACGTAAAGTGTACAAGAGGCGACTCCAAAAAATCTTCATCTTAGATTGAATTCTCTTGTATCTTTCAAGGTAGTCACAAGATTGATGAGATTCATCCACTGAGTAGCTAGCTAGTGGCCCCAGCAGTTCTCTCTGGTGGCTCCTTAGAAGTGCACCGTAGTTCCATCGAAAACTGTGCGACTCCACCTCATCCTTGTGTGTGAAAGAATCCCGAGCGAGAGTCAGTTCTCAAAAGAGTATTCCCTCACTTACAAGCGTTCTGAGTTCCTTGGCAAGTCTCTTCTGTGTTCTTTTTCTTTGCAAGCACCTTTTCTTCGTTCTAGAAGGGCGAGAAGGTCGGTCTACCACATCATTTGGTTTTGAAGCTGTACTGTCGAACCATATTCGTCAAATTTTAGTGTAACCAAGGTCTCAACATGCAACTCCATTATGAAAATCCCCTTTTCGTTTATATCCTCAACGTGGCTACCGCCTCCTCTCATGTGTATTGTAACTATTTTCCAACTATTCCAACATTTAACATCGGCTTCTTGGATAGCCTGTCAAATACAAAGAAGGCCTTCTTTCGACCAGATAGTCATCGGAGTTACTTGAGAATCGCATCGAGGAACACTAAAATCAAGAATCGGGCTTGCAATAGTTCAAATAACAACGTAGAAGCCGGATCGGGGGACCAAGGACTCTTGAGAGGGTCTCGGATGTCAGCATCGATTATAGAATCCTCTGTTGTCACGTAAAAGCAGTTACCACCTCGACTATAACTGTTTGCCTCTATCATTCTACCAACTAATACTATTATGATGGTGAAATGATTGGCCATCATTACTGTTCGCCACTTTGGTGAAAACAAGTGAACGAAAATAAGCACCCGTAGGCTATTTTTGTAGTTTCCCGATTTAATTTTTTCGAATATAAAGGACACCCATAAATGCCTTCACGATACGAACCGAGTCTTTGACAACAATCTTACTCCAAGATAATGTCATGAGATTTTCCAAAGCCTAAGAAACCTCGTTCGTTTAAAGAGACTCCTGACTCAAGCAACATAAGTGAGAGAAGTCATCACACTCAAAGGGATGCTTACAAATGTGGGATCCAAGTGGATTTTTAAATGCCCAGTATTATGACTCTAATTACTTTATGAGCCAACATGCCCATTCAACCCATGTGGTGCTGTAATCTTTCTCCATTTAATTCAAAAGATAGGTAGTGGGTATTAGTTTTAAGATTTATAGGTAAGTAGGCAATCTTTGAGCTGCCCAATACTCTAATTGTAACTACAATGCAGTTTCATGCATTTTTATTTATATTTATACCCACTTTCACCACTATCATTTGTAAATTTCTGCAATATTCTCCTACCAATTTACAAATACATTTTTCAAAAACACTATCTTGAAAACCTTATAGTTTCAGCATAGGTGTTTGGCGATTAAACCTACACCTAGTAAGAGGTGAGTTCCCACTCATCCGAATTGAAATGATAGATAAGCTTTGAACCATCTTATACATTTGAACAAGTATACATAACTTACATATAGGGTTTATGTCCCAGTGGAGTTACTATATACATTGGCACAATTATAAAGGCGTTGTGTCCACGTATCCTCTTCCATGAGTGCTTTTGAAGTCTAAGCCCAAGACTCCTAGAAGTGGCCACACTTCACACTCATATAGGTAGACTCCATCAATAATGCCTCCCATAAGAGCATCCTAGCAGAAATATGCTACGGGTCTATTAAGAGTGTAACTCAACTTATTCCTTTACTTTATGGGACCAATAATGTACTTTAACCCATTGAACTCACAACTTGATGTTATTTAAGCCTGAGTCGGGTTTCTATTATCGGATATTTATTTAGTGGACTTGATACCCATCCATCTTGATGCTTTTAACACCAAGTCCCTTGTCAGACCCTTTGTTAAGGAATCTTCAAGATTCAATTTTGACCTTATATAAGAAATAAATATGATTTCATTCTTAATAAGAATTTTTTACATAACTGTGCCTCAGACCAATATGTCTGGATTTCCCATTATACACATGGCTATAAGCCTTGGATAACATATTTTGACTGTCACAACTCATCGATATTGGAGTCAATGGTTTTAATAATATCGGAAAAAAAACTATAATGGAGAGTTCTTTTTAGATATTTTAAAATTCTTCATATTGCAAACCAGTGGTCCCTACTTGGTTTACTAGTGTATTGACTTAGACGACCAATCACATATGAAATATCTGGTGTAGTGCTAGCCATCACATACATCAAACAACCAATTAGCCTAGCATATTCCAATTGTGAAACCGAACAATATCAATTTTGAATTTGGATCAAACAAAGTTGAAATGAGCACATAATCAAATTCATTAAACCTTTTTAATACCTTTTTGATGTGATGAGATTGAGACAACTCGATTTCATTTCCTTTTCTAAGGATTTTGATTTCCAAAATTACCTTAGCAATTCTCAAATATTTTATGTCAAAATTCTTTAAAAGAAAGCCTTTTACTTTTCCAACTTCATTCAAATCGGTACCAAATATAGCATATCAACAACATGCAAACAAATGATGATACCTTTGTCATAATAGAATTTGCTATACAAACATTTCTTTGTTTTATTTATTTGAAAACCATTAGCAAGTACTACTTCATCAAATTTTTTGTGCCATTACTTAGAGACTTATTTTAAACCATATAATTTAAAAAGGTTGTTTTAACATCCATTAGGTGAATAACCAAATTATGTATAGAGGCTAAAGCAATCAAAACTCGAATAGAAGAAATTCTAGTTACAGGAGCAAAGGTATCAAAAAAGTCAACATTTTGTTTTTGAGTAAAACCTTTTGCTACTAATCTTGCTTTATATTTTTCAATTGATCCGTCAGGGTTATATTTCCTTTTAAAAATCCATTTGCAACCAATTGGTTTTGCTCAGGAGGTAAATCTACTAAAACCCAAGTATTACATTTTGTAATTGAATTAATTTTAATTAATGGCTTCTTTCCAAACTAAACTACTCAAATCCTCATATGAGTTTTCACAATAATTTCTTGAAGAAATATTTTCTAAAGAAATATTTTCTGGAAGATTGTTTGTTTCCGTAGTTTCAAAGGAAATATATGTTCCAAAATTTGAAGTATTTTTTAGTTTCCATTATTGTATTATGATCACAGCCATCACAACGCCAAAACAAGGAACCTATAAGCAAAGACTATCGCTCAAATGGGTAGACATCACAATAAAACATACAATCGTAAGTTTTGGTTCCTATTTTTCTCTTTCTTAGGGATCAGGAAGCATAACCTTAAGCTAGACACTCCCACACTTTTAAATATTTTAGAAAATTAGGCACTCTCTAACCTTTCCATAATTCATAGGGTGTTTACTACCGCTTTCTTATGAGGTATCCTATTTTTGTAAAAAAAGCGTGCAGTTAAGAATACATTTCTCCCCAAAGGTTATCTAAAAGCCGAGGAACTAACTAGCATAGCATTCATCATTTCTTTTAATGTCTCCCATTCTTTCTTTTAGGTATCCCATTTTGTTGTAGAGAATAGGGAGCTATGATTTGGTGAATGATCATGGTGGATTCAAAATAACTTGGATCATAGTATTTTCCTCCCCTATCTGTTCGCAAGCTTTGGATTAAAGTTTTTTTTTTGAGTTCTACTTTAGATTTGGAAATCTTGAATTTTTCTAAAGCTTAATATTAAGAAGATATCAAGAACACATTACAAAATCTTATGCAATCATCGATGAATGTGATAAAATATTTCATGCCACCAATACTTGGCCAGCCATGCAAGTTACAAACATTGGAATGAATCAAATCTAATATTTTAAAACTTCTTTCTACCTTTTGGAAAGGCAACCTAGTGATTTTTGTGCACATATAAGTTGAACATTGTTTATTAGGTCTTGAAACTTTAGGTATTATATTAGATCTCATCATATCCTCTAATCTCCTAAAGTTTACATGACCTAATCTATGATGCCATAAATCAAACGATTCAACAATGTAAGCAAAAACATTTATTTCATTCATAAGGTTCAACTTAAACATGTCATCACACAAATAACCTTTCCCACAAACATGTCACCTTTAGATAATATAAATTTGTCTCCTTCAAAAAACGACCTAAACCCATATTTATTCAAAAGAGAAACAAAAAGTAAGTTCTTTCTAACATTCAGAATATACAAAACATCAACATCAATTAAGGTTAAAGATTTATCTGAGGTAAATTTGAGTTCTAAGGAGCCATTTCCTTTGAGACATTTTCCATATACAAAACGGGTCCGTCATCTTCATTGATGGACTTGAAGAGACCTTTGTCTTTGCATATGTGTTGGGTCGCACCTGAGTCAACCCACCATGCACCAATGTCCTCAACAATGTTCACTTCGATTATAACCGCAAAAGGTTCTCCTTAGACTCAAAACTTTGTTTGTTAATTCTCTTGAAAAACTGACAATCTTTTTTAAAATGTCTGGGTTTTCCACAATGGTAGCAGTGACCTTTCTTTTTCTTGGTTTTGATATCTTATCATTTTTGCTTTAAAATTTGTTAAACTCTCTATTTCTCTTTTGCTTAGGTTTATATTCAACTTACTCAGTCACATGGACTTTCTCTTGGGCAACTATTTCTTTAGAAGCTTCTTGCTTTTGGTATTTCTCTTCAAGTATAAGATGGTTCTCAAGTTGCTCAAGAGAAATATCTTTCTTCTTGTGTTTAAGAGTATTTTTGAAATCTTTCTAAGAAGGAGAAAGTTTGTCAATAATTGAGTAAACAATAATTGTATCATCTATATGCATTTTGTGTTGATTAAAATGATTCAAAATCCGTATGAGGTCATGAAATTGCTCCATGACGGATTTTTCATCAATCATTTTGAAATTGATGAAGCGAGTAACTAAGAATTTCTTATTTGTGGTGTCTTTAACCATGTATCTCACTTCAAGCTTTTCCCAGAGGTCCTTCACACTTGGAGAGTCCTCGTAGAGATTGAACAAAATGTTCAACATTCCATTGAGGATGTGGCCAATGTAGATATAATCATTATTGTCCAATTTATGGCATTGACGAGCCTTCTCCAAGGTTTTGTCCTCATTTTCTTATGACATGGGATTGAACAACACATATATTATCTTGAGAATGGTAAGTAGGAAGTGCATCTTTTTCTGCCAATGAAGAAAGTTTCTTCCATCAAAATGATATAGCTTGATGAAGTCTATAACCATGTCATGTAAAGATGCCATTAAGAGGAACAAGTTCATTAACAATGCAAAATAGTCTAAAGATTGTTGGCAACTTTGCTGAAAATATGTAAACCAAAATACTTTCTCTTTGAGGCATGCAGAGAACTATCCTTTAGGTTATTTTGTCGCCCCTAGATTTCACTTTTTCAAATGCAAAGGACATCGACAAATGCCTTGAGGATATAACAAAGAACCTTCGGCTTGCCTTGCACAAGTTGAATCGAGTCTTTGACAATACCGGTACTCCAAGATAATGTCGCGAGGTATTCTAGGGCCCAAGAAACCTCGCTCATTTAAAGAGACTCTTTTGACTCAAAGAATATAGGTGAGGGAAGTCATGAGGCTAGAAGAGATGCTTATGGATGTGGGTTCTCTGTCTTTGGCCATGGACCAAGTGCCCTTTTATAGGCATCCAAGTGGCTTTTCAAATGCCCATTATTATGGCTCTAATCGCTTTATGAACAGCATACCCATTCAACTCATGTAGTGTTATAACCTTTCTCCATTTAATTGAAGAGATAGGTAGTGGGTATTATTTTCAAGATTTACAAGGTAAGTAGGCAACCTTTGAGCTACCCAACTCTCTAATTGTAACTTTCATGCAATTTTAATTACATTTACACCCACTTTCATCACTATGATTTGTAAATTTCTACAATAATTACTAGCAACATCTTCTTCACCAACTACAAGAGGCACACACATATCCTTTTGATTTGTTTTAAAAAACAAGGGGCATCACCAAAAAATAGTGGAGTTGTGGCATTCTCAACCTGATCTAAGTTAGACAATGACTATGTTGATGCCTATCTGATCTAGTAATCTAGGCTTGAACCCTGGCTATCAAGAGTCGCATCTCGATCAAGGAGCATTCCATAGGTTTAGAAGATTGACACTATTAAAAGTTAGAGTATTCTTTTATTTTTCTGTTTGTTTTGGCATGCACCAATCAAGAAAAGGTTTGAGCCAATATAGCTTCCCAAGGAAAAAGGTTTTCTTATTAGTCATATCAAGAATTCTTCATGCTTGAGAACCATACTCAAACATGGCCTAACCTATGCCCATATAGGGTTATTTTCTATGGCAAGGACTTGAAAAATTTCCTATGGCAAGTGAATGAGTACATCAAGGTCGGAGAGATTAGACGGGAGGATAGGATGATCGGTACGACAAGATCGTTCCTCAAGGGTGATGCCCTTCTTTGGTGGAGATGACTCTCCACAGATATCGACCGGGGACTCTGCACCATTAACACTTTTAATAACTTTAAACTGGCAATATGGAGGTAGTTCCTTCCCGAGTACTTGGAGTACTTAGCTAAAAAAGAACTCATGTGATTGAAATATGATCGATCTATTCGTGAGTACATCAATCGGTTCACCTCTTTGATGCTGAACATCTCGAGCATGGTAGAAGCGGATCATTTCTTCTTTTTTATGAACGAATTAGAGCATGAGGTAGAGCGTGAGCTTCGGCAAATGTGAGTGAAAGATTTGGCATCGGACCTTAGTGTGGCTGAATGCCTAGCAGATGATGAATTGTGGAAGGAATACCGGCCCCATCATCCCTAAAGTCCGAAGAAGTTTGTAAATAATAATGGTGACACGACGTCATTCAATCATGCATAAAGGGACTATGCGCAGAAAGGGGGGATGATCACAAGCCGCCCCAAAATGAGCACGGTAGAGGTAAGCCAAATCAAGATAAAGAGAAGGTCGTCATCAAATGTTACCATTGCCAAGAGAACCACTATTCGCGAGACTGACCCATGGAACCATCCACCCAACAGGTGAATGCAATGACCATTGCGAAGGCTCCGAAGGTGGCAAATGGGGGTGAAGAACCAGTATATTACTGCGGTGCACTCCAAGTACTTAAGGCACACCACCAGTGTCACTCGGTACCTATGAGTAGTTCAAAGTGAGAGTGTGGCTGAAAGAGACGAAGGCCCGAGCCATGATTGAGGATATGTCAAAGACGCTCTTGATAAGGTGAATCAAGTTTGCAGTGAGGCAAACAATTTTATCCTCTTAATCGGAGACCGGCGTACACAAACAAATTTTTGTGTAGCAGACGTTGATCACCCCATGGTCTTGGGGTTGACATTCCTCCATGTGGAAGATGCTCGCCCCAACCTTGTGGAGCAATGTATCTACTTTGAAGATGACAGTGATCGGGATAACACCACCTCTTCATCGTCAGGCGAGTCGAAGGAGAGATGACTCTTTGGCTTAAGGTTGATACGACCTCTCATGACCCTAAAAGGTACAAAAGGGACAATATTTACTATAGTTGCCTCATCAAGGGAACCCCCTAAAGCATGACATCGTCCCAAGCCCCACTAATGATGCAAAGTTAAAGTGATGCTTTGATGCGAAACACAATGGGTTCCGAAGTGGAACATGTACGATCAAATAGCCATTGATATGGGATATGGTCAAGATGTTGTCGATGATGGCAACAATTCGAGTGGGGGAGAACGTGACCCTTCAATTGTAAATTGTACATAGCCTTTTGGCTCTTGTAAAAACTCTCGTTTTTGAGACAAGAGTCGAAGAAAATTGTGTTGCGTGTTGGGACCACACAAACTCTTGTTTTCTATAAAGAACTCACATTGCCTTAAGTTTATGTGCACTTGTTCTCTTTGCCTCTTGCCTTTGCCATTTGGGTGTGTAAGTCTTTGAGTGTCAACTCTTTGGCAATCGTGACACTCAGGGAGAGACTCTCACGTTCTGTTTGGGTTGACAGTGACTGACTGCAACACTTAAATAGTGGAGTTGTGGCATTCTCAACCTGATCTAAGTTAGACAATGACTATGTTGATGCCTATATGACCTAGTAATCTAGGTTTGAACCTCGGCTATCAAGACATCTTCTGGTCAAGGAGCATTCCATACGTTTAGAAGATTGACATTATCAAAAATCAGAGTATTCTTTTCAGTGCTTGTTTTCACATGTACCAATCAAGAAAAGGTTTGAGCCAGTATAGCTTTCCAAGAAAAAAGGTTTTCTTATTAGGCATATCAAGAATTCTTCACGCTTGAGAACCATACTCAAACCTGGCCTAACCTATGCCCATATAAGGTTATTTATAATGTTTAGGTGATTTTGTGGGTTCCTTGAAATCCTTGAACAAAGTCCATCGAGATCTAGAGAAAGATTGTGGGTGATGTGAAGCGTTTTGAGAATGTGACCCTCCTGAGAAAGAATCGAGAAAGAAGTAAAACTGTACCACAGGCAAAAGAAAGGATAAAAGGAAAATGAATGGTAAAGAAGTAGCTACCCTTTTGAAGAGAAGATGTTGTAGAAATGAAGTTGTAGAAAATCAGAAGTCTAAAAAAAACGAACAAATAGAAAAAGTAAACCATAAACAATTGAAATGATTGATTGCTTGATTGGTGCTATTGACCTCCTCATGCTTCTGTTTTATACAGCGAGGGAGGAGGGAGGTGGCTGTAGAAAAAGCCTTTCAAATTTTGTCCGTTTTCTTTTTCTGATGGCGTTTCGAGCTTTAATTTTTTTATTTTATTGTTGTTTCTCAATCATCCAGATCATGAATATGATCTAGGTCGTCATTTCTGGTAACCCATTATGATAATGAATATTTCCATTCTAGTAAATCCCTTGGATTTCCGTGTGGAGCCCTTCGCAACGTGTATGATTTTGTCTTGAACAATATGTTATAAGCATATAAAATGTTTTGGAACTACAAAAAGAGTTTAAAATATGGGGGCCTAACTTAGTTGGGTTTGTGTTCTTACCACGACCCACCCTTTGCTAATTCTATTAGAAGAAACTTGTATGAATAAGAATATGAACGCTTTATTGGTGAATATGATGCACTAAGAAGAAACTGTGGATGAATGAGAATAGGAAAGCTTTGTTGGTGAATATGATGCATAAAGAATACGTCAGGTGATCTACGTTGAACTTAAATTCAAATGAGGAAAAATAATATATTAAAGAGAAGTGTGTACAAGAAAGATTTAAATAAGGTGCAGTATGCATGCAGTAGGACCTCTTTGAAAAGATTTCTCGTTTTTTCTCTGCTTCTCAACAAAGATATAAGTAGTTTAGGACTAATTTTTCAAAAGACTAAACACGTCGAAGTTGAAAGTGACTCTGAGATGCTACTATCCTATCTTCGAGATGGCGAATTTGGTTTTCATCCTGTTCACCGGCTGCTTGCCAAAATCCCGGCACTGTTGCAAAAAGATTGGCAAGTAATTTTCCGGGATATCTACCGTAATCAGTACGTTGATTGACTGGTAAAGCTCGGTGCAAGACAAGAACTAGACTCAAGATGTGACATACTTAACCTCAAGAATTGGGACCCTCTTTGCTTTTGAGCTCAGTGGCGAATCTACAAACTCTTTCAGGGTGAAGTGATAGTTCCTTAAATGGTTCGGGTGGAGCGAACTATGTCTTATGGATCACACCATGAGCTATAGACTTTAAGTTGATTTTCAAAATTTTGGATGGGACGAATGCTCCACCTCGGCTCAATATAGATCCGTCGCTACGTAGGCTCCTAAGTTGGCAAACATGTAAAACTCAGGGCTTAGCACTCCTCTATTTACAAAAAGAAGAAAGAAGAAGAAGAAGAGAGCCGTATTTTGGAAGAAAAGAATCTACTTGACTACATTGCTTCTTCGGTTTGTAAAAAACCCCATTAGTTCACACTTAAGGGCTGTAAAGCGAGCTCTCAGTCTCTTTCATTATCTCGCGACCTCATGGCTTGTTGCATCAACTGACGAGCTGAACTCCAAGTGGCGATTTGTACGTTCGTTCGTGTAAATGTTGTGTCATTTCGTGTTCGTGTTAGAAACAGGTGAATATAGACATGCCCGATTTTTATGTTAGGAAAAGACATGAACATGGGCGTTTTCTGCTTGTGTTTCTCTAAGGTGTTTTTAGAGATTTTGTATTTTGGAACCAGTTTGTGCCAAAAGTAATCAACACGAACCTGACCTGACATACTTTTCTTAGCCTGGATGGACACAAACATAGATTTTTGTGGTTGTGTTGGTTTCACCTTTCCTGTGTCGTGTCTGACAGTGCCAGAGGTAAACTGGAAAAGCCAATTAGACCCATTGGCGGTCCTTCTTCGACACCTACGCGCACATCAATATACACTTATAGAGAGAGAGAGAAAGAGAGAATAAAGGCAGGGTACCAAGGGAGTATATACACCTCACCCTAGTCATCCAATCTTTCTTGATGTACAGTTAGAAATGATGCTATCAAGGTATCGTTCTTATATGAAATAATGGTACTCAAAGAGTATATCCTATCATTCTTTTATAATATATATATATATAGAGAGAGAAAAGGGATAAATGCTCAAATTTTATTCGTGTTCAAATCTACTCAAATACTTTTACCATTTGATTAGCATTATATATATATATATGTGTGTGTGTGTGTGCATGCATGTGCTTGCATGCATGCATATACATCTATTCATGCTTAAATCCACTTGAAGTTTTTTACTGTTTCAAAAGTATTTAATGTACCTTATACATTAATTATAAAATATGAGGTACTTTTAACTTTTAAAATTCAAATCTTCATCATTGATCACGACAATAAAACATGAAGTAATTTGAGCATGAATGAGCGTACTCATATACCAATTTCTCCATATTATATATATATATATATTAAATTTAAAGAAAAATAGAGGACAACAAAAAACCCATAAGAAATATTTGATTTTTGAGATAGATGGTCAAGATGATAAAAACATAAAACATAATGCAAAGTACAAAAGTCAACTGTATTTTAAATTCAAATTTTCGTCGTAGATCATATGAATCAAATGGATGAGTTCCTTGTGGTTCTTTTGGGATTCCTTAGATTATATATACACACGAGCTTGGGGTTCGGTTATGAGATAATGAAGAAGTTACGCATTTCCGGTCCTGAACCCGCTAAAGTTGAAAATTTGTAGCTCAAATTCGTTTTTATCGTCTTAGCAAGGGCACCTCTAGCTCAACTTCTCTTGGCTATGCTTTCTAAGCTTGGTGAACTTAAGCTCAGTTCGTGTCTAGCTACGTGCACATTCACTCCTTTATCGATACGACTCGATACGAGACAAGAGAGTCGTACCGTTCGAACCTCTGGCCGACACGAGACGCGACGTCGGAGATTGGCATGGAGGTCCCCGTCGAGATAAGTACGGCCATCTGCGGGCCCCACGCCAACAAAACAGCTCATCCGCGGGCCCCACCAAAACCGAAGGACGGACCGTAATGCTGCAGCTCCTTTTGTCTCGTTCTCGCGGCTTGCCAGCTCATCCATGACGTCATCACTCGATACAGGGGACCCACCCACGTGGACGTCGTGGCAGCCTCGTTACCCTTCTTTGGTTCACGACAACTGAATTCTTACAATAGAGAAATAATTTTAAAAGAATACACCATCTTTGCATTTTCAAAGCTTCACCCAAGAGTAAATAATTTTAAAAGAAAACGTCATCTCTCTCTCTCTCTCTCTCTCTCTCTCTCTCTCTCTCTCTATATATATATATATATATATATATATATATATAGTTTATTCTTTAATAAAATGCAAAACTGCCTAAATTTTGAGATAAATCACCGGCTTTCGATCCTTGATTTAACATGATGATCGTCCTGTTGTTACGGTGTATCATGTGAAGAGGAAATCTTAATAGAACAGCTTTTCATATAGTTGAACTTGGATAAGAATGAGAAACATACTTTATATAGCTGAACAGCCTTTCATATATTAGCTTGAATCAAGTGTGAAATCGATGAAAAACATCAATTTTTCTTATCCCAAAGCCCTTTTATTTATTTCAAATTTTTTTGACCAAATCGCCGTGGTTTAGATGAGAAGAGAGCAAAGCGGTCAGTGGAGAACCATTGCCGGCCATGGTCAACACTCAAAAATGGCAAAAAAGGTTCCAGTTGGGCATGTCAGGCATGCATATCCTACATAAGCTGTCACGTCTGACAGTGTGTATTATGTGTTATGTTAGGATACATGTCGTGTCTTGAATTCCTATATTAGAAAAATGGTTTGTGTTTGGGCAGGTTTCAGGTTGATTTTGGATCTTGAACTAGGTTCGTTTAAAAAGTTTCAAGTTCAGACCAGGTTTTGTACAACCTAAGAACACAGAATACCTATAGCATTGTCCAATTTGGGTTAGAGATGATTTTAGGTGACGGTTTAGATCCAAGATAATTTATTTAGATTTAGATTGGGTTCTGGATCATTTTAGGGTCGTTTGAGATTCAATTTAGATCCAATTTATTGTGTTAGACTCATTATTGAATAATTTTAATATTATTATTAATTTAATTGTTTAGATATTGAAATTGAAAGTTTTGGTGATGATAAAAGTGGTTCAATGGTTTGGAGTTTGGATCTTGGTACTCCTTCAAGTAGGAGGTTATATATTCTTTAATAGAACCATGTTAGAAGTTATTTTGTTGTTTTAAATGTATATAAATATTAACTATTTTATTGATGGTTCTTAAGTGATGTTCAAAATTATAGTTATTTAATATGCTTTTGAGGTAAACTCATTTTAGGGCTTGGTTCATGAAGAGCATGTTTTGATATGCATGTGTTGATATAAAATAGTACTTGAACATTGTATATGGATTTGGATATATGTAGATCCATGTATGAGTTTGTGAATGTGATCTAATGTAATTAGTTTTGAAACATAATGATGTGTGAATACATAAGCCATACTTGTGTGGTTTGTATGGGTCTCCAGAGACTGGTAGGTCTCTCGAGTATTTTGGCTTGGGATGTATATAGAGGTATTCTCGGGCACTCTATCATGAGAGTCGGCATGGTTTGACCATCGTGGACGGAGTGACTAAGGTCGCGTAAGGGATGGCCAGACAACTCCCATGGCCTTATGACAAACACAATATGAGCTATGACTATTGTAACTCTTTGTGCGTGTGAGTATTTGTGTATGAGTTTGAGAATATGAATTCAAATGTGAATATTGTTTTGTTACAAAATATTCATGAAATTTGCATGCTTTTGGTATGAATTATGTTAAATGATGTATAACTTTTCTACTAAGCTATGAGTTGAAACTCATCCTATCATTTTATAGTTCATCCTAAAGCTAGCACTTGTAGGATGCACAAAGTACTATAGTAGTTGATCGAGTTACATTTTTTATATGGTACGATTTAGATGAGTGTTAGATGATTTAGATATTCATGGTTATATTCAGTACATCCCGTACCATTTTGACTAGATTATTTAGACTTGTGGACATTTGATATATTTAAGCTTGACATTTTATTGGAGCTTGGTTATACTTTTCTTTGGTTGCCACTCACACTCACATGAGAAGCAGTCACATAGCATCGATTCGGGTAGTGTAGTACTTGCGAACCGTGCGAATGTGATACTACGAACTGAGTTGACGTACCTAGATTTTTGCCATTTTAGCTTTAAGGAAGCTTTTCTTGAGTTCTCAACAAGTTGCCCTTGGCTCATACCCTTAATTTAGAGTTGTTCATTTTGTAGCACAAAATGCATGGTTAATTAGGAGTGAATTTTCCGTACTTACTTATGAGAAATGATGCTTGCTACAAGTGCTTCTTCTATCCGCACATTGATTGAGTTGCTTCAATGTGCGGTTCGGTCTTCCTAACTAAGCTTTACCAATTAGACATGACAGATTTTGAACCGACCTACATCTAACTAACCCGAAACAGGTCTAACCAGACCCCAGATTGTGAACCAGTTGGTTCAGTTTCAGTTCCACCTTCCATAGAACTGAAACTAGCGGTTTCGGTCGGTTTCATATTTTTTAAATTTTTAATAATTCTTTTGAGTTCCGAGCGGTTTAGAACTCAAATCAAAATTAACTCAATTCTGGTTCGGTATTGATTCTTGGTTCCACAACAACCGATTGAGGTTTACCTGGAACTAACCATGTCTATTACCAATCATTTATTGAATTTTCACAAACATGCCTCGAGCTAAATTTGTTGATATTTATGAATTGCAGTGATCTTCCAACGAAGAAAACACATGAAACTTTATCCCAACACCACGCCCAGCTTTGGCCTTCAATCTTTTTTGTTTGGTCTTCTTAGTTTTAAAATTTCAATCACACTAAGGATGGCTTTCAATCACACTAGGCATGTGCGCATCTTTTTACTATCCGCACACTTTTTTTTTAAATATCAAAATTATCCTTGATCACTTTCTCTCTTTGTCACACTCAATTCGAGCATTTCTCTCTTCATTCCCACCCAATTTCAGCAAGGATCTATCTCGTCAGATCTCTTTGCTTGGGCAACAAACATTTCATTTAGCATTGTTGCATTCTTCGCAGCTGAATAATGCATATTCTTACAAATCTTGTTAAAAAAGAAAGAAAAAATGAGAAAAAGAAAAGAAAAAATAATCAAGAAGAAAAAAATGAAACAAAAAAATAAAATCAATAACAAAAGAAAAAGAACAATAAGAATCAAGAAGAAAAAATAAAAAGTATACTAAAAACAAGAAAATAAAAAATAATGTCAAGTTCTTGACTTTAAATGTTGTATAGGTGTATCTCTACAATGAAAGAGACATGTTTCTTTCCTAAGGGAGACGCACCTAAACCACGTCTTCTTTGTCGAGAATTTAACCTCATTTTTTTCATTTTGATTCAAGGTTGAAAATGAAATCAATATATCAAATAAATGATAAAAATATGTCAAATCAACAAAGCTCCCCACTCAATCACAAAAATCTTTTTCGAATCAATTCCCTTCTTTTTTTTTTCCTTCTTTTTTTATCGGATTCTAAACACTAGGAGATGGTTGATGGTTCAACATTATGTATTGGACTAAATTTCAAGTTATGGGTTACCGAAAAAATGATATGGGACAGTCAACAATAAGAAGAGAATCGGCCAAAGGAGAGAGAGATTTTAGAAACCAACAGTATTTCGATAATTTTCGGATTTTAGTAAGATCAAAATTAGAATTACAGTAAAAAGGGTAGCTAGATAGTAAAAGGGAGACTGCATGAAGACAACCTTCTTCAGTCTCTCTCTCTATGTATAGAGAGAGAGTGTGCATGCTAAATGAATAATGTTCTTATATATAAAAAAGAATTCATCATTAATTTTTGAAATAATAGTAGAGATTTTTTAAAAAATACCGTTTTTACTTTTGTATGTTTATTTAAATCTCCATTGTTTATCCCAAAATATTAATAGTGAATATGTTTAAACTTTTTATGTACCTATGCATTTAACTATCTTTCTCTCTATATATACACTAACTTTCTCTCTCTCTATATCATGATATCAGTGGGCAGTTGAGTTGCCGGGAGATGCATGCATGTGTGTTTTAAGCTTTTGTCTCTTATGTAACTAAGAAAGAGAAAAAGAAAAGATATCTTCCATTGTTGGCTTTATTAACGTGGTGTTAAGAAGATTGTTCAGTTTCTTTCTCTCCCTTTACTCACGCGGGCACCGACAGATGTACATTTAAGACAATTGGAGCTAGCACATGCTTGCTTCAATAGATCAATGGGACCTTTTATATTGAAATGGGTTTAATTTTCGTGGATTTTAAGTGACTAATAGAGCCTACGTATGTACCTCGAAGCTGGAAATGGCCAGTTCATGGTAAATCGGGCCAGTGGTCGAACTTCTGGTTCTATTTTGCTCGGAAGCAGCTGAACCACGACTTGGCCGGGTTTGGCTCCAGCTCAAAATCAACGATTTCGGTCTTCTTCTGGTTCAATTTCTAAAGTTTAAAAAATAGTTATTAATATAAAAAATAAAAGATAAAAACAGGTCCTAACGAAGAGAACGGAACTTCCAATTTGGCTGGTTCCAGCTTCGGTCAGGTTTTATTTTGACGAAAATTGTTATCCGGTGTCAAATCAATCATGTTTCTTTTCAAGATATATGTATAGAGAGAGAGTTGTTAAACATTTTCTCATGTTACACTTTACTAAAGAAAATGATGAACTGTCTAAGATCTTTCTTTCTCTTTATATATATATATATATATATATATATATATATATATATATATATATATATATATATAACAAATCAATTTAAAATCTCCGCTTTTCTTGATATAAATATATATATATATATATAACAAATCAATTTCAAATCTCCGCTTTTCTTCATTTTCCTGTTTTTAAGTACAAAAGAGACTTCAAAAGGGCTCCTTGTGCACTCGCGTGACCCGAAACACGTGTTCTCACTAGACTGACTTGATACATCCCTCCCACAAGAAAAAACGTCCTCTTGTGAGACACAACAGCGAGGCACACATTTACCGAGTGGGCGCTCTTCTATTTTAGAAATTTAGAGAAACCCACTCTATTGATCAACATATTCTTGAAGTACGCAGAAACCACCATGGATATTACGCTTAACCTGCTTATATATGTTGAACGTGTTCTTAGTCATACCCCGGCAAACGCCCGACTTCGGAGTGGTCAAACAAGGTGAGCAAGTATTCTCTAAAGGTTAAGAGAAATACTGCATTATTTGGACCATAGACTATAGGATGGAAAATGATTGGATTAATTACTCCTATATTGACTAGAACAAGAAGAAATTGAAGCACTAGTTGCTGTTAATTTTATAAATAGCAGTCTGTTTAAGGTTCCAAAGTTTGTTAATTAGACATATATTGTGCGCTTTCGGGTGTATTCGGTTTGTGGTTGATCTTGATATTTTATTCTCACAGTTCCAAGTTTTTCATTATGTACCAGACAATAAATCTTTCGCTCGATGTGAAACAATGGATCTAAAACTTCGATTTTAGTAAAAAATGTTGACACCACAAGGAAAGTTTACTATAAGAACTGGATTTATGGGCTTGAGATGAAAACCAAAGTATCTTCTTGTTCGAAATCATGCTTACAAAGCTTATGTAAATTTAAGCCTACAGTTTTAATATAAAGAACCTAACACCACAAATCAAGCATACCTTAATAAGACTTAACTAAATACCTTAAAATTACGGTATCTTTCTCTTTCAAGAGGGTTCACAGCATGTTAAACCCTTGTAAGGATTTTCTTATACACTGTTGTAATGATTTTTTTCTTTCAAATTAACAGTTCCTATTGAAGAGTAGGTGGAATTGCTTTTAGAAAATGGGAGAACATGAACCTCCTCACAGCCATGACTATTCCTAGTAAACCTAAACCTGAAACCAGCAAAAAAATTTAAATTTTAAAGAAAAATAAAAAAGTTTTGGAACAAGTGGTTTGAAACGGCTGGTTCTGGTTTTGGTCGGTTTTAATTCTATGAAAGGTGGAACCAGAACTGAACTTGTTTTAGGTTCGATCTCATCGGCTCCTAACTTGGCTCAGTTTCAATTAAAACTGCTTGCTGGTAACTGGCCGTGTCTACTTCCTCAGACTCTTTGCACCAAAAATATACAAAAAAGAAAGCACTCCTTTGTGCAGTGTGTCAGTTGGGACAGCTATATGTAATATGTGAAACTCTAGGACAGGTAATATGAAATCTATGACAGTTAGTAAAGGTCATCGTAAAATTCTCAGAACTTCATGTGCCTAGTCTTGCAAGAGGAGAGTAATAAGGAAGGGGAACAAGAAACGCAGTCTATAAATAAAACACCTCCCCTCAACGATTCTCTCTCTCATCTCATCTCATATCTCTCTCTCTCTCTCTCTCTCTCTCTCTCTCTCTCTCTCTCTCTCTCGCTCGCTTGTTTCGCTTTCTGCAGGTGCGTGTGCGGTGCATGGCAGTGTGTTTGAGGAGCAGTGGGGTGAGCGACCTCTGCATTGGGAGGCCAGCATTACGGTGGATTCCGGCGGCTTCCACCGTCGGCGATGCGCTAGCTGCGATCAGGAAGACCGGCGCGGAAGGGTTTGTGACGGTGTGGAGCTGCGAGCATTCAATCGCGAAGAGTGAGTGCAGGTGTTTGGGGAAGGTGTGCATGGTGGATATCATCTGCTTCTTGTCTAGAGACGACAACCTAGCCCGTCCGGCCTCGGCGCTCCGCGGCCCAGTGTCTGCGCTGTTTCCGGCAACGGACGGCAAGGATGCAGTGCCGGCGCCCATCCGGCATGTCCAACCTGATCTGAGGTGCCGACTCCTGCGGATTCTTTCGCAGTTCCCCCTTCTTATTCTTCTTGTTCTTTGTAATATGGGTTTCGGGGAAAAGGGAGAAAGAATTGAAACGAGAAGAAATGGGTCATTCTCTTTCTCTCTCTCTCTCTCTCTCTCTCTCTCTCTCTCTCTCTCTCTCTCTCTCTCTCTCTCTCTCTCTCCCTCTCCCTCTCTCTCTCTCTCTCTGTTTGAAGGATTAAGAGATTTGGAATCTTTTGCTCAGAGAGATATGGATCTGAGAAAATGAGCGGAGGAACTACGTAGAAATTGGTCATATTTTGTTGAGAGAAAGAGACGGGCAAATTGTTCTTCTGCGTGATTCGGAAAGTCTCGAGGGGAAGATTCGCGAATTTGTTTCCGATGATTTCGGACGCAAAAGATCCATAGATGGGAGAATTGAAAATCAAATACGTTTCTGTTCTCGTTTGGCCTTTTCGTTCCGGGAACAAGGAAGACCTCATTTTTACCCGCGGATATTCTCTTCTCTCTCCCTCCCTCTCTCTCACACACACACATATCACATCGTCCGTTCATTTCTTATTAAAGGAATTATTAACGCGCTTCTTTATTTCTGACGCTGCGATATTAAGAGATTATTCTTCCTTTTCGCCTTGAAAAGGAAAGAAATGCTTTGTGGGTCATGCGAGGAGCGTGAGTGGAATTGCTCGTCTTTTTTCTCTGTACAAAACCCCACTTGAACAACTATTGCCACAAAAAAATGGACTAAAATAGAGAAACTATTGTCTTAATTATGAGGTCTCCTTGTTATAGACTTGCTTTAATCTTTTTTGGGGCATATACTTTTTACAATTTTTGGGCTCATGCTTGCTTTAGTTTTGTTTTATCAATATCCTCTCTACCAAGCAAAATATTTATTTTTACCGTAACAGCAACGTCAATCTCTGGGTGCGTGTGTGTGTCTGTGCGTGCTAGTATGGTAAACTTTTGGATGGTACTCTTGTTGATTTAGTTGATTTTTTTCAGAATTAGGATAAAAATCACACATTTAACTTTTTTTCCTGGCTATTCTTTAATGGATTTACTCTCTAGAAAGTTGGAGTTAAAATTTAGGTGTTTTTTATGTCTTTGTTGATTCAGCTTGTTGGAGGCATTGGATCTCATGGTAGATGGAGCTCAAAACCTGGTGATACAAAGGAAGCCCGGGTTCGGATCGAAGAAATACCTCCAGAAGCTCGCCACCGTGAATTGCGGCACTGGCGCCGGAGTAGGCACTCTCTGGCCGGCAACCACTCACAACGGAAAGGAGTTCTGTTGGGTGACTCGGGAAGATTTGGTGCGCTTCCTTCTGAGTTCCATCGGCCTCTTCTCACCCCTCCCCGCAGCCACCATCGACGATCTCGGCCTCGTCGCCGATGAATTCCTCTGCATCCGCTACGACCAGCCGGCGTTTTTGGCACGCCACCTCATTTGCTCCGCTCTTGCGTCTCAGACATCGGTGGCAGTGGTCACCGGAGATGCTGATCCGCGACTCATCGGTGAGATCTCACCGGAGACCCTTGCCTGCTGTGATGAAACGGTTGCTCTGGCCATCGCGACACTCTCGGCCGGCGACCTCATGGCTTACATTGACTGCGGCAGCCCGCCGGAGCCTCTCGTCGCGGCAGTGCGCGCAAGAGCCCGGGAGAAGACCAAGCGTTTGAGTGCGGACAACGACTTCTTTCCCAACGATGCGTCCACGGACTTTTCGTCCGAAGAGGAGGACGACTTCTCCTCAGGGATGGGCTCCCCAACGGGACCGCTCAAGCTGGCGAGGTTGCCGGCTGCAGCTTCATTCGGGCGCGATCACGGCTCAGCTCGAGCTGCGAGAGCCCGGCATTCGGATGCCATCGCATGCCGGCCGTGGAGCTCACTGGTCGCCGTGATGGTTCAGGCATTAGCTCACCGTGTCAGCTACGTTTGGGTGATCGATGACGACCATCGGCTTGTCGGAATCGTCACCTTTGCCACCATCCTCCGCGCCTTCCGCGACCACATTTCCCCGGCCTTGGCAGAGTGAGAATTGTGTAGAGAAACTCTCCCTTCAAACCAAAACAAGAAAAAGGGAATGATCTTCATCTTTTGTTTCTTTTTTATCTTGGACCTTTTCTTTCTTTCTGCTTTAAGATGATGCCCTTTGAACCATTGAGACAACTGAGAACAGTGCTTGTGGGGGAGATGCGGTACTGTTGGTTAGTATGCTGAGTTTGTTGAATAGATAGGGAGATGAATACAGTCTCTTTGTTGTTGTAGATGTTTTGCATTAATTTGAAGCTTTTTTTTTTCCAGAAGTAAATGTTCTTTTTTCTTTTTATGGAGAACAATAAATGAAGTTCTTTTTCAATAGGCAACTGTGCCGAACTCGGGACCTTCGAGTTGAACCCTCAGCGATGGGGAGTCGTAGTTCTTTGTGCATGGTAAGTGGACTTCTTCCTTTACGTTTTATGTACTCCTCTTTTAGTTATCTCAATCTGGATTTTGAGCGAATCCTTTTGAAGCGAGCTTTAGAGAATCGTCCTGACTTAAATCATCTTTAATAGGTAAAGATTTTAACCTCCTGTTTGCTTTTCTATTTGGGAATTGCTTAATAGAGTTGATGGGGAAAATGTGTCCTTGACAGCTCGATGATGAAGTAATCAAGAAAGCTGCTGGTAAAGAAGTTGAGCTTACTGTTAGCTGAGTAGCCTTAGATGAACTGAGTTGAGAGAGAGATTTCCTTAAGCACCTTGATTAGAATGCCCCTCATTTACCTAAAACCTTCGTTTATGAGTTGAACGAATTGAACCTTCATTGACAAGATGATCATATGGAGCATACAATCTCATTTATATTTAAACTGTTTGTGCCAAAAGGATTGTATCCCTTTTATGAAGGGAGATCACCGGTGCCTGCTCAAGAACCAAACACTTTGGCTTCCTCTTTGTGATGCCGGTTGTTGACTTAGTTTTCCCTACCGTGCTTCCGACGAGACCATCAACTAAATTAAGACAGGAATAATTAATTTTTTGCAGATTTCATTGAATTATCAACTCTTAACATATCATCCAATGCATAATTCAACGTGTATGATGTAATTGGAAACAGAAAAGAGGTTGTGTTGCGAATGCAAAATAACCTTTTGGATAGATTTTGGTCTTGATGGATTAACAATGGCCAATCTGATCCGATAATGTCACCACCAATTTTATCCGAGGACTTGTCAATTGGAACGAACTGAAAGTGATAAAAACGTCCTCATTTTGCTTGACGAGAAGCTTTTGTCAAGGCAAGCTGGCCCCTACCAGATGCATGTCATCAGTACCAAGCTCATGACCTTTCACTTGTATTTCAGGTGAGGCAAAATACATATGCAGTGGCGGACTTAGGAAATTTTCAGATTTTGGGTGTTGCCCATCTAGTCATCGTGGTGGCCATTAACACCATGCTAATCACTGCAGGATGTGCTTGTGCAAGCAGAACTGTACAAGACCATTTGATGCATTCTTTAAGCATGTTCCTATAACTCAATTAGCCATTGAAGAACTTATGTCATATGGTTGGTTAAAGTGGTTCAGCACTTCATTCCCTTAAACAGAGGTCCCGAGTTCGTGTCTTGTGAATGGAGAAAACCAGTGCTGGGAGGTCTTTACCCTCATAGCGGGCCGACCTAGCTAAAAACTGGATTAGTTAGGGTCCTTTTGGCTTCAAATACGGGTGGTATACTTCACCAATAAAAAGAGCTTGTGTCACAGATTTTGCTTGATCGACGATGCTCCCCAATTCTTCATCTAGCAGAAAAGCCAGCGTCGTGGTGCATCTTTCAACTGTATCCCTCAAACTTTGCATGCGTGTGCGCATGTGTACATGTTGCATGTGCGCATGGAAGTGTGTATAACATAGAAATCTTCTAAGCTGTGATAGGTGATAGCATTTATAATTAACAATGCATGTATTGTATGCATTGATAATAGACATGTCCGATTTCGGTTACCACCAAACTGTTGGTTCTGGTTTTGCAAAGGGTGAAACTGGAACCCAACTGAGTGGTATCCGGTTTCACCGGTTCTGGGGTCAGCTGGTTCCTAGCCCAGTTTGATTCCTGTTAGAACCTTCGGGCCTATTAGGAACCGGCTATATTTAGGTTATTGAAATTCTTCCTTAGTTTTGAGAAAATTTGAAATTCATCCTTTCAGTTTTTATATTTAGCGAAACAACCCTACTTAACATAATTATGGACATTTTCAACCTTCGGTTCTTTCTCAGTTTAAGTAAGAGAGAAAGTGTGCCACTGTATCGTCACTTTGTCCATTCAAAAGAAAAACGATATAAATAAGTAATGTTCAATTTCTGATCTTTGTGAGAGAAACTATCTTTTTTAGCATGACCTACTTAAAATTTTTTTTACTGGACTTTTGGAATAACTCACCTAGCTAGGGGTTTGGCTCACAAGTTGAATATCATGAGTTTGATACCGAGGCCTTGCACCTGGCTTTAGCATCCCTATGATGCAAAAAAAAAGAGGAAATATTATTTATGGACGTGCACACAATGCGGTTACAAATGCGATGAGTTAACGTGAAAAGGTAGCACAAAAAGGAAAGGTGAATTTGGAAATAGCTAAACAGAGAGGGATTGATTTGGAAAATATCGCTTTCTCTAATAAAAGCACATAGATATAAAGTTATTGCTAGCAGTTTTTCTCTCTTTCCTTACAAAGCATGTGTAGAACCAAAGGAGAGTGGAGCCCTTTTCTATTGACAAATTGCATGAGCCAAGAAGCAACAATGAGAACACATGGAGATGGCCTTGTGAGAGAGTCATTTAACCTCCTTTGTTTCTTCCCCACCAACATGAGACCAAAAGTTGCTCCCACCGTTTTTCTTTTTTCAATAATGTTATCCACTAAATCATACTTCAAAAAAGCATGTTTGAATATATATATAGAAAACTGATATATGCTAGCATTCTAACAAACCCAAATAAATTTGAACCATTCAATTATAATTTAAAAAGCAAAAATACTTATGTGAATAAAGTGTATCTACAAAAATATACATATGCTTTTTACCTTTTAGATTTAAATTTCAATTATTCATCATCAAAGATGAATAATTGAGATTTATTTGAATTTTCTAGCACCTAAATGTGCTAGCATATACCAATTTCCCTCTCTCTCTCTTTATCTATCTATCGATATATATATATATATATATATATATCGTGCTCAATGAGAGCAATGCTCAATCACTGTTTTTGCATGGCTTCACCAGTTCAACCATGAGTGGTTACCCTTTGTCTCTTTCTTCACTGCTCAACACCACCCTCCACCATTTAAAACTGTTTCAATTATCAATAAAGCCACCTAAAAGCTCAAAGAATACCTTTGTGTACAAGTATTTAGCTTGTTTAGGTATTTTGATGGTGGTGGCAATAGCTATAGACAATGGAAGAGTAGTTGAAAGGGAGAGTAGTTGTTGGAGGTTCTATTGATAGAACCATGCAAAAAGAGGGATTGAACATGAGTGTGGATCATTATCTTTGTCTCTCTCCTCCTATATATATACATGTATATATATATATATATATAGAGAGAGAGAGAGAGAGAGAGAAAAAAAACCTAGTAGGTGCCAGCACATCTAATTTTTTTTTCTTACAATTCAAATTTCAACCATCCATCAACCCAAGATGGATTGATGGATGGTTGAAATTGTTTGAAAAATATGTTTCTTAATTCTATGTTTTGCTTTGTCCAAACTAGTCTTAATGATGATTGAATTCAAATTTCAATGACCTATCAGCTGAAGATGAATGAATGGTTGAGATTCTTTAGATACTCTAGCACCTAATTATGCTAACATGTATCAGGTTCTTTTATCCAATTCAATTTTAATAGTGATTGAATTTAAATTTCAATTATCTATCAGCTCATGATGAATGGTTGAGATTCTTTAAAATAATTTATACTTAATTATGCTAGAGTATACGATGTTCTCTCTCTCTCTCTCTCTCAATATGTTTCTTAATTCTACGTTCTGCTTCGTGCATACCAGTTTCAATGGTTATTATTGAGGTAGTAGTGCCTTGCGTTTTAAAGGACAACAAATTGCAAACCAAGTCCTTGCGACATTTGGAAAATTAAGCGAACGCTTTCAAATGGCAAAACGCTAATTGAATAATGGAAACTATTAAAAGTATTTCTTGATAACGAAAAGATCGTTAAGAAAAAGTGCCTTTTAAAAGGGCAACGAACTTCGTCACCATCTTTCTTAAATTTTTTTTAACGCCACTTACTCTATGACTTCACATCACCCCTTCCTTTCTAGCAAAGCATACTCTGCAACGTTCTCAACCCAGCACCAGCCCCACCCCAACCCGACCCACACTAACCCCATCGGACCCGACCGTATCGTACATGATATAGAAACTTACCCAACCTGACACGGGACGGGTTCTCAACCCACCCGATCAGGTTGGTTAAAGTTGGGTACCCAGGCATCCCTAGGTACAGTTCTGGGTAGTATTTTGGAGTGCTAGTTTGAGATGCAGAGTAAACCTAAACTGGACTGTACTTGGACAAAATGTATTTTTAATATCTTTATGTTGAATGTTTGCAGGCCAGCTCCATATGTCAGCCAGATGTGAATTTGACCCGAATATTATAAATCGATCTATTTTGTTACCAAACCCAAATCTTGCACTAGTAGAGTTCAGGTTAAGCTTGATCCTTTATTTCTAGTGGAACCAATGGCAGACTCAGGATTTTTTTTTGGGTGAGACGTACTTGTATTTCAATTTCATTATATTTCTCTATATATAGTGGCAGATCCCAAAAACTTTCAAATTTCAGACGTATTTTACCCTAAAGTGGGTCCACCACCGAATGGAACTCATGACCTTCAACTTATGAGTCGACTCCTTGGTCACCTATATGTGCTGGTGAAGCTGGACCTTTGACACAACCTTTTCGGCACCATAGTTGCTTTTGCACCATTTAAAAGCTTATAAACTACTACAACAACAACAATAACAACTATAGATGGAGTCAGCTATATAGATTCTAGAGTTTGATCATGTGCTATGTTAACATTAACTCAATATAAGTTAGATCATTTTTTATTCTTTTTTCCAACATCTTATACTTTTATGACCTTCCTCTTTTAATATTTTCATCATCTAGTTTATCATATCTTCTTATCGAACCTTCTTTTGATCACCTTTCTACATATCTGAACCATCTTAAATGATTTTTTCTCATTTTTGTCACTCCTAATTTGTTTCTAATAACCTCATTATATATACGATCATCCATTGTGTGACTGAAACATTTTCGTTTATGTCATTACCATCTTTTGTACATGTTGGTTAATACTCACAACCATATAATATTAACTCTTCTACATTTTGTATAGCTTCTTGTATCCATTTCGTATCCTACCAAATTTTTAATATAAGTACCACTATCACAGCTCAGATTGGTCAGAGTGACTACACGGTAAGCGGGAGGTCTTCAGTTCAAATCTCCATGAAGGTGGCTTGGCGCTTGTTACCCTTCAGCAAACATCTCGAGTTCAAGCCTTGTGAAGAGAGAACCAGCCTGGAAGAGCTTTATCCCAAAACTGAGCTGACCCGGCTCCAACCAATTAATGGTTCTTTACCACATTTTAGCTGCTTGATGTGTGGCTTTTGTATTTGTGTTTATATAAAGCTGACCCGGCGCGGTAGGCAAGATTTTGTAACATAATTTTGATCAACATTATATAAACTCAATTAACATGGCATATTCATGCTCAGCTCAGGCTGCTTAACGAGCTCGCTTACGTGATCGTCCGGCATAGTGCCAAGCATTGGAGTTTTTTCCCCCTTTTGTTACAGCAGGATGCAGAACCCAGGTACGCATACACCAGGAATCGAATTGATGGCCTTCATCATGTGCGTAGAGAGCCCTGCCATGTGAGCTAAGCGCAGGAAAGCTTCAACTTTGTTATCTTATTTCAGGCCTTAACCGGTAGAGGACTCAAGAATTGAAGTGAGACACACTTGTATTTTCGGGCGAGGTGCACTTGTATTTTGATATAATGACGGTCTTATTATATTTTTCAGATTTTGAGTAAGGAGCATGCCTAACCTTGCCCTAAACTAGGTCTGCCATTGCATTAACCCACTTAAAAACTAGGTGGTAATTTCTTAAGCAAATTTGTTTTTGAGGTCAGTCCCGTTATGAAGTTATTTAACTTTAACATAATTTTCACCCGTTAAATTGGCAACAAAATGAGCGTGTGGTTTAGTATTATGTTTCTTACTTGAGGTAAGAGAGGTTTAGTTTTGAATGTACAAACTCGCCAATGTTCTATGTAAGTAATCAGGTTTCGTGAACCACGTCGGAGCGACGTCGACTGGTGGTAACGATATTAACCAAAGCAGCTAATAACCTGATTGATAACGCAACAAACCTCAATGACTAATTAATTGAGAAATAACCACATTAGTATCAAAGTGAATTAGGTTCTACCCAACGGATGCTAAACCTATAATGTTATGTTAGAGAGATATGCTAATTCAATTTGTTAGATACATATACATGCGTAATGTTTTATGAAGGAGTAATTTGATATGTTATGTTTTATGTTTCTAAGTATTGAGCAGTTAATATCGTGATAGAAATGAAGATGACAAGTGATCACTGAAAAAATCATATACATAATCAAGCTATTAAAAATAATTTGAGAGTGATACCAATAGATGATAAAATGAAAGAAAATAGTTTAAGATATTTTAGACACATACAAAGACTATTAAATGTATCTCAAATGAGAAAATATGAAAAATTAGATAGTGAAAATGTTAAAAGAGGAAGAAGAAGACCAGAAATATATTGGAAGGAAATAATAAAAAATAATCTAGCAGGTATTGAGTTAATTGCTAGCATCAAACATGATCATACTCTATGAAAATAAAAATTTCATATAACCAACCCCATCTAGTATAGGAAAAGGCTTAGTTATTGTTATTGCACATACATGCCAGCAATGTTCAAGAGTATAATTTCTTAAAATAAAATCGACAATAAAATGCTAAATTTAACCTAAATGATAAAAAAAATCATTTATCCATTCAAAATTATACAAAATGTTAGGTTGTTTTACGTTTAATGAGTAAGCTCATGTTGAACTCATGTATGTTGGAGCTCAGTTGTTCGCCTTAACTAGGCAAAAGAGACGAGCCCTGACCAAGCAATCCAGGCAGGAATGGAGCTCACTCACCGGCTTACTCGTAGCAGAAGAAATGAAAACAACAGGTTTGTTTCCCGTTAGAGCGAACCGAGTTTGAATACTTATGTTCAAAATTCTGCACCTAAGCTCGGTCAAGCAAAGAAGGAAGAGTCTACGTGGGCGCGACTCGGTTCACTCCGAGTGTGAACCCGGTCAAACCTGCATCCATTAGACGGTCTATTATTCCTCTGCCCCATGCATCATCACGTCTTCGTTCTTCTTCTTCTTCGACGTTGAAGCCCTAGTTCTTCTCAGACCCTGCGATACTTCGTTTCTCGATCAACTCGTCAACCGGATCCTCGCGATTGCAGATCTCACAATCTCCGATAGAAGTCCGGCGACGTTGATTGAGGTGAGTCGACGAAATCCCGAAACGCTAGCTTTTGTTTACCTTTTCCTTTTCCTTTTTCGCGATCTCACATGGATGGGATCTTATCGTTTGCGCAAACTTTTGATTGTTTTGTTGAATTTTATTGTTGGGGTTTCTTTTGGGGTTGTATGCTGCGTTTTCGCTTTTGTGAAATCGTCTAATTTCTGAGGATTTGTTTTGCGATATTGGTCCATAGAGAAAATGGGAAAACCTTAGCGGATGTGGCTTCTCCATGTTTGCTGATTTGGGTTTGAATTGGCTTCTGGTTATGCAGGATCTTTTGAGAGTTTAAAATCCTTAAGGCTTTGTTCGCAACTTAGCATTCAAACCACAACGAAGAAGTTTAGAGGAGGATTTGGTAGCTTGGCATCAGTTTTATTAGGTTCACAAGGTTGCAATTCTTAAAGTATGCAACTCTTCCCCAATATTTTGATTCAAGCTGTTGATTTCTGTCTAGGTGTGATTTGCTTATCACGTCGAATTTTGTGCCTTGTGAAGCATGGAGCCGATGGATATTGTGGGAAAGACCAAGGAAGACGTTTCACTTCCAAAAGGTTGCAATACTAACAACCTTCCAATAGACCATTTGGCTTGTTAATATTGTCTTCTTATTTCATTTGTGTTATCACTTTTTATTGTTTTACCTTCTTCAATACTTTCAACTTTAGGATTGGAGCCTTTGGCCTCTTAATATTTTCATTCCATTAGATGCTCGTCACTTTTAGTGTTTATCTTCTTCTCAAACTTATGCTTTCTCGATTGTATCTACTTCCTGCTATTATTATTATGATAAGTTGACATTAAAGATTGGAAACATGGTGAATTCCTCTTTGTGTTTGCTGTATGATCAAATTCTCATGACTTGGCATTCAAACGTGTTATTCTCATTTAAATTTATCATGATTGTGCTGTTTGGTTGTTGCTTTTGTTTACTAAATGATATTTACCGTGACATTGATTATTGGGTCAAACTTAAGTCACTTGCCAATTGCCATGGAAGCCTGATTTTTTAAAATTGATTTAAGTAAATTAAGTTTGTTTATCAGTTACTGCTAAGTAACCTGCTTGCTATATTCCATCGTTTTGCTTCATGTTTTTTGGGAAAGAGAAGTAGAATTCGCAGATGCAATTGAGGCATTGTTGTTGGATATTCTCGAGTATATTCTGTTAAACTGTATTCCACGCTTCATGTTCTTCTATTAGTGTTGCAGGACTGACAATTACTAGTAGTTAAGGCTGATGTTGGAACTTTGTTGCTTTCAGCAACCATGCTTAAGATCATAAAAGAGATGTTGCCACCTGATGTACGTGTTGCAAGAGATGCACAGGATCTTCTTGTTGAATGTTGTGTAGGTGAGATTATTGACATCTGCTAACCTGCATTGCGATATTCTTTTTCTAGATATTGAGAAAGATTGTGATGTTTCACTAACAATATTGGCTGATGCCACAATGTTGAAAATATCCCTTTATTTCAAAATTTCAATGAACACTTCAAAATGTAATGACATTTTCATATGTTCTCTTGTTATGCTTTTGTCGATCTTAGCAACTAGAACCTTTATGCAGAAGGTTACCTTCTACTTTTCCTTGAAAAGTTGAAATAGGGTTGTCTTGTTGCTATGTGGACAGTGGTCTTGCTACATAACGGATGGTGCTTGCCATCACAATTTGTTCATGGCAGGTGATACTTGTGGAATTCTGTATCTAAGAAAACCAAGGTTTTGTTTGATTGATGAAAAACAATCAAAAGGTAGGAAGTTTATTTTTTGTAGTTATATTGATGCGATTATGGGAAAAGGCTTAGTTGTTGTTGTAGTATATTGATGCGATTGATACACAGATTCTTGGTTATGCTAGATTTAGTGTCATAAATTGCAGTGGACATGTTACAGGAAGGAGCCTCTGTTTTACTTACTATCCATATTCCAATTGTACCATCTATATCCTTATTGTGGGTACCAAGTTTTTGGTCCTTAGGTTTATTCAATTAGAGGGGCCAAAAGGACCTATGACATAACCTCCAATGTCCACCTTCCTCCTGAAAATTTAGCCTATTTAATGTCCGTCTGATAATTATAGCGTGAGCACCTACTAACTTTTGTTTCTCAAATCATCACTGCTCTTCTGAGTTCTGACTCTTTCTCTATTTTTATACTTTCAAGCTTACATGTGTTTTTCCTATTATTTGCTTCAAATGTTAAAGAGAGAAAAGATATAAAATCTTAGGCTTCCCTGAGCTGGCAAGAACTGGATCTGTACATTGGCTGCTTTTACTTCTTTGTAGTTGAACAATACGCAGTAGGTTTTCTGTTGCTTGGTGGGTAACGTTGAGCTGAAAGGATACATATGCAGTGTTCTATGTTTCTAAGCATAGACTGTTGATATAATGTTTCTTTGGATCTGATTTTCAAAGAGTCCTTGCTTAACGACAATTTGCTCTTTTTCCAGAATTCATCAACCTTATTTCATCAGAATCCAATGAAGTATGCAATAAAGAGGAAAGAAGAACAATTGCACCTGAACATGTTATCAAAGCATTAGAGGTAGGTCTTGACGATTTCCAAGTCACTTCTCTGCTCATATATCTTGAATATCTTAGGGCTGTGCTCTCGCTACATGTGATACATTGTACTGATGTTTTACTCTTTGACACTTTGAAGTAGAAACTCCTGAGAATAGCTAATGCTAGAATTCTGTAGCTCACTCATGCAAGAGATTAGCACATAAAAGATTCAGAAAAAGAACATAACATTCAGAAGGAATTATTTGATAAGGTTAAGGTTATAAAATTTACAGCACTTTCATATATGTTTACGTTTGACAAATCTAAGAAACTTGAACTATGCCACTATATGATACATTTGGAAGAAAAAATGTCAGAAGTGTTTTATCGGCCTATCTGTAAAATGATATGTGATCCTAATCCAAGTTAAAATTCTTGTTTATTTCGCATCAACAACAACAGAAAAGCAAAGGCATAATATTCTCATAAGTTTACCAAAACCCAGATGTTATTGCCCATCTTTTGAAATCAATAACAAGGACTTGCATGTAATATGGGTTTTCAAACAGGAAGAAGATTGACTCGGGAATACTTAAGTATTGAATTAAGAAACGTTTTGGATCTTTGGAACTAGAAAAAGTCAATGTTGTCAACCCATCTTCACAGATCTCACTTCAGCTAAATATATAAAATATCCATTTGTGATTAGATGTCTGTAAAAGAGCCTGCTACATATCTGCTGGATATGGAGAGAAAGTTTCATGTCTACAATTTAAAGGGATCAGAGGCACCATATTCAGCCGGTCATTCTTTAAGTAGCATATAGCCGACAAACTTTACTACGAAGTTATGTGCTGTAGAGGTAAGAGTATATATATGGTCTTCATATCCTATAACGTAAAGACAGAAACTGAGTAGGTATGGCTTATCCTTCTTTAGTCAACCCCTCCAAAAGAAGTTAGATCCCAATAGCTAAGGTTTCTTCCAAAAGTTAATTGTGGGACTGATTTGCCTATAAGTGGGAATCCAATGCCATGTTTATAACTTATATCTTCCACGTCCCTGGTTATGCTTCAGTTAAAACGGAAATTGTTGAACTTCAGTGATGTCTCCTTTTCTCTTCTACAGCTAGTTAAAGAACATATTCAAAAACCATGGTTCATCATTGTTTCCCTTTACAGTATTCTTAGGATTGCAGACAAACATGACTATCACATTGTCTGGTGCAAAGTTTATGTTGTTGAACTCGAGGAAACTTGACATTTTCTCTTGAAAATAAAGGAAATGTGCCATCTTGTTGTATCCTTACGTGATGTATAGTGTATAAAATACTTGCAGATGTTCTAAGGGCATCTCTTTTTCTTCTCTTGATACTACTTCTCATGTTGTCTTCTGATGTGCTGAGAGTGATTGTTTCCTGCTGAAGAAAGATGGTCACCCACTATAAGTCAACCATAGTGGTAAAGTTTTGTTTTTACACCAAAGTGTGAACTTCTTGACCATGTATGGTTTATCTCAGTGCGTATGTGAGGAAAGCTCATTAAGAAGTCGATAAATGGTGTAAACTCGTACATGATGTAGCATGTACGATTTTAATTCTTCCATAGCAGTGCTCGAAGAGTGACCTCATAATGTGGTTTAATAAAACTAAATGACAGGTTCTTGGCTTTGGAGAGTATGTTGAGGAGGTTTATGCAGCATACGAACATCATAGGCTTGAGACACTGGTTCAGATTCTATCAAGATTCCCTTCCCTCTCTTTTGTCTTTAGTTGATTTCTGTCTTAATGCCTTAGTATATAACATTCCAACTTAACAGGACTCCCCAAAACCTGGAAAATGGAGCAGTAGAAGTGAGATGACAGAGGAAGAAGCGGTAGCCGAACAGCAAAGGATGTTTGCAGAGGCTCGTGCAAGAATGAACGGGACAAACATTACCAAACAGTCCGAGAATCATGAAGTACAGGAGAACTAAACGTGCTTCCTTTTGTGACTGTTTGATGCCATGTTGGTTAAATTTGGCTGTGCTAGTCACCGAAGCTGCATCCTCTTTAGTCAATCAACAACATAATTTGTATGTAATACCATTCTCATGTGTATACGGGAAAATGTCTCTCATGTTGATGGGTCTGTTCTGTTCTCACCGACTGCCTTGCAGACCCTTAAAGTCTGAGAAAATCTATGATACGATGATTGAAGGGGAGGGGTCGTGTTAATATCTATCCTCGGCTGTAGCATCACATGTTTAATCTGGTACTAGAAGATTATTTTACACTGGATATTTAGCTGCAGAATGCACAGAGTACGTTAGATTTGCAGTAGAATGGATGAGATCATCATATGACCAGGCAAGTCCTTTCCTGTCCTCCGAACGAACGGAAGAATTGGTCGATGCCATATGCAGCAATTACTCGCAAAAGAAAATCGTTCTGATGAAAATGAGACATTCTTGTTGATAGACAAGCCGGTGTTAGGCAGAGACCTACCAGATATGCGCAGCTGAATCTGAAACCTAACTCGTGAGTTCTTTTGAGTCAACCCTCTAGCACGGGATAGCTCACCTACATGCGAAGCGTCTTAATTCAAGAGATCATATTCTTTGCTGATCATGGCTGCGAAAAATGGGTCGTCGTCAAGGATTATCCTTTGTGAATGTTCGTATCATGTAAACTTCAAGGCAATCAATCAAGTGTATTTCGTAATTACAAGGGACCAAATACATGAAATATGCCAAGGCAGCGTCATGTCGTGACATGGGCGGGTGATAGGGTTTGCCAGTGGTAATCTACTATAAACTTCTAATGACTTCTCCAGATCCAACTTCTTACTGTTGATACTTGGTCTCGGAGATGTGTAAACAGAATCAATCTTACCAACAATGCAGTCAATTTAAATTAGTTTCTATTGCCAAGAATCCTCCACTCGTGGAACATGACATCATAAAGCCAGAATTGTGTGCACAAGCTGGTTAGATTCAGTGAATGATTCATCTAAGTAAAAGAGTTGCTAGCCTTTTTAATGTCAGAAGACTTTAATCATTCAAAGGCACTCATATACAAGTTGTGCTGACCATCAACACATACTCCAATAACGTCAGGCTCCAGTCATGCAATACAAACCCCCCGACAGATAATCCGAGCAACCAACTTGCTTGAACAACTTCCGAGCTACATTTCTCTTCCTAGTTATCTGTTGAACAAAAAGAAAAGCAATCTTATCTGCTGGCACAGGTGCGCAGACTCCAGGATCACTATGAGCGACGGTGGATCCTCCAGATTCATAAGGCATTGTACTTATGCTCTCCATATGAACTTCTATGCAGCATGTGCAGCATTTCTTCTCCACTTCTACTCCATCGTTGCTTTTTAAATTTATTTCGGTTTTCCTTTCCTGTCAAACATCAAATACAGAAAAACGGTTAAATATTTTACATCTGATGGATGCCTCCTACAGAGGAACGAAGGAAACTTCCATTCAGTTGAAATCCTTAATGTACGTATCGTTGAATTCATACAATGACTTCTAGCCCCCATTAATAAGCACAACCCTACCTTTTGGCTTTCTTCAGTGTACTCTCTTCTGATTACATGCAAAAATGTACATGCCTCCACTTGTTTCCTTGAAAGATCAAATGCACTGGTGATTTGCATCGTCATGCTGCAAAGAGTCCATCACCAGAGTAGATCATACGATTCAATCATGCTTTTATGTCACTTCATGTTGATTATCATTTGATACTAAGCAGCACGAAAGCACAACAGGATACAAAACAAAGTTCCTAGCGTTGAGATTGAAAAGTCACCCTGCTTGAAGGGAGTGAGCAAGAGTTTCAGTGTGCTTCATGCTGTCACTTCATGGGGCAGATACTACCTTCATTAGAGCAGAGGCAAATGTGAAACGTCGGAACGAAAATCAGTATCTGAGTTCATCTATACAAAATGAGAGTGCTTCCCTCGCCCGAGAGTAATCAGAATCAACAGCAAGTGCATCTTCAAAGAGTCTCTTTGCTTGAAGCAACAACTTTGACCTCTCTTTGCTTCCAATAGGCCGAAGAAGCGACCTTTGCTGCAGTATCATGCCCCACCTGAATAATGCTGCAAGGGAACAATCCAATCGATATACGTTAGTGGTTTCATTTAGATAAAGTGAAAGAAATCCATAGAAGAGAACAATCAAATTGATATCCGTTAGTGGTTTCATCAAAATCATCAACACATTCAGAAGACGGATAATCCAACAGAGACTCCTTTTCAGTGAAACCATCCCTCCCATAGGATCTCAAATCACCAGGCCAGATGATCAAGGATCAGAGAACTAAACCAGTTTGATGAAGTTAAAAAAAAGAACAGCGCATCAGTTTCTTGAAATGCGTGGCAGCTGAAATGATTAGACAAACAGTGCAAAATTAGCCCATAAGAACCCAGCAGGTTCAATGACAACTAGCATCTAAGTAAGCAAATTCCGTAAGGCATAAAATGCTTATAAAAATATGCCAAGATGGTTTAGAAAATAATGCCCGCAACTTGAAACTCATATGCATGTCATCAAGAACTCCAATAAATCCAAGTCAAAGGCAACTCTAGCGGTAGATTCAAGTCCCAGGTAGTCTACCATGAGAAACAATTTTTCTCTTCCCACTGCTGTAGGTGGGCTCATCTCTCAGATTCCCCACATTTATGTAGGAATCTTGAACCCCAAAAAATAATAATGACAGAATAATATAGTACATTTGAAAAATCAACTGCATTTTGGCTTTTCTAAAATCCTGAGGTATTCTATGTTTCCTACAAAAGGAAAGTACTTTCTCCATTTAAGATTAGCAAGCTGGGTTTTAGGCACAGAAGAAAGTATCTCGCTTAAAACCAAAAAAAGATATGCAGAAGAAAATACAGAAAAAGTAAGGTTGAAAATCCAATGTTCAGAAAATTTAGATGTAAACTGTTCGCACCAGATGTTGCATATGCATTGCTTCTTGCTAGCATGGCATCAAATTTGTCAATCGCAGCCAGATACACTTTGTCAGCATCATAAGCTGCCTCCTGAACAACAAAGCACGGTTTAGTGTTGACAGAAAAGCAGTTATGATAGCTCAAAACTAGAGGTGATAGCAAAGCTCCACTGCCATGTGAACTTCTAAACAGCTACATTAAAAAGCTTCTACCATCTGCCAAACAGGTCTGGTGTCGAACTTTAATCAATGTGTTAGATACTTGGAGCTAAAATTCATAGTAATATAAGCTGTACAAGAGTGAATTACTTGATTTATAACTTAACTCCGCTTTATGTATAGAAATTGACAATGAAAAAGTTTCATCTCTTGTTAATCAAATGATCCATCAACAGAACCCTGACAATGACTTTCTAATTTAACCACAAAGACAAGTGGAGCCATTTTGCAACCCATTAAAGTCAAGATTGCCTCATTTTCCTTTCCTCCATGCAGGTACCGTCATCAATTTTGTTGAAGGACAGTACCTGATCATGTTTGATAGGCAAGCTGGGGTTAGGCAAACCCGTAGCAGTAACAACTGGCGCTTGAAACTGTTAACTTAACACCCTACAACTGCTGTATGCCCCTCGTGAGCAGAGTACCTAATAGTCTAATATTAGGTCCATGATTCAGGACCATCACCTATAAATTTCAATTCAAGCTTGTTGAGAAAGGTGCTTGAGAGAGGGTACAGTCTGTCAGCAACATCTCGATGTGCTGCATGACAGTACAAGAAAACATCAGGAGGGAAACTGAAACATAACCTGAATTCTCAAAGGTCCTTAACCGTGTAAATAGGGGAAAGAGGTAATGAGATGTTTTAACAGCAGAAAATTACATCACGGCAGATTTGCCAAGTCAACAATAAGGTTTGGAATTCATTTCTAATACACAAATATTTGTGCAGATTTATGGCCATCTTATTAAACACATTTACAAGCAAATCCGCATGAACAAACAAACTACAACTGAGCCTTTTCCCATACTAGACGGGTCGGCTACATGGACTCTTTGTTTCCACAGAGCCCTATCATGTGCCATATTAGCAATTAACTCACAATAAGCTAGATCATTCTTTATTGTTTCTTTCCAACACTTTTGTGGTCGTCCTCTACCTCTTTTAATACTTTCAAAATCTAGTTTTTCAAACCTTCTTAGAGGTTCTTCTTTTGATCTTCTTTCTATATGTCCAAACCATCCACTCCTAATTTGTATCTAATAGCCTCATTATGTATACGGTTTTTTCTTGTACGACCACTTATCCATCTCAACATCTTCATTTCTGTCAGACATCTTTTGTATATGTTGATGATTAATTACTGCTCTATAATATTTACCTTTTAACTTTAATGGTATCTTCTTATCACAAAGAATACCTGATGCTCGTCTCCATTTTAACCAGCCAGCATTAATTCTATGCGTAACATCTCCGTCAATTCTTCCATCACACTGAAAAATTGACCCTAGGTATTTCAAACTTTCCTTTGGAGGGATAGAATTTGTACCAATTTTAATTTCTACGTCCCCTGAAGTAACGAAATGATCAAACTTACGTTCCATATATTTTGTATTGGTTCTACTAAGTCGAAAGCCTTTGCTTCTAATTTTCTCTCCATAGTTCCAATTTTCTATTAACTTTTTCCTTAGACTCCTCCACTAACACAATGTCATCTTCAAATAACATACACCAAGATACTTTATCTTGAATATGTTTTGTTAACTCATCAATCACCATTATAAATAAGTATGGATTTAAAGTTGATCCTTGATGTAACTCAATATTAACTTCAAAGAAGTTTGTCATTCCTTCAGGAGTCCTCACACATGTTTTTGCACCATCGTACATGTCTCTTATAAGGTTTATGTATGTCAATGGGATACCTCTTTTTTCCAAGATTCTCCAAAAAAAACCTACCTCGATACCGTATCGTAAGCTTTTTCTAGATCAATAAATATCATGTGAAGATCTTTCTTTTTTGCTCTGAAATGTTCCATAAATTGTCTCAAAAGGTGAATCGCTTCAACAATAGATCTGCCTAACATGAATCCAAATTGGTTCTCTGTTGTACTTGATACTTGTCTTAACCTGTGTTCGATAATTCTTTCCCATAATTTCATAGTATGGCTCATTAACTTGATATCGTGATAATTCGCATAATTCTGAATGTCTCTCTTGTTCTTGTATATGGATATAAGTATACTCACTCTCTATACCTCGGATATCTTTTGGTTTCTCCATATTTCATTAAATAGTCTTGTGAGCGAAGTGATTCCTATTTCTCCAAGGATTTTCCAAACTTGTATAGGAATATTGTCTTGTCCTACCGATTTACCACCTTTCATATGTTTAAAAGCCTCTTTGACTTCATTCTTTTGAATACATCGATAAAAATTGTGGCTTATATACTTTTCTGATTTAGTTAACTCTCCTAAGTTAATACTAGCATCTTTATTTTCACTAAAAGGCTTATAAAAATAGTTTTTCATCTATTTTTTATATCATTATTTGCCGCTAGAATTTTCTCATCATCGTCTTTGATGCATCTAACAAAATTAAGATCACTAGTTTTCTTATCTCTATCCCTAGCTATCCTAAAAATATCTCTTTCACCCTCTTTTGAGTTGAGTTTTTTATATAAATCCTCCTAAATTTTAGTTTTTGCTTCATTAACGGCATTTTTTGTTTCTTTCTTTGCTTTCTTACAAGCCTCTAAAGTTTAACTAGTTTTCTTAGCTTAATATAATTTGTAACATGCCCTCTTTGTCTTTATTTTATTTTTCACTACTTCACTCCACCACCAAGCTTCTTTTTGTGCCAGTACACCTCCCTTAGATTCACTTAACATATCTTTCGCCACTTTCCTAATATGTATAGCCATATTGTTCCACATATCACAAGGTGTACCAACATAATTTCAAGCATATCCTTGAAGGAATTTCTGTTTAAATATACATTTTTTCTCACTTTTGAGGTTCCACCATTTAGTCTCAATAGCTCGATGTACTCTTTTCTTCTTTTTCGACTTTTAACTGTAAATCCATAACTAAAAGTCGATGTTGGGTGGTTAAGCTTTCTCCTAGAATTATCTTGCAATCTTTACAACACTCTATCTTTTTCCCTGCAAATAAAATAATCAATTTACGTTTTTGATAAGTCACTCTTATAAGTAATTAAATGTTCTATCTCGTTTTTTTAAGATTGTATTAACTATAAAGAGATCAAATGTCATAGAAAAATTTAAAATCTCTACCTTCCTCATTTATATCCCCAAAACCAAAGTTTTCATGAATACCTTGATATCCTAATGCCTCTTTACCGACATGTCCATTTAAGTTTCCTCCTAAACAAATCATCTCCCTTTGTGGAATTCTTTGAATCACCTTATCTAACTCCTCCCAAAAAGTTGTCTTTATACTAGCTTCTAGTCCTACTTGGGGTGCGTAAGCACAAACTATATTCGAAACCTCTCCTAATGCTAATTTCAACGTCATAATTCGGTCACCATATCATTGTATGTATATTATTAATCGTGAACCATAGATTTCTGTATCTCAATTCATTGATTGAGTTGTAAGTTATATAAGAGAAAAGGACATTTGAGAATCTCAAACTGCCAGTACCCATTATCTTAATGGTATACAAGAGATGCTTAAGAATATGGAAGAAAAGTATCATGACACACACTTGATTTAATCGTAATACAAGTGAATTGTGTTGAAAACAGGTGATCCAACGATGCATAGGTATGCATTACAATGTTCACATAGGTTGTCATGTGCACGAGATCAACATTTTTTTCAAAATAAGTGAGTTGATACAATTGTCGTATGTTGGTCCTTTTGAGAGAAAACTTGATATCAAGATGAAGGTGGAAATGCTCGAACAATGATGAAGACATGAGAAAGGCAACTAAGTTGGAGGAAGTTTTTTTAACAATTAAAAAACCATCCTCTTTGAAATAAATGGAGACACTCAGTTAAGATGTTTCATAAGCATTTAATTATGAGTTTATAACCTTAGAGGAGCTATCCTTCACCATCTTGGAGGTTGACTATCTAACAGCTCATGAAGACAAGGTTGCCTTCCTTAGAGAATTTTGAGAGAAGTGCTATTCAAGCGCTTTTGAATATGCGTTAATCCAACTGTGGATGGCGCTCTCTGGTGATCCAGGTCTATATGAACCAAGCTGTAGTTGCCATGGAACACACGCCAACGTTCTTTGCGAGTCATATTCTCCAGAGATTGGCTGCACACCATTCGGATGTCAGGGAAGAACAAATGAACTCTCATCGATGGAGAAACAGTGCCAAACTGATGTAGCCCAGTGACAGTCACGCACTGCATAAGTTACAGTTTCGTTATTGTTAATGGCATAACTCGCACGTGATTTACATTTCTCCACCGTGCTCCATAGCGATATTAGGAAGGCTGCTATTGAATCGACCTCCAAACAGGAAATCAGTATACTTTCTGGCACTCTGGGCTCAGTTGGTGATCTTCAACCTGTATCGGGTGTAGCAACCGCTGTTCACTTTTGATTGTGAAGCTCCATTTCCGCAGATCGCCAGATTTTATCTTCATTAGCAATCCCACTCTAAAGAGTTCCATGAGCTAGTGTGTAAGCCAACAACCAAATTTGACACAGTTTTGGTTAATATATGACAAAAATCAGCTTGAATACAAAGAAGGGAGAGAGAAATTGATTTCTAAGTGACTGATATGCAATCCCTTACACTTCATAAAAGGAGAAGGAAGAATAGATAGATGTCTTCACTCTCTTGTGGGAACAAGCCTAAAATTTATGTTGAAAATATGATGATCAAATAGAGAATAAGCAATCTCTTTGGATTGACCTTAGAAACCAAGTTTCTTACTATTTGGAGCCCAAATGGTAATGGTTCATCTCTCCATGGGTTGGCTTTGAACTAGGGTGTGCATATGATAGGGGCTGCCTAGCTACCCGAGCAAGGAGAGAGGAGAGGTATTAACACGCTATGTCCAACCATATTGTCCAATGTATTTTTCAACCACAGCCATGATGATGGATGGGTCCAGCTTTTTCTTTAGTTTGGCCTTCTCGGATCCACGTTTATTTCTTTAGATTCCCAAAGCAGCATATCTCATCACTTAAGGGATTGAATCTTAGCCAGGCTGTGCATATGGCAGGGGTGTTTCACAGTGCTGCATTTCATCGTTGGATCCGATAAAGGTAGCAAGACGTGTGTATTTTACTGTCATACAATATGATGAGTACTCTATCCTTCATCTAGTAAAAATAATTGAAAAATCAAACTTATAAAAAAGATGAGATTTTGTACGATCTGACATGATCATCTAATGTATCTTACCTCACAGTGCGATACCCATTGACGATTAACCAGAAACATTGCAGGTACCTTTGTGTGTTAGGCTTAGACCCAAAAACAACAGTACAGGTATGTTTGAGATCTCAGACTTCCAATGTGATGATGGAATGCTGCAGTTTTTTTAAAGTTCTCCTGCCATTCATTTCTCAGAATAGCCAAGCCCTAGCAGTTCAGATGCATTTCAGCAGATTCAGCACCCATGTCGAGTGCATGAACATGAAGACAAGATCTCTAATGAATTCAAGCAAAAGGATATTTAACATCAAATATGATCAGATAATTTTAGTAAATTAGAACTATATGCGATCACGTATCAGCATCATATTCATGCATATGGATATTCATTTCTGTTAAATGCAGACTGTTTGTGTGCATCAAAATGGAACAAGCATATTAACACCGATCACTGTGCTACTTGTATTCAAATTCTTTTGTGCAATAGCCTATACAACTCTACATAAAAAGAATGGAAGTGCTCAACACACATAATTTATTTCTAATAACCTCATTATGTATATGGTCTTTTCTTGTATGACCACTCATCCATTTCAACATCTTCATTTTTGTCTCACACATCTTTTGTATATATTGATGATTAACTGCCCAATACTAAGAACCAAAAAACGTAGCAGGTCTAATTGTTGCTCTATAATATTTACCTTTTAACTTTAATGGTATCTTCTTATCACAAAGAATACTTGATGCTCCTCTCCATTTTAACCAACCAACATTAATTCTATGAGTAACATCTCCATCAATTCTTCCATCAATTTGAAAAATTGTCCCTAGGTATTTAAAATTTTCCTTTTGGGGATGCAATGTGTGTCAATTTTAATTTCTATGTCTTCTGAAGTAACCAAATGATCAAACTTACATTTCATATTTTCTGTATTTGTTCTACTAAGTTGAAGGCCTTTACTTTCTAAAGTTTCTCTCCATAGTTCCAATTTTCTATTAACTTTTTTCTTAGACTCCTCCACTAGCACAATGTCATCTGCAAATAATATACACTAAGGTACTTCATCTTGAATATGTTTTGTTAACTCATCAATCACCATTATAAATAAGTATAGACTTAAAGTTGATCCTTGATGTAACTCAATATTAACTTCAAAGAAGTTTGTCATTCCTTCATAAGTCCTCACACATGTTTTTGGACCATCATACATGTCACATATGACAAAGAATATTCTTTACTTTAGTGATTAATAAGAGTCCCATATTATAAGTTAAACTCATTTTAAGAATAAGGATAAAACCAAAGAATCCTTTAAGAGAGTATTGGCATTGTGGTGGACCATATTACATTGTTGATTGCCAAAAAAAGGATGGCTTTGCACATGGTACCAATGCCAAAGTGCCAAGAATAAACATAGGGGATCAATAGGAGGATTGGTGTACTCAAACAGTTGAATACACTATGGAGTGGTCAACACGTCCACCAATGGAGAAGTATCTCTTGCACCTATAGTGAACATTGGTGCTATAGATAATAACATGAGCCTACAAGAAGTTGCGCATATGGGGTTGATGATCATAAAAAGAGATAATAGCTTGAAGGTTGTTAACTCAGAGTCCAAACCCATCTTTGAGGCGACGATCGGTGTGACAATTCAAGTAGAAAGTTGAAGAGGAGAGACCAACTTCATAGTCACATCATTGGATGAGTATTTAAGTGAGATTGAGCATGGAGTTCTCATAAATGAGTAATGTAAAGATATGTCCAACCTTGAATATTGTTGCCTTCTTTGATTGCAAATAACTGTGTATTGTTCATTGGTGATTTTAGATGATGATTAGATTTGAAAGGTGTTAGCACTTTGGCTAGAAAAAAGTAAAAAATAAAGAGATGCCATAATAGTGGTGACATTATACTGATATTAAGCAAGAGATACACGGTGGTAGGATGTTCATCAAGTCGGATGTCATATCAAAGGACTGTGGAGATATCATGCTCACCATACATTGTCTATGTAGATGATATCTTTGTTACATGCAATGATCTACAAGAAATCACCAGACTCAAGGGTAAGTTACTTAAAATCTTTGATTTAAAAGACTTTGTCAAACTATACTATTTCTTGGGAATTAAAGTTTTATACTCAAGTAAGAGTATATTTCTAACTCAAAGGAAGTATCCTATGGATTTACTGCAAGATATCAATATGACAAACTGTAAGAAGAGTGATATTCTAATGAAAGTAAACTAGAAATATCTTGAGAAAGATAAAAAAGTATGGGGAAGTGAGCATGTATCAAAGATTGGTTGAGAAATTAATTTACCTCATTATTACTCATCTTGACATTACTTATGTAGTTGGTTTGGTTAGCCGGTTCATGCATGGTATAACGAAAACACATATAGATATCGTTTATCGTATATTGCGGTATCTAAAGACTACTCATGGGCTTGGTCTTCCTTATACTAATTTTGGGCATCTTAATATTGAAGTGTATTTAAATGCAGAGAGTTGGATCTCGTGATTATAAAAACTCTACTACCAAATATATTACACTAATTAGGGGCAATATTGTTTCTTGAAAAAGTAAGAAACAATCTGTTATATCCTGGTCTAGTGCAGAAGCTGAGTATAAAACAATTACTAAAGGGATGTGTGAAGGATTGTGGTTAATGTCCCTTTTGCATCAGTTGAAAATTACGACGACATATTATATTCCTTTGTATTATGATAGCAAAACAGTCATTTAAATTACTTCAAATCCAGTTTATCATGAATGAACTAAATATATTGAGATCGACTGTCACTTTATATGAGAAAATATATCAAATCAGGTATTTAAATTGGAGTATATTAAGTTTGTAGATCAAAGTGTATTTTCTCACAAAAGTAACCTTGTGACGTCTTTAAGCAAGATGGGTGTTGTCCCAACGTAAGATAAAGTGTTGAGAAGAATTATTGGATTGTCCAATTATGGATATGCACTCGTGTTCCTGGTCCAATTTGATTTCTTGTGGTTTAGTGTCTTTTGTTAAATGTGTTCAATATAAGGGTATATTGTTCTTTCCTATTTAAAGACCCTCTTATAAATATGAAATCTTTTCTTAAATTTAATAAAAAAGAATGTATGTGTAGCCAGGAGGGTTGCCGCAACTTTCCAAAAAATTGTTCTATCGTTTGGGAATTGATCCCGAAACTACCTTAAAGAAGAGGCAACATACTATAAAGTTAAAGAAAACATTCGAATGTAAATACTAATACAGTTGACGGATTGTGTGGCAACAACCTAACAATGTTGCTAATAAGAAGGAACAATGGTAAGTTGCTTAAGAGCAAAACACTCACACAACAATTAGCGACACAAGGGATCACTAAATACTCTGTGAAGGTGTCAGTACCACACAATTGTTACATAGAACAACATGAGTAACATGATATTGTCCAATTGCTCTATATGAAGGCACTAAAGTATGTGGAGTGAGCATATTTGATAGTGGTGTGATGGCTAGTTGTCACACACAATACTTGTCTGTCACACACAATACTTTGCTTAAGAGCATAACGAGCATATTCGATCATTATGAGAGCCGGAGATCAAACATGCACTAAAACTAAAACTTTATCCATGACTACATGGATTCTACCTTTGATGCGAGTAAACTAAAACTTATCGTGTACACATGAAAGATACAATCCATAACAGTAACCTACGTGAACCTACGTCTTATAGAATAAAAGGAGCTACAAAAAAGAAGGCATTATAGGAAGAGAAGTAGACCACATGCCAAGCTCTGAAGAAGATAGAGGAGCATCATCAAATCACCCACCGAGAGCATCAAGTATTTAGGGAAAGAACGTGATCGAAGATTCCTCTATTGCGAATTCTCTCATTGTAACCAAGCTCACCAGAAAGCAATCTCACAATGTAAACTTAAAAACCTTACATAATATTAGACTCCTGCAAGCAACAACAAATCTTTTGGAACCCACAATAATATGCTCTTTATGTTTGGAATACTCCAAATATAGAGGATTCTATACAAATAAGTAATGAAGTATTTTTTGGTTTCCAACAACTAGATTATTTCTACTGTCTTTAGGTATCACGAACTAGAAGCATAGTTCCTATTCATTTAACGCATTTAGGAATTGTAAGTGACAATTACACTTGAAAAAATAAGGCACTTGATTGGTGGCCTTCATCGTGAGAATATAGACAACATAGACAATTATATAGAAATACCAAGTATGAAGATTTACAGCTTAGCCAGTGCATCTCAACAACAATACATTTTGATAAGCGAGAAATAACACACTTTGATCTTTTAATTTTTGAGATAAGAATGTGACGAAGCAACAACAACCATTTTGGGTTTTTTCTTTCGACAAAAGTTAAAAGTATAGGAGAAAGATATGTAGCACCACAACGGGCATTTTAGGCATTTGTAATATAGGGCAACTCAAATTCTACGTAGTGGTAGAACAAAAGTGCTCCTCATTATTTTATTTTTAGCTTTCTTTTATGAGCTTAGACTAAGTGCATGACATCATCACCTTTAATCTAATATGGCACATCAATGCTGCGTCAATCACTAGGTCAACATCACATGTCACGTCAACTACCAATTAGCTTCTTTTTATTATTATATGTTTTAATATTATTAATTATTATATGTTAAATATTAAATATTTAATTTTTAAATTATATTAAAATTTTAACGTGACATGTTGTAATAATAATATTATTATATTAATTATTATATAATAGTAAAATATTATAATTATATTTAATACTAAAATTATATTAAAATTTAATAATATAAAATATTAATTAAATTAAATTTTAATTGTTAATTAATATAAAGATTAATTATTGTATTGTAGATTTAATAAGATTAAAGTTATATATTTTTACTTAATATTTAACAATACTGTAATATTAATTGATATTAAATATTCTTAATTTAATATTTAATAACTATTAGATCAACTTCCACGTACCCTATGGGCACACTATTTTTACAATCCATATATTCATTTTTTATCGTGATTTCAATTTCGCTCTTACTAAAATTTGAAAATTATCATGATACCTATTGATCGTACGAACGCTCTCTCTTTTCCTATGGGTTCTCACCTTGTTGTTGATCGTCCCACACTATTTCTTCGGTAACCCATGACTCAAAGCTCGATGTAATATGCAATATTAAACCATTAGTCATTTCATAATGCTTCAAATTTGACCAAAAAGAAAAAATAATGAAGAAGAAGAAGAAAAAAGAGATAAAAAGGGAGAGATTTTGTTTCCAACATAAATCAACGCAAAAAATATCGTTTAGTTCCTGACTCGAGACAACACAAACACGTCTATCCGATGAGAGAGATATGTTTGTATTGCGAGTCCGTTAGTAGGAAAGAGGCTTGATTCTTCTTCTTTTTGTTTTAAATTGTTATTGTTCTTGTTTTCCTTGTTATTGATTTTTTAATTTTAATTTTTCTTGTTTCTTTTTTATTATTTTTTTCTTGCTATGTTGATAAGAGTATTTATTGTCCGACTGCTAAGAAAACAAAAAAAGGGATAATTTTAATATTTAAAAAAAAAGGTGTGTAGATGATAAAAGTGGTGTAGTAATTCCCTTTAAGAAAAAACCAACTTATAACCATCTAAAGCCACGTGCTAACTCATAACAGTTTTAAAATCTGAATCAAACTAACAAAAACATAGTTCTGGTGTTTTTCGTACTGCTATCACCATGTATTGAGCAACGTGTCCATTTATTTCTTTTTTAGAACATCGACGTGTCGAGTTTTCTCTTTTATGCATAGAACAGTGTGTGAATGGGTTCTGGATCCAAGTTGCTAAGCTCTCTTGCCTAGCACAATTCTCCTGGTACTCGAGTCTAGTAACGGGGATTGGACTATCAACTAGATCCTGCAGCCGTTGTCGCTCCCCTCCTTTTTGATGGGTGTCCTTTCATCCGAGGGGTTGCTATTCACACTCTTTCCTTCATCTCCATCCCGTTTCTGTAGATTTAGGCACCAACAATTACTCCGTGGTAACCCTTGTTCTGACCTAAGAATGTGGAGATCATTTACGCGGAAACTTTCAGCTTCTGCTCAATTAAGTGGAATCATCGCCGGCTATGGCGGTTGGGGAGGTGAGAATCTCAGCTTCTATCTTATTCTTGAAGTTCTTCGATCATTATAATGTTTCAATATGTAATTGGTGGAAAGGAAAAGATGTTAAAAACTTGGGTTTTCACCTTTTCCATTATTCTTTTGCTGTTTTGCATCTATATAATTTTGTTGATGTTGATAGACAGTTATTTTTCTCTTTTTATTAGTATTTCTTCGAGATAGGCAGGGATTATGATAATATTGCATTTAAATTCGAAGTTCGTTATCGAATCCCTCTTGGTTCAGATGCAAGGTCACCTAATGCTAAATTTTGATTCAGCTTGATCTTAAATTTGTATTTTGAAACATTTTGTGGTATTTATTACCAAAGGCAACAGAAATCGTTTTAGTGATGCAATGCTTGCTTAATTTGAAGCAGATAGCCGTGATGGTTGTGAATGGGAGGATTTGGATGACAGCAACATATCTCGTGACATGGGTATTCTTGAGGACTATTTGTTTTTTATCAACAAAGACAAGGATGTCCGTGTGAACATTACTCTGTTCTTCCTCGGATTCATGTCTGCGTTAGCTATCTCTAGGTTGAAATCTTCTTTATTGTTATTTCCTTTTTGTGGCTGGTTTTTGTCTTGGTTATGTTCACCATGACACCATGGAGGATGCTACGGCGGAAAACAAAAAGATTTTTAAATCACAAAGTGGTGTGGGCAGTGTTTCTTCCCATAAAATTGTGAATCTCGGCAGTATGCTTAACAATTTGGACAGTATGGTATCTGAATTGGAGAATGCAATGAAAGGAGAGAGGGTAAGTGAGTTTGGAACTTGCATTGAGTCCATCAGGTCGGTAAAATTAGCAATTGAATCATCTGTGCTTCATGATTCAGTACTTGCTTTGTCTGATCGACACTTAGATGAGGACAGAATAAAAGAAATGTACTCATATCAGAAGGCAAGTAGGAGGAGCAAGCAGTTGCCTGTTGACGTTAATGTCATCCAATTTCTCATTGCCATGGCTAAAGAGAACTTTTTAGGTTCAAAGTCTTCCAAACCTAATCTTTTCCCTTTGTATGGATCTCCGGTGCATAATGGTGCCCTGGCATCGGAACCGTGTAAGGAAAATTTAGATGGTCATGCAATGACATTGGAACCAGGTAAAGTAATGCAACCCTCAAAGAGAAAAGTGAACTCTATTGGTTCTAAAAATGGACACATCATGAGAACTGAGGTAGAAGGGAACCATTCAGGCCAAATGCATGAGAAGGAGCAGGAAGGTTGCAATGGTGGCATAATTGCTCAGAAACAAATGTTTTCTACTTCCCGCGAGTTACTTTATGCTTCAGATATGTCTCAAAATCGACAAAAAGATGTGACAGGTACGCCCCATGGTGGAAGGTCATCTTCTTTTCAAGGCCCAAAAGATTTGAATTCAGTGGGCAGTCCTGATTTTGTGACTTCATTTCCAGTGAGAAATACTACTTACAAGGATGGGAAAGTATTGGAGAGTTTGTCTCGAAATTTTGGGAATTGCACAATAAATAATGACAAAATTGGTGATAAGCATGCAAATGAATTATCAACTGTCAGGGTTCAGGTTCAAAGTTATAAGGGCCTAATCGCAGGATCCCTGGCAGAAACCTGTCCATTGGCTTTTATAAGGAGCACAAAGTTGCAGTTCAACAGGAACATTATAATCATTCTAGAGTCCATGAAGCTTCGAATTTGTCTAATTACCGGATTAAAGCAAAGAAGTCTGTACTTGAATCTGAAACCGAGTCTCTTGCTCTTGGTTATGAACTTACTTGTCGAGAAAGCAGTTTAGAATCCAAAGATGAACTTTATATGGAAAACGAGGGAGCTGTGGTTGATTCATTGTCCACAATGGAAGAGGAAAAGAAAGGAAAGTTTTGATGAGGGTGTTCTTCTAAAGGAAGCAAAAGAATGTTTCATCAGCCAACTTGATGAAGAGGAGGTCCCAAGGATACTGACCAGGTCTGCAGATCTACTATCGAGAGCAGCAAAGATGAAACCCACAAGCGTTATGGCTGTAGGCCAATGGGGAAACACGTTGCTTCTCCATGGGAGACTGAAGCTGAAAATCAGTCACAAACTCAGAGACATCCTATCAAGTAATGATCCTTTATTTCGTCAAAAGAATTGCAGAGAAAAGATTATTTTTGATCTTTCAGATGTCTGTGAAGAATGTGAACAGCTTCTTATTGAGGCTGGAAGAAAATACAGAAGGACCTTATCTATCGACAACAATGACATACGAGCTCTGTATAACTGGGGACTTGCACTGTTTTTCCGTGCCCAGCTTATTGCAGATATTGGACCGGTAAACTTCATGTTATTTTCTTCTTCAGTCATAATGCCAAATGGTATGACTTTAGGATGACTTGCTACTGCATTATCTATTGAACTTTGGCACTTTTTATGAAAGGTCATCACATACTATGCTTTGGGTATATTCTTGGAAAGTTTCACTGAAAATACAGTTTGGATCCTAATCATTCTAAAGTTTAAACATATAAAGAAGAAACTGATGCTAATAAAAGACAAATAGCAAAAAAATGGAGAGGAGAATTGTATAAATAGAATGCAAAGCAGTGTTTTTCAATGCGTATCGTATTGTGTATTGTTTTGGTCCATGTATTGTATCACTCCGTATCATAATTTAATATTAAAAAATTGGTAAAAATCCAAAAAAATCAGAAAAACTGGAAAATATATGATAATTGTAAAAAATTCATATAATACAAAAATTTAGTATATGTTCATTATTCAATAATTGAAAAAGAAATTACATATTTTGAAGCTGTACATGACATCCTTAGAAAAATACAACTTTCATACTTGGAAAAAAAATACTTTACACATTGTAATTAGGATCATAAGTAAATAATCTTCTCCTTGCTGAAGATCCTTATCACCTTATGCTTCAAAGTCAAAATCATCGTCCCCTTGATGATATTGTTGTTGCGCTCTTTCCAAATCAATCCATGCAATGTCTTCTTCGGTTACGAGTGCATTTGCTTTATTATCTTCTATAATCTACTCTTCTAATATATCAAAATTATCCAAGCTTATTGGATAAAATTGGTTTTCTTCCCTATTTAGCTTTTTTAATTGCCTGCAAGAAAGAAAGAAAAGTAATTAGTAAATAACATTAATAATTTAAGTAAAATAAAATATTGAATTAAATATTTAATTAGTAACTAATACAAAATTACATATGTTGGAAGTGCAAGTTGCAACAGATGAAAACCAGGTCATTGAGTCGCTTATGTTTCAACCTATTGCGCTTTTTTATGTGGATGTGTTCAAAGACTCTAATTCCTTTCACAACCCATTACACTACAGGTTTAACTCAGAATTGTTTCTGCAAAATCTTTAAGGTTTAGGCCAATACTTTCAAACCTATTCCACCAAACATCTGATAGAAAAAGACAAGCATCAAAGACTTAATCTACATTAAATATAAGATTTAAGAAACTTAAATATTAAGATAAACAGTTTACCTAGTCGCATATTAGTGTGGTTGCGAATGGCTATAGACAAGCCAATCAAGTGAAGAGTATTATCGTAGATCTCCATCTCTATAGTATCTGCTCTACTCTTATTGGGGAACAATCTGTCTATACAATCAATAATACCCCGGTTTACCTAACTGTCCCTTTTAAACCTTGTTGAATACCTGAATGTTGGGTTTATGTAATAATCCGCTGCATGAATAGGTTGATGCAACTTTTTGTTTCATTTGTTATCTATAATATTCGAAACGGGCACATAATCCTTCTTTCTTCCATTGAAAAATGACCTCTTTTGCCCTATTCATGACTTCATAAAGATAACTCATAGATGGTTTCTTCTCGCTGTCAGTCAATTTCAAAACTTTCAGTAAATGACATTTAATCCTCAATAGTTTAACAAAAGAGTTTCAAAATGTACTCCTAAAGACTGTATCTGAAATCTCATTCCGCTTTTTGTTTCTTCTATTTTGAGGCAACTCTGCAAATTACTATCACTCATCTGAAGAGAACATTCTCTTCGAGGCTTCTTTTTGTTTCACAATGCTATGTATATATAAGAAATTAGTTTCAAATCGAATTGCAACTGTACGAATGAGCTCTTCATGGTTGTAGATAAATTTGGTGATATCTTGACAACACTCAGTTGGTGCCTTTATCTTATTCATCTCATCAATATCTTCAAGAATGAGATCTAAACAATGAGCTGCACATGGTGTCCAATAGAAAGTCATCATAAGTATTTGTTAACTCCTTCTCAAATGTTTTATAGTTAGTTGCATTATCTGTAATTAATTGGACTATATTCTCTAGTCTAATCTCGAATATCACCTTATCAAAGTCTTGCCTTAGGACCTCTTCAATATGCCTCTCCTCTGACATGTCTAGGGATCTCAAAAACATAAGTCTTTTAAGACAATAGACAAAAAAGCTTAATAAAGTTTTTCTTGGTCTATTTGGTCATCCGTCTGCCATCATAGTATATCATGTTTCCTTCCATAACTCTCTCAAAGTGGAACAATACTCTTGAACTTCAAGAATAGTCTTATCTAATAGTTTTCCTTTTAACTTTTGATAAGAAGACTTCTTATACCCTACACCAATGTTACTAGTGCATCTGTTATTGCTTAAAAATGAATATTATTTGTTGTATTAAATGAAACACATGCATCATAAAACCATTTACCCACTGCAACTCATGCAATTGCTCTTAAGCCATAGCAACACGAATTTTAGGTTGAGTATCGTGTGTAGTGATAGGAGGGAAAAATAATTGTATGACAGAGTAAGCTCTTCTTCAACTCCTTCCTCTTCTACCACTTCTACTTGCAACCTCTTTAATAACCTTCTTTCTTGTGGTTGGTGGTCGAGAACTACTACTACAAACCTTTGTCTTACCATCAAAAAAAATACTATCACCCACTCCAACAATATCATCCTCTTCCTCAAACATATCTAAATCATTCTTCTGTTGTCTCTTCTCAAGTATGCTCTCGATCATTTGTAGACATTGTCATTTAATAGCTTCTGATAATTTCCTAACTTTGCTCGTGTAAAGAGCAACTTCTTTCTTAGTCCTTGGCAGGTGATGTTTTAATCGCAAAATTCCACCACTAACCACTTTCTTACAAAACAAATATTTTATCTTCAATATGTTTTCCTCAGCTGGCCCACTGCCATTCTGAATCATCAGACCAAGATTGGGAGTCCATCACAGTCACACCCGTTCCCGCCTTCTCAATTGAACACTTCAATCTAATACAAAACCTGAAAATAAAAGCACTTCATAAATCCCCAATGTTAACTTAATACTCAAATAAAAGTGTCTCCCACATCACGAATACAATAAAAATCATATCCACGCACTTTATAACTTCATATATTGTCATTAAGAAAAACATAAATAACACAAAAAACAATAAATACAAAGAAAACAATTATGAAAAACACAAAAAAATATACCACAACCCGGGTTGAGAGTATTGCATGGACACCGTATAACACCTTGGGAGCCATCAGAGTAGCTTGGGAGACACAAAAAAAACTCTAAAAGCAGAAATACGGGTTTCTGTTCGGCTAGGGCTTGGCCGTATCGTATGGTTGGTAACAGATAACATTACAATGCGATATGATAACTTACGAGTTGCGATACACATAAGTTTATCGTATCGTGGAGCTCTACGATGCGATACGGATAACACTCTTGCAAAGGCATATCTATGCATGGTTGGTATGGCAAGTTTCTTTATTCAAGTAGTATGCTTAATAAAACTAGCTTCTACTGATAACATACCCTAGTACTTTGTTCTTTGACATAAAAATAGGAACCCTTGTTCTTTCTAAATTTTGCATGACTTTATGCAAATTTGAACTCCGCCCATGTATGGGATCACCCTTGCATGGCAGGTCCCACGCCCAGATAAAGGAGTGTTGTATTAGGCTTCTGACAACCAGCGTAAAACTTAATCGGATTTTTATACCATGGATTACACAAATTATGAGCATTGTGTTGTGGCGTCCCCTTTTAGTGACGCGCTACAGAGCCTGAATGCAGTGAAAAGTAAGAAATGATCACTATATTTTCGCCCCGATGTAGTGAATAAATTGCAGAGAGGGTTCACACGTCATTAACGGGTGTGGGTAAAGAAGCTAGTCACACTACATTGCCACTCGAATGTAGTGAATAAATTATAGAGAGGGTCTCCACATTTTCAATATGGACAGATGCGGGAGTAACAAAGCTAGTCCTAGATAATAAGATTCGTATTGGTTCTTGGAATATCGAAACATTATTTAGTACGCTAATGGAGGCGGTAGAGAGATTTATACAGTGTTGTTCGACACGTATCGTATCGTGTATCATTTTGCTCCATGATACGAGCGTATCGTATCGTACTTTAATATTAAAAAAATAGAAAAATATAAAAAATTAGGGAAAAATAGTAAAAGTAAAAAAAAATCATAAAGAATAGGAAAAATATGGTAATTACAAAGAATTCATATAATGCAAAGTTTAGTACATATTGATCGTTCACCATTAAACAATTGAAAAAAAAAAACATATTTTGAAGCAAAAAATGAAATACATTTACATTTACATATTGTAAATTTGTAATCAGGATCATTAACTAAATAATCTTCATCTTCTCCTTGATGAAGATTCAAAGTTTCTCACCACGTTATGCTTCAAAATCAAAATCTTCATCTCCTTAATGTTGTTGTGCTCCTTCCAAATTAATCCATGCAATGTCTTCTTCAGGTAGGAATGCATTTTTTTCGTTATTTTCCATAATCCACTCATCTAATATATCAAAATTAACAAACTATTATCTTTGTACATGTAGTTGACACATTTGCTAATTTTCATATATGAGTAAAACGATGAGTTCCATTTCTTTGATTATTGAGTCTATGACACCCCAGTGATGTGATATTGTTACGTGATGATATCCTCTTTTTCTCTTATTGGAGACTAGTGTTTTAACTAATGCTTAAAGTGGTTTGAAACTGAAGGATGATAGATGGATGTTGTGGGTTAAAATCAGGTCATCTGATTACTTCTGATCTCACTTCACAGATTGTGTTAAGCCTCACACACGCTGATACTCAATGAAAGTCATGTAAGGTGAACCCTAAAATAATGAAGTTGTGAAATGCCCACTCAATGAACTGAGACAACCAAATTGTTCTTCATTGTTTGTGAAGTCATGAAATTAGAAACTGGTAACAGAAATATATCTAAAAGTTGGTTTTAGAAAGGGAAATGATTTTGTCACAATTTTTATTTGTTCATAAATTATTCTTATTCAATAAATTTCTTATAAATTAACCCGAATTTACATGTTACATACATGGCTTGCAATTTCAAACAAGCATACCAGAGGATGCCTTGGAGAGAAGTGAAGAGGAAATTTTTTTTTTGAATTAAAAAAAAAAATTGGGACAATATGGTACGATATAGATAACGCTGGATTTATATCCTATGTTTACAAGAAACAAAGTGGATTGGAGTAAAAGCAAAGGAGATTGAGGATAAAGGTTTTAAATTATAGTACTCATGTAAGGAAAAGGCTCGAAGCGAGTTGATATTATCATAAATAAAGATTGCACTACAATAAAACCAGTCATTATTCCAGGAACTTCATCTCACAAACAAAAGACTAGCAGAACTTGCATTCAGAGTGTCAGCGCACAAGGCAGAGATCTTAACCCGTGTGATGCAGTCCACGAGTTCGACTCATAGGACATGCATACGCGGCTTCAGCCTCTTGTTGTAACAAAAAGAAAAAAAATGTAGCAGCACAATTGGTAGATCTACACAGCAGAAAATGCCTTGAAATAATGAAGAGACTCGAAAAAATACTTCAATTTACATCTCCCTGTTTTCCCAAGCAAATGCCAGAATGTGGAGATGCAAAATACAAGCACCTATCGAGGATACATCAGAATCTTGATCAACACACAGCAGTTCAAGTTCCCTGTGGGCAATGGCCATGGGCTCGGAACACTAGACTATAGAGGAGAGAGAGAGCATAACCATCGTATCTTCAATCGCCATTCCCTAAACGACGAGAATAGGTCAATGGATTTACCGCAGAAAGACAAACCAAACGTTACTCTACATAGTGTTAGTGAAGAACAGATCAAACAGCAGAATCATGGTTGACCAAAAAAAGGACCTCCAAGCCTTCACAATTTGTAGATGCTGACAACGTAGGGGAAAAGAAGGGAAAATAGAGCAGCTGACTTAGTACAAAAAACTTGCCATGGTTTAGATGAGGCCTAGATGAGGCCTTGGCGTTGCAGATCTGCATATGTCTTCTTGTTGTAAATGTTTCCTTCCTTGTCTTCATATTCTTCTTCAAGATCCGGACGCCACTGGTTCAGACCCTGCCGTTCCTTTATCTTCTCCCACAATACCTTCGCTTCCTGTGCGGGAAAAATGAAACTAACTTTAGTTTTCTATAGCAGGCTGCTCCTAAAAGAAAGATCTACAGCATACCAACACAAACAACGAAAGGCTTGCCCATTGAGCATAAGAACGGGTCATTTGGTCAAATATGACACCTATTTCATCAAACAGCAGGCTTCAGAAGCAATTGGCTAGTTTTCAGGATTGTTCTCCTAACTACTTGACTACATAATTAACCCGCTGCAGTTGGAAAGAACCAATCCATTAAACTTTTTTATTTTTGACTTCTGCAGTTGATCATTTTATTTAGTTCTTTACAGCTAGGGCATCTAAGCGCAAAGAAGACTTGACATCTTCAAATTTCGAGTTTTGGCTTTGATCGAGTGTTTCACTAAATTGTTGAACCCAGTAGGTATTGGAATTCTCGCAAAATCACTAAGGTGCCTGCTTTCTGAGCTCCGATCGTGATCCATAAAACCACTAAAGAAGCAACAAAGTGGCAACACTTAAAGACAAACAGAAACAAGCTAATTAACATATTGACGGATGACATGTCCTGCTCATGGACAACGCTGCTTAGGTGCTTCTACACAAAAGTTCACCCAAACCTAAAGCACATGTTATCAGAAAAGTAAATGGAGATTTTAGCATCCTGAGCAATCAAGCGGAAGTGGGGATTAAGCGGCTTATGCAGTATGCCATAAGAAAAATCTTATCAATCATTAACGAGCAAATACATTAATTAGCATGCTCCATATAAAATGAACATATCAAGTAGCACGCTATTTCCTTTCCCCTTTTTCTTGGTTACAACGGAAGGTGGAAGCCTAACACACATACATGCACCAGAAATCGAAGTCACCACCTGAGTCATGGGAGTCAAAGAGCTATGCCAGTTGACATAACGCTCTGCATGAGTAGCATGCTATTTCTGGTACCAAATAAACTGAATACAAGCTAGTACTTGTTAAATATTTCACCTCGGTTCATTATGGATCAGGATAGATCAACTGATATGCTAATGGTCTTTGTCTCCAGGATCAAGCAAGCCAAAGTATAGCAGGTACCATGTTCGTAGAAAAATAGAAACTGAAACATACCTTAATTGATGTAACCTCATTGAAGTACTTGGTATTTGGAATACCCAGACAATTCATCCCATGCTGATGACGAGGCTCTTTGAAGTGTCGTTCAAAAGCCCTTCGTCCCCAATAACTATGGTTGCCACAAATTTCACATTTGAATTCCTGATGAATTGATGTAAAATCATAAAATCATGAGCTAGTGAACACCTATATACAAATGTCAAAAGCAAAAACAAATTTACCTGACCAAGACCATGAAGCTTGTAGAGCCAGTAGGGAATGGGTTTTCCATCCCATCCCATAGGCAGTTTGAGAGGATTATAAATCTGCTGCTCATCGTCATCACTTTCACTCTCAGCTTGGACTTCCTCCTGAATAGAAGTTACACAGAAGCAGCATATGAATCTTGTAAGCAAATCAATTGACCAAGCAACCGAAAGAAAGGATATGGTAACTGGCAAATTAAAGTTCTTACCAGAATGATCAGCCAACCCAATACAAATACTCAAGGAGGCAACTATAGGAAACTTACCTCTTCTCTCTCTGCCTCCATTTCTTCATAAGTCAGTGCTTGCTTCTTTTCAACATTTTCTTTTGTCCGTACAATTGTCTGAAACATTTTCAGACAATTTGCCAAAAATGAAAATTCCATGAAGTGTCATTGATCAGAAAATAAAATTTATATAGAGAGATTTATTAAATTGATTTTAAAAAAACTCCACAAGAAGAGAATTCCTACACATAAAATTACCTCTTTGAGCAATTCACAGAGCTTTTGAATCTTAGCCTCCATCAGAGCAACCTCTTTGGAAGCACTAACCTTTTGTGAAGAAGCAGCATTATTCACTAGGCCTTGGGAACCTTTAGCAAAATGCTTTCTGTCAAGCTTGTCGAGTGGTGTGTTCTGCATAAGAGAAAAAATCAGAAAAACACCCTTGAAAAAATTGATTTATGACTCTGGGATTGAAGGTGAAACAATCATGGGTCATAATCTATGGTCGAACACCTTATTCAAACAAGCATGTTTCATGTCTGACACAATCACGAGTCATGATCTATGGTCGAATATCTTATTCAAACAAACATGTCATTTTGCGACACTCACTCAAATGGGTATGGATAAAGCTCCAACCATACAAGTCACTCTCTCTCGCCCTCTCCTCATTGAAACTAGCTGACAACATTTTCTGGGAGCATTTGTAAACTCAAAATGTCATGTCTGAAGCATCCCTGTCAATGTGTCCATATGTGCACATTTGCCTTTGAGTAATCCAGTATGATTCATTACTAATGGCGGGTGCAAGTCTCAACAGACAAATAAATTTACCTACCTTCTCTAAACTTTTGCAATTTCATCAAGAAAGTTATGTATTTGACTCTTCAACATCAACAAAACCCAACCAAACACTTACTGTGCCATAATGTACACACTCAATGATGACTTTTTTTACATAACAAGGTTCTCATAAAGTCTGCAAGTTCTTGAACGCCAAAATGCTTTGATTTATTTCCACATAGTGTGAGAATGCATAAACTAAATCGTATACTGATTTAACCTCTCATATGTGAAACAATATATAACTTTCTTGACAAGTCATTAATGATCTAAATGCCAGTTTCACACTAACAGCCACTGGTGGGTCTCAAATACACACCTTTGTAAAGAAAAGCCTTTCTGCACGTTGCTGAACTGTACCTCCAGTCTTTAAACCTAAAGCTGCTAATGCCTGAAGTTTCAAATCAAAACCAGAGGAAAAAAGGTAGTGAATAATCAAGAAATCTACAGTAGTCATTGGATGAGGTGAACATCGTGCACGGAAAAATCATTCACAAGCATGTGTCCATATGGGCAAACCTACTTACTACAAACCTTTCTCACTGCTAAAGAAATGTCTACTTATTGTATTTCAGAAGGTTGATCAAATTGAGAGGGAAGAAAGGATGAAATCTTTCAAAGGATGTGCAGCCAACATGCTACCACTATCCGTTCAATTCGTCGAATATCAGAATAGCTTTTAACCATCCATCCCCTCTCTGGTGGGGCAGTAAGGGTCAGGGAAGGGCGATCACTCATTCTTAAGAGGTGGGCAGAAAAAGGAAGAGAGCTCCCCGTTCCTGGTTCTCCTGTAGCTGGATACTCTGGAACCACAAGAATCCTTAGAATGGGATTGATTCCAACCCAGCACCTTTTGTTTTGAGAAGAGTTGCTCTTTGGAGAGCACAGTACGATGAAAGTTGTAAGCTGTGTTCGGGGGGGAGTTATTGTCTATCGTTGGCCTCTATGGTAGAATCAGTCGGGGAGGCCTGAGAGGCGGTGGTTTACCCTGTGGCGGATGTCAGCGGTTCGAGTCCGCTTATCTCCAGCTCGTGATCTTAGCCGAAGGTATATGATCTCGCCAAATTTCGTTTTCTGGTTCAGCAGATCAATCTATGATTTCTCATTCATGGACATTGATAAGATCCCAAGTTTGTCCCATCCTAGTTTGCTGAATTGCAGTCGGATAGCAACCTTGGTTCCTGGTTAGCTAGTACTAGCAGTTTCCAGTCCAAATAGGCGATGTTGGAATGACCAATGTCAATTCATATAGATAAGATGAATTCCTTTCAATAATAATAATGTAAACATGTGACTAACTAATTCCCTTTCTCTACGAGGCAAGGCAAGAAACGAGGTACCAAAGTAGCTCCCAATATGATAATCATGACAATAACAACAACTACAACAAAAACTAAGCCTTTTCCCATACTAGACGGGGTTGACTACATGAATTCTTTGTTTCCAGATAGCCCTATCATGTGTCATGTTAGCAGTTAACTCACAATAAGCTAGATCATTCTTTATTGTTTCTTTCCAACACTTTTGTGGTCATCCTCTACCTCTTTTAAAACTTTCAAAATCTAGTTTTTCTTACCTTTGTATAGGTTCTTCTTTTGATCTTCTTTCTATATGTCCAAACCACCTTAAACGATATTCTCTCATTTTATCTTCTATTGGTGCCACACATAATTTATTTCTAATAACCTCATTATGTATACGGTCTTTTCTTATATGACCACTCAAGCATCTCAACATCTTCATTTCTGTCACAGACATCTTTTGTACATATTGATGATTAATTGCCCAACACTCAACAGGTCTAATTGCTGCTCTATAATATTTACCTTTTAACTTTAATGGTATCTTCTTACCACAAAGAATACTTGATGCTCCTCTCCATTTTAACCAACCAACATTAATTCTATGAGTAACATCTCCATCAATTCTTCCATCACTCTGAAAAATTGACCCTAGGTATTTAAGATTTTCCTTTTTGGGATGCAATATGTGTAAATTTTAATTTTCATGTCCTTTGAAGTAAATAAATGATCAAACTTACATTCCATATATTCTGTATTTGTTCTACTAAGTCGGAAGCCTTTACATTCTAATGTTTCTCTCTATAGTTCCAATTTTCTATTAACTTTTTTCTTACACTCCTCCACTAACACAATGTCATATGCAAATAACATACACCAAGGTACTTCATTTTGAATATGTTTTGTTAACTCATCAATCACCATTATAAATAAGTATGGACTTAAAGTTGATCCTTGATGTAACCCAATATTAACTTCAAAGAAGTTTGTCATTCCTTTATGAGTCCTCACACATATTTTTGCACCATCGTACATGTCTCTTATAAGGTTTATGTATGTCAATGGGATACCTCTTTTTTTCAAGGTTCTCTAAATAACCTCCCTCGGTACCCTATCGTAAGTTTTTTCTAGATCAATAAATATCATGTGAAGGTCTTTTTTTTCTATAAAATGTTTCATAAGACGTCTGAAAAGGTGAATCACTTTAAGAGTAAATTGGCCTGACATGAATCCAAATTGGTTCTCTGTTGTACTCGATACTTTCCTTAACCTATATTTGATAATTATTTCCCACAATTTCATAGTATGGCTCATTAACTTGATACCCTGATAATTCGCACAATTTTGAATGTCTCTCTTGTTCGTATATATATGGGTATAAGTGTACTCGCTCTTCATTCCTCGAACATCTTTTGGTTTCTTCATATTTCATTAAATAGTATTGTGAACCAAGTGATTCCTGTTTCTCTGAGGATTTTCCAAACTTCTATAGGAATATTGTCTGGTCCTACCAATTTACCATCCTTCATATCTTTAAGAGCCTCTTTGACTTAATTCTTTTGAATACGTCGATAGAAATTGTGGTTTATATACTTGATTTGGCTAACTCTCGTAAGATAATACTAACATCTTTATTTTCATTAAAAAGCTTATAAAAATAGTTTTTCCATCTATTTCTTATATCATCATTTGCCACTAGAATTTTTTCATCCTCGTCTTTGATGTATCTAATAGAATTAAGATCTTTAGTTTTTTTTATCTCTAGCCCTAGTTATCCTAAAAATATCTCTTTCACCCTTTTTTGAGTCGAGTTTTTTATATAAATCCTCCCGCTTTTGCTTCACTGATGGCCTTTTTCGCTTCCTTCTTTGCTTTCTTATAAGCCTCTAAAGTTTCACTAGTTTTCTTAGCATAATATAATTTGTAACATGCCCTCTTTGCCTTGATTTTATTTTTCACTACTTCACTCCACCACCAAGCTTCTTTTTGTGATGGTACACCTCCCTTAGATTCACATAACACATCTTTCGCCACTTTCCTAATATGTATAGTCATATTGTGCCACATATCACAAGGTATACCAACATAATTCCAAGCATATCCTTGAAGGACTTTCTGTTTAAATATACATTTTTTCTCACTTTTGATGTTCCACCGTTTAGTCTCAATAGCTTGATGTACTCTTTTCTTCTTTTTCGACTTTTAACTGTAAATCCATAACTAAAAGTCGATGTTGGGTGGTTAAGCTTTCTCCTAGAATTATCTTGCAATCTTTACAACATACTCTATCATTTTTCCTACAAATAAAATAATCAATCTACGTTTTTGATAAGTCACTCTTATAAGTAATTAAATGTTCATCTTGTATTTTAAAGATTGTATTGACTATAAAGAGATCAAATGGAATAGCAAAATTTAAAGTCTCTCTACCTTCCTCATTTATATCCCCAAAGCCAAAGTTTCCATCAATACCTTGATATCCTAATGCCTCTTTACCGACATGTCCATTTAAGTCTCCTCCTAAACAACTCATCTCACTTTATGGAATTCTTGAAATCACCTTATTTAACTCTTCTAAAAAAGCCGCCTTTATACTATCTTCTAGTCCTACTTGGAGTGCATAAACACAAACTATATTCAAAATCTCTGCTCATAACACTAATTTCAACGTCATGATTTGGTCACCATATCGTTGTATGTCTACTATACTATCTTTTAAATCTTTATTTATGATCATACAACTATGTTTTGAACCTTTTTCCTTACTTGAGTACAATAATTTAAAACTTGTATCCTCAATCTCTTTTGTTTTTTCTCCAACCCACTTTGTCTCTTGTAAACATAGAATATGAATCTTTCTTCGAATCATAGTATCTACCACCTCCATTAGCTTACCAGACAATGTTTCGATGTTCCAAGAACCAATACTAATCTTATTATATAGAACTAGCTTCCTTACCCCCCTCTGCATCCGTCCATATTGAAAATGTGGAAACCCTCTCTGTAATTTATTCAATACATTCGGGCAGAAATGTAGTATGTTAATCATGAGAAAAGGAAAATTTATCAAAACAACACAGAGAAATTTTGAGAAGAGAAATAGCAGTGCGACTTTGTTAGAACTCTAATATGTTATAAAGACACACACACACACATATATATATATATATATATATATATATATATATATATATATATATATATATATATGAAGACTGAAGTTTAGAGGAAATTTTATCCCTTCCTTTTGTTATAATGTACTGAGGGATGTCGCAATTGCAGGATAAGTTTCATGCATCTATGAGATCGTCTACAAAACGGGCCAGGATAATAGGAATTACATCCACTCTAAGTGGGAGTAGAAAAAAAAAGTTAACCAAGATTCAATTTCTGAGCTTTCTAAAAGGAATCCAAGGAATCAGAATTGTTTTTGGACCAATATGACCAATGCCTTAGATGCATGACATCCCAGGAAAATATGGAAGTCTTAGAAGTTAGTTGGTTCCCACAATAAGCTGCATTTATCAGTTACTTCATGAAAGATGGGAGAGCAAACTGAGAGGCAAGAATAAAGCAACTTTAGATAGGGTAGTGTGCTATGTTATCAATAGTGATTAGTGGGCTGTTAGCGGTTGACCCTAATATAGTGGTAGCGGGGATATAGCGGATTTAGCGGTACACTCTCATTTACGATTAATATATATAATAAATTCTCTAATTTCTAAGAAATATCAATAAACACATAATCACCACATACATAAATATGAATCAAACTAAATAAACAAATTTTATCAAAACAAACAATAAATAGCATGTGGCATATGCATATTGAATTGGTAAACTTAAATTAAAAAACAAAAACATAAATGTAACCAAGTTGTTCTAAGTAACAATTATTTCCCATTGATAATCCTTAAAGTGTAAATGCAAATCATTGGTAAGATTGATAAGAAGAATTGGAAAATAAAAGATTACAGAAGAACATTCATCCATTGTATAATGTGCTGCATTTAACTAATTATGTTGCACGTTCAAATGCAAATCATTGCAAAACAGATCCAATTAGTTTGAACTACTTATGATGCATTTAATGTACTTGTGCAACAAGAGGCAAGCGTGAAACCAACACTATACAATGTGCATGAAGCTGGATTCTCAACAATCAAAACGTTCAACTAAATTACCAAATGAAACAATAACAACAAGAGTGAGTCTTAAGTCTGAACTGAACCGAACAAGCCATTATTGTGCTGCACATAATGCAAGTTCGTGCATAATCTCAGATGGATGCAAGAAGCAAGCAACAATAGAAGCCAACAATGACACCTAATAGAGGCCATCGGTAGCCTATGCAATCCATATGTTACAAACACACATAGAGAGATGGAGAAACACAAAAAGAGGCACAACATCACTCCTTTGCGCAACAGTGGAGGTCTCCAAGGAAAGTCATAGAAGGAAGAGAGAGAGAGAGAGAGAGACTTACCGTTGTCATTGACAGTGGCCGTTGTTGGTTGTTGTTGCTGATGAAACATTGGAAGAGGAAAGAGAGAGGCGGTAAAAACGTAAGGATTTATGTTATTTTTTCTTATAGATCCTTTAAATTGGATCGGATTAATCTATATCCATTTGGATCGATCCACTAGTACAGAAACTACAAGTTATTGGACCGATAATAGCGCTCATAGCGACACTTATAGTGGGTTTTGGGGTTGGCCGATAAACTTCAAGCACTAGCGCGCTATTAACTACTTAGGTAGTGTGCTCAGCGAAGATGATACCACTGTCAATTTCTTGAAACAAAAAGTTTTTCCCCATTCCCAATTTCCTTTCAAATAGTGTTCAGATAGAAAAACCTCACTTTCCTAGTTAGGTGGACTAAACCAATTCCGCTTCTTATGAAGCAAAGCATGGGAAAAGAGGCTATAGTAGTTCCCAAAGGGTAGTTCATCAAGAAAGAGAAAAATATTAAAACAGTGGAAAGTGAAATGTTGAAAAGAGAAACTGCACCATGCTTTTGTTTGAACCCCAACATGTTAGAAGAGGATGCAGAAATGATAACCACAGAACTAAGGGATGAAGTTTCAGCGAAATTGTGCCCCTTCCTCTTAATATGGTCAACCAAGTACTGAGGCAATTGAACGCTATTTCAGTTCTCATGCTTTTGTGCGATCATCCAAAAGAGAGCTGGAAAATAGGACTTGCATCTTATTGAGGTGGGAGTTGGAAAAAAAAGGAAATTGATTCCTTACTTTCCTAGAAAGTCAATTGTGCAGGAATGTTTTCTCCACCAATATTACGAGAACAAAGATACTAAAACAAAAATTTTACCCAAAAAAGGATATTAAAATAAATGTGAAGCTAGAAAAATGCCCACCTCCTTCAATTTTTCAGCACCAACAATAGTCAAATCTTCCATGTTGTCATAATAATCAAGATCAATCAAAGGCTCCCTTATGAAAAGCAGCCCATTTTCTATGCCTTCATTTTCCCACCCTTGCACCTTACCATCTTCCCACAGCTCTTGAAAGTCAGTCTCAACCTATCAAAGAGCAAAAGATCAGACACGGCACTCCTGACTGCCGCAGCTAAATTGCATATCAGAGTTTTTCAAAAAAATTGCCATAGTCCTCTTGACATGATTCCTGGTTAGTCAGCAGACACCCCTAACCGAAGAAGAAATAAAATAGCTCAAACAAAATTGGTCAACGATACAAGAAAAGGAAAGCTCAATTATATCACAATCTAGATGCAACTTCACATAAAAAATAATGTTCCATGCATGTTCATCCTTTACTAAAAGCTAAATAGGAAATGGGCAATGAAATCAATGTAAGATTTGTCCACAATGTGCGAAAATACCGAAGCATGGATAAGCCACACACAATAAGCAAAGTTCTCTCCTGTTCACAACAGCACTGGAAGTAATTTGATGAGAAGCCACCATACCTTCGAAAAAATTCTGTTCAGGTCCTGCAGTGGCTCAGTTCGTTCAAAGAAAGAAATTAGATACTCAAGTAGGTGCGTTAAGTAGTCTTTGTATTGCCTGCACAAGAAAATAGCAAGGCACTAATTGGCTAAAAGTTCACTTCTAATGCATTGAGAAAATTAAATTATCCAAATTCTAGTAAGCCACAATACTTGATATGTTCCTGATAATTCACCTTGTCAATTTCAAATTCTGTGGAATATCATGAATTTGTGGAAAGATATCCAAGTAAGCAGAATACTCCACAACCTTTGCAAATTTAGAATTGACAAACTCATTATACAACTCATGCAAGTCCAGGTATCGACCAAAAGCTTCCTGAAGACAACAATAATTAGGTCAGTTTACCCTCATAATGCAAATTACAAAAAAATCTATGAAAGGCCTCTTTTGAAAAGACATGCATCGAATGGGCACTAACTAACACACTCGTGTTTCTGCACCTGAGGTTCAACTAGTAAAATATACCTTCTATGATAATTTCAAAACAGCAAGTTCCCAGACTTAAATTTCTCAAAAGAACATTTCAAATTAGAATTTTGGGGATGCACAAGCAGATCTTCACTAAAATGAACAAAATACAATATAAGATTTCTAGAAGACAACTACGTTGAAAACCAACAAATACATGAAAACTTACTCAACATCATATTGCAGTGCACAAGGAGCTACAACTCTCCTGGCCAATGATCATAGATGACCACTCAGTTCGGTATATTATTTATCAAAAACAAGAAAGTTTGATACTAATTGTAAACCACTAACAGTTTGGAACGCAAATGTCAATCTTCCAGGACAATGATCACAAATGACCACTAACAGTATATTATTGTCCATCCCTTGATTCACATCCCTGTGTTTGAGGCATGAAGGAAAACAAAAATGCACAAGTCTTCAGGGTACCAAGCTTAGTAGCGTTAAGTTTAACATTTATGGAGATTACATTGACAATTGGGGCAACCGACTACAATCATAGTAACCAAATTGGCATGAAGAATCATCTATTAGAGTTGTTGATAGATGATATGCTTTGGAAAAGTTTTTCAATCTCAAAGGTGGCATCCAAAGCATCATATGCTACAGTTACTCTTGCAAGTTCTTTTGATACATCAGCAAAAATGTTCCTTTTCCTACTTCAAAAGAGTGTTATTCATATCGCACTATATTTATGATACAGGATACAATATCGCAATCACCAACATATCGTGCGATACGACACCGTATCGCATGGTACGGCCATAGCCGAATAGAAACCCGCAAAAACACGGGTTTATGACTATTGTTCAAGGCTCTCCAAGGCTCCCTCCGATGGCTCCTCCCTCCTTGGTGTTAAAGGTTCCAAAAAAAATACTCTACGACATTCGTGCAAGGCTCCCAACCCGGATAGTTGTATATTTTGTGTTTTTCAAAAAAAAATCTTTGTATTTGTTGTGTTTTGGTGTTATTTGCGGGTTTTTTTAATGATAAAATTTAAGTTATGAAGTATTTGGATATGATTTTTATTGCATTCGTGAAGTGGGAGACACTCTATTTGAGTGTTATATGAAGATCGAAAGATAATGAAGCAAATGCACTCATAACCGAAGAAAACATTGCATGGATTAATTTGGAATGAGCGCAACAACATCATCAAGGGGATAAAGATTTTTATTTTGAGACACAAAGTGGTGAGGATCTTTAGCAAGGAGAAGATGAAGATTATTTAGTTGAAGATCCGATTACAATGTGTAAATGTATTTCATTTTTTGCTTCAAAATATGTAATTCCTTTTCAATTGTTGAATGGTGCATGATGAATATGTACTAAACTTTTGCATTATATGAATTCTTTGGAATGATCACATTTTTTCTTGTTTTTCTTTTTTTTGGATTTTTACCAATTTTTTAGTATTAAATTACTATATGATACGTGGACCAAAATGATACATGATACGATACGCGTCGAACAACACTGCTTCAAAGGAACAGTATATTCAACCAAATGTGCTATCACTAAGAAATGTCAACGTAAGTGCAAGTAAGAGCATTAAATCAGCCAATAGTTTAGTTATTGCAATGGTTCTACATAGTTTCTAGACCTAGAATTTTGATTATGGACTATATTTCTAGATGGCTCACCCACAAGCACGCACACACGCATGGGCAATGCTTGCAGACATGCGCATTCCCACCCCCTCAATACACACACAACAGAGTGAGAGAAAGAGTGAGAGAGACCTCCCCACTAAATTCAATAACTGGTTCTTCTTTGAGTAATTCTTCAAACTCACTAGCTGGATCAAGGACCCAAGAAACAGGATGTCGCCTATGGTATTCACGAATCTGCAAGACAAATTGCATTAACAACAATATCACAATTCACAAGAAAAAATTCTAGAAAAAGGACACAGTTTTGCAATGTAATACTGAGAACATCACATATGTATACACGGTTGTTCATGCGATGCAGCAAAATGAAAATGCCAAGATGTATGCAGGCAGGCGCACACATACAGATGTCAGCTATACATTATGGTGAAAATGGCATCGTAACTGTATGAAGAGCAGGAAATCTAATAAAATATGTAGGATCCTCCATGGTGAAAGTGCTGCTAGAAAGCATCGCAATGTCATGAATATTTGAAATTCCATCTATGTACACTTGCCATTAATTTGTTAAGTATCTTCTCCATTTTCAAGAACCTTTTCTTGAAATTTCCCCAGAATTTTGAAAAGGAACTACATCTTGAAAATTTAGAGGCTAACTATTTAGAAGGAATCTAAAACATATACCCCTTATTCTGTTTAGCTTCTTAGTGTGTACCTTCCTATGTGTAAAAGGTCACCAACAACAACAACAACTAAGCCTTTTCCCATACTAGATGGGGTCGGCTACATGGATTCTTTGTTTGCACAGCTCCCTATCGTCTGCAATGTTAGCAGTTAACTCACAATAAGCTAGATCATTCTTTATTGTTTCTTTCCAACACTTTTGTGGTCGTCCTCTAGCTCTTTTAATACTTTCCAAATTTAGTTTTTCATACCTTCTTAAAGGTTATTCTTTTGATCTTCTTTTTATATATCCAAACCATCTTAAACGATATTCTCTCATTTTATCCTCTATTGGTGCCGCTCCTAATTTGTTTCTAATAACCTCATTATGTATATAGTCTTTTCTTGTATGACCACTTATCCATCTCAACATCTTCATTTCTGTCAGAGACATCTTTTGTACATGTCGATGATTAACTGCCCAACACTCCGAACCATAAAGCATGGTAGGCCTAATTGTTGCTCTATAATATTTACCTTTTAACTTTAATGGTATCTTCTTATCACAAAGAATACATGATGCTCCTCTCCATTTTAACCAACCAGCATTAATTCTATGCGTAACATCTCCATACAATTGGCCCACTAACACATTTCAAGAATGGCCCATTTAACGAATGATCACAGCATATGACAACCATAAGAATACATTGTTTTCACTCTTCCCAAGAAGCGGTGTCATGTGAGAATAGATCTCACCTCCTTCAATCTGTCATAAAAGGCACCGAACACATTCTGGCCGCTTGTGGTTTGACCCCCAAGTGCAGCAATTTCGTCCTTTCTTGCATTATCTTTGTCTTCATATGTATCAATCTGCCAAATAAAGAAGAGGCTTTAAGAGGACTAAATCAAAAGCTACAAAACTAAGAACATGGACATACCAAGAGATCAATATCTTTCAAGAGAACAACTAGATTGTTAGTTTCAGCAGCAATTTGATTTCTCAACCAAAAGGAAATAACTGGTAAAAAGCTCAAATTGCAGCACGTGGCAAAAGCTGCTAATGGTTTGGTTTCCATCAGCATGATAGGATAAAAACAATATTATTCAAAATAAATGAAGAAAAAATGGTAAAGTTCCAACAACTGTGAATTGTTTGATAAGCTAAACAAAACCACAGATAAGGCAAGTAACTGCTACATTTATACAAGTAAACAAGCAATAGTTCAAAAATTTTGAGTTGAACTATGCTATGTTATCAAGAGCGGATAGCAGACAGTTAGCACTCAAGCCTAATATAATGATAGCTGGGATATGTCGGAGATATAATGGATTTAATGGTACACTAATATTAAAAATATTATCTAATCCTAAAAATAACAAGAAATATATATCCAACGTTTTCATAAATGCAAATCAATTTAAACCACATTTTATACAACAACAACAACAACAACTAAGCCTTTTCCCATACTAGATGGGGTCGGCTACATGGATTCTTTTTTTCCACAGATCCCTGTCGTGTGCCATGTTAGCAGTTAACTCCCAATAAGCTAGATCATTCTTTATTGTTTCTTTCCAACACTTTTGTGGTCGTCCTCTACTTCTTTTAATAAATTCCAAATTTAGTTTTTCTAACCTTCTTACAGGTTCTTCTTTTGATCTTCTTTCTATATGTCCAAACCATCTTAAACGATGTTCTCATTTTATTTTATTTTTTTCATTTTATTTTATTTTATTTTTCATTTCATTTTATTTATTTATTTCATTTTATTTTTCTCATTTTTATACCAACAAAAAATAAGTATACACTAACAAAGGCATTTCCAAACATAAGCTTAAACAATGCATCACAATTTAAAAAACAAGAAATCAAACATATGAGTTTCATGACAACAAAAATGTTGAGGATTAGTCACAAGTAAAAGCAAACTATCATGAACTGTTCTTACTATCGGGAATTACCTCTTGAAAGACATATTAGTGGTGATTAATTAAAAGAAAACATAAAGCAACAATCATATGGTTCATACCCTTAGTAGGATGCATTTACTAATTACTGGAACCTTTTTTTAGTAAACAAAAATCGAGCAAGCAAGAACACCAACCATGGTTTAGTCACACTGAAATTCTCATTTCAGTTGCATTGAAAAGGCTTATGAAGCCTGTATGAAGCTACGAGCAAGCAAATAAAACTGACCATACCCAAACAGGAAAGTGACAGAATAAAGAGAAAAAGAAGCATGAGGTAATGGAGAACTAATTGGAGGATATATAAGAAAGAGAAAAAGAAACAGATAATGCAAAACTAATGAAAAGTGGAAGAAAAAATAGAAAACGAAACAAATAATGCAAAAACAATGCAGAATAAAGAGAAAAGGAAGCATTAAATAGATAAAGATGCATGAACTAATGCAGAACAAGCAGAAAAACGAAATAAATAAAAAGAAAACAGAGTAGGCAAAAAAGGAGAAAACAAAATCCATAAAAATATGCCATAAAGATACAGTGTATGATGTTTAAACTCCAATTTATTAACATTGCCCAAGCATCCCTAAAGAGAAAAGAAAAAACAAGAGAAATAAAAGAGGAAGAGAGAAGAAAAAATAAAAGACAATGAAGAAGAGATTGATGAAAAACAAGAAGAAACTCGCATCACTCAAGGACATTACTGTTGGGGGAGGTTCGTCGTTGTCGCCAACACAAGTAGAGGGTTCCCGAAGAGAGAGAGATTCTCTAGGGTTTGCACAGGTTCTGGGGGGGAGGGGAAGGTAGTTGACATAGTGGATCAGATTGGATCAACCCAAATAAAATTTATTTGGGTTGACCCACTATCTGTGGTCCTCAAGCCACAAATACGCTATAGCATACTATTAACTACTTAGGAATTATAAGGATCTGGCTTGGGAACAATATAACTTCAAACAATGAAAAAGTACAAGAATTATGAACAAACTTCAGCTAAATAGAGTTATGCAACTTAGGAGAAAGATATAGCTAATTAGCTATATGTGGATAGGCTTCGCTTTGAGTAGAAATGACAGTTACAGAAGGCATACAAAATCAGAATAAGGTTCCAATTTCCAAGAGCGTTTATGATATTTCTTCAATCAAATGACTGCTCATCTGTGTCATTTGCTAAAAACTACCAGTGCCTCTGAGAGGAGATCCATCAGAGTTGATACTCATGAAAAACATTAATTTAGCTTCTGAGAAACGTAGAGTATTTATTTTATTTGCTAAATTATTCTTGACAGTGTTGTTATGTATCATGTGTATCGCACAATATGTAGCAACACCTATAGTATCAATAAGGAAATCAATATGATTCACCCCTCCATATCAGCAGGGGGGTGTATTGGCTCGTATAGTGAGATACTAGCTGTATCGCATGTATTGGCCGAGAAGGGCCAATCGCCCGCATTGGGTGACATGTGAGATACATCCATGCAGACTCGAAACTCGGTTTTAACCAATTCCTACCTCCAATGCATCTTGCTCTTCCATGGAGAGAGCTTTTGCAGCTTTTCTGAGAAACCCCAACTCATTTGGGCTTGATGTTCACTGTTTCATCTTGATTTTCTCATGTTTGGGCTTAATTCTCAATGTCCTTGAGGTACATTTTCCTGCTTAAGCATTTCGCAGTCTTTTTTCAAAGATGGCTGGCAACCAATCGTCATCTGGTCATTTGATTGATTAGGCATGGTAATGGTGCAAGACAACGAAGATATTGAAGATTATTTGTAATTTCCACAAAAGAAACATTTACGGTGGTACCCAATTGAAGCACTATTTAAGAGTAACCCACCAAAATATTGCTCCCTGTAGGTGAAGTTCATAAAATACTTAAGGTTGTGAAATGGCAATGTTAGCAAATGGTGCAAAATATTGTTTAAAGGAGGCAAGTGAGAGAATGGAAGAGATGTGGGAGGAGGAGGAAGATGAATGTACCATTCCCAGTTTGAGGTCAGGTTTTAGCACTCGTTACCAACCTTCAGCGTGCAGTACTAGGGGGAAGAGAGTCTTGGAAGAGGAGTCAGGGAAAAAAAGTGGGAGAGGCATGGGGGTAAGAAGCTATTGCCGAGGACTAGTGGCAATAGTGTTCGTAGTGTTTTTCCATCCTAGAACTGGACCTGGCTCCAGGCCTAGAATTCAGTCTCCTATAACTCTGGTGCATCTGATGGAGCAAGCAGATCTTATAGTTTTATGATGCATGAATTCCTTTAATGCAACAAATTCTTTTCATTTTCAAGTGATGGTGGATGCAATTGCTAGCACTGAACCCAGATACAAAACATCTTCTTACCATAAATTGAGAGGGAAACTATTGAATGAGAAAGTTGAGGAAATGTTCAGTAGTGTATGGTTTTGAGTGAATCATGGAAAGAGACTGCAGCATCATGGTAGATGGATGGAGAGATAAATGAGGGAGGTCATTACTGAACTTTTTGTATATTATCGAAAGGATTTGATGTTCCTGGGGTATCTTGATTTATCAAGACAAGATCACACTGTAGAGGTATTAAAGGCCATTAAGAAGTTGGTGTAGCAAATGTCCAGATTGTTACGGGTAACGTAGCTAATTTTAAACTAGCTAAAAAGGAGTTAGTCAATCAGTACGATACATTCTATTGGTCATCATGTGCAGCACATTGTAAAGGACATTGTTGAGTTGTAGGATGTAAAAAGAGCAAATGATTTTTGCCAAGAGATCACAAAATTTGTACCTAATCATCCTTTTGTCTGGCTATGATGAAGATGTTTGTTGGTACCAAGGAACTTATTTGAACTTCTAGTACTTGTTTTGCTACATATTTTTTTATTTTTCCATAGCACTATTAAGTGTACACAAGGTCTAAAGTAGATGTTTGCTTCGAATGAATGGGATGAATTGCTAAGTTGTCACACAATAGAAGGAATAAGTTTGTGAGAGAAATTGTTGAGATGGTCTTTAAGAGTCAGTTTTAGCAATCATGTGTTAAATTCTTTAGAATCATGCCTCCACTGATAAAGGTCTGCAATTGTCTAATAGTAAGTGTAGACCATCTATTTGTTATTTCCATGAACCCATATGCAAGGGAGAGAGGCTATTAAAGATAACTTGGAGGACAAAACAAGAGGGTATATGCCTTTGTGGAGATTGATTAATAGGAGATAGAATGACCAGATGCATCAACCTATTCATGTGGCAGCATATTGCCCAAATCTCGCTTTCAGGTACTCTATAGGGTTTCAAGGAGGATGGCGAGGTTAATAAGAGCATTATTGATTGTATAGAGAGATTGGAGCCTAATAAAGATACATCAGATTACATATATTAGGAGTTGGAGTTGTATGATGATTCTCCTTAGTTGTTAGCCTCTCCTCCAGCTATCAGGAACCAGTCTACAATGCATCCAGGTAATTTAAGGATTTATATTTGCAATACATTTACTTTTTATGAATTAAAGTTTATAAACTATCTTATGGTTCTAAGTGTTGGACAGTTAATCATTAATATGTGCAAAAGATGTCCATAGCAAAAATGAAGATGTTGAGATCGATGAGTGGTGACACAAGAAAAGATCGTATACATAATGAGGTTATTAGAAACAAATTGGGAGTAGCACCAATAAAGGATAAAATGAAGGAAAGTGGTTTAAGATGGTTTGACCATATAGAAAGATGACCAAAGGATACTGTCGTAAGAAGATATGAAAAATTAGATTGTGACAATGTCAAAAGAGGAAGAGGATGACCACAAAAGTGTTGGAAAGAAACTATAAAGAATGATCTAGTTTATATTGAGTTAATGACTAGCATGGCATATTATAGGGTTATGTAGAAACAAAGAATCCATGTAGCTGACCCCATCTAGTATGGAAAAAGGCTTAGTTGTTGTTGTAGTTGTTGTAAAGTTTATAAACTATCTTAGTATTTGAAGGTGTTGTTATTATTAGTTTATGATGGAATGGGTTTGACACAGATTTGCAAACATTTGAAAAGTTTGCAATTAGGATTCTTAGCCAAGCATGCAACTTGAAAATTGGAGTGCATTTGAGCAGATCCATACAAAGAAACGCAACTGACTAGAACGCAAAAGGTTGAATCATCTAATGTTTAGTCTTTGCGGCATGCATCTCCAGCTGAGGGCAGTTCAGTAATGGCTTATGTAGAAAGTAACTATAGTTTGTAGTTTCAAAATTTTACTTTTATAACTTTAATTTTAAGATTTGAGCAATGCTTGTAGGCAAGTGCAGAGATTGCCTTCTTGCTGATGATGGAGATGATGGGGAAATGGAGAAGAAGATTATACTGATTATTTAGTTGATCCAGATTATGTTGTTCAGTGATTAGGTTGAAAACTTAACATGTTAAATTACAAAGTTACATGAATCATTTAATTGGAACCATGTAAGTACTAGATTATACTTGTTTTGTTTGTATTTCATATAAACTTCACAGAGTTTACTCCAATGCTTTTATCTTGTCTTGCATAGCTGTTTGTTAATTATAAACTAGTTGTCACTTGTTAATTAATTGTATGTTATCTTTTGATCGTAGTTATTGATTAAGCTTGTCACCTTTCGTTGAAGAATTAGGTTTTTTAATCATCTACTTGTTTTACATTTTTTAAGAGTTTTCCTATTTTTTATGGTATTTGAGATTTTTAATGATCTCTTAATTGAAAAAGGGAAAATACAATATGGATATGATATGACCATTACATATTGGTCATATCATATCTGTGGAGCAAGGGATATGCCACCCCCAACGGATTTTTGTAATACATTTTCAAGTGAAAGCAAGAAGACAACTCCAAATGGAATATTTATGTCCTTTCAACATTTGGAGATTGGCACTCTCCTGTGGGACAAAAAATATATAGTTCAGTAACATTTTCAAGTGAAACGGTGACAAATCCCAAGGGAACACTCAGGCTGTTCAACTTTTAATTTTTCTAAAAGCAGAAAAGGGAAACTAAAGGTGTGATGTGAGTTCCACTTCATCAAATGGCAGGGTAGTCTTTGTTTCATGAATGCACCAAACGAAGCAATGTGCCTCATTCAAGGGTTGCATGGTTCCACCATCGCCTTACAGCACCAAGTGGAAAAGAGGTCGGTTAGTTCTCCGCGGACTGGTATCATTATCTTATAGCTGAAACAGACGCTCCTTCAAGTTGATTCTTTCTTGTTTGCTAGTCTATCCGGTCCAGATTCTGTCATAAGGACAGACCACTATGACGCAATTCTTACAAGCAAAGTTCAGTTCCTAAGACGTAAACAAGATGACTTGAACTCTTCCTCACTATCCCAATCAAATACGAATGGTGTTCCAATCATAAAACACAAATCTTAAATACTCGAAGTATCTTAAAGTCACTTCCGTTGAGTTCATATGTAGGTTTTTTCCGGTCTAGAGAACCGCAGCAGAGAAAGTAAAGTTAGTAGAGCTTTGACATGACTGATAACAGTAAGCGCGTCAATCTCCAGATTTTGTTTTACCCGAAATTCTCCATGTAAAATTCAATTCTCGCTTGCTGTGTTGTAATAGGTGCAGCTCATAAAACTATCGCACGCATTGACTTAAATTCCAGAAGCATGAATAAAATCTGATCAGACTGGCATCAGTGACTCATTAATCCCCATTTGTTCAACCCCCTTAAGCCATGAACAAGACTTCTTTGACGATATTTTCGGAAGAAGATCGAGTAGAAGTCCAGAATTCACAGTTCTGGGTTGGATTAACAAACTCCTCTTCGAATCAGAGCGCTAATTAGAAGCCAGCTGAAGTAAATAGCCTGATCGATGCTACTTCTGACTACTGCTTCCGAAGAAAGAAAAAACAGGAAAGGGGAAGAAAAATTAGGGCTTACGAGTTTCTCGGTGGTAGAGGCGACGGAGTCGATCATGTGGCGGACTCGATGTTTCTGGAAGAGGCGCTCCCTGCCCGTAGCCGGCTCCTTCTGGAGGTCCTTAACGATGAGGCGCTCCAGGCGCTCCACCTCCTCGTGAGCCGACCGAGTCACCTCCAGCAATGTCGAAGACATCCTCTGTGTGTGTGTGTGTGTGTGTGTGCAAGAATGATTTCGGAGAGTAGGGAAGTGGGAAACGCGAGACCGCGGCAGAGGCTACGGGAGAGTCACGAGTCGTTCATAAACCATGATCCGGTTGCGCAAGGGTCGGGTTCGGATCGGATCGGGTCGGGTTAGGTTAGATAGACTCCCTCAACAGCGTGAGATACGTTCAGTTACGTTCGGTTCCGGTTCGCTCGAAATCAGGAATCATAACCGAACTGCTCCATGTCCGGCTCCGCTTCTGGTTTCGAAACCGTTTCAAGGTCAGTTCTGGAGCGGTTTTGATTCCGGTTAGAAAGGTTGTTTTCGTTGCAAACTGAAGGCCGGTTTCATGGCGGTTTTGAGTCTGATTTAAAATTCGGTTTCGATTTGCAGTTTAAAGACCGATAGTGTGACCGCTTTTAATATATATATATATATATATATATATATATATATATATATATATATATATATATATATATATATATATATATATATATATGAATATGAATATGTAATATATAACTATAAGTAACTAGATATATATAATAATATAAGTATATATAATACATATATGTAGACATACCAGTTTCGGATTTTTTGGAACAGGAATTAAGTCGTCCTACAAATGGTTCCAAGGCGGGTTTGGATTCAGATATGAAACTACCCCAAAACCAATTTTAAAAGTTATTTTTATAAAAAAAAACAGCACTTTGCAACCCATGAGAGTTGAACCCTTGACATTATCAACACTAGGAGAGGTCCTACTATTCAGCCAACACTCAACTTATGATTATAAATGGTAAATATCATATATATTATTTATTAATACGCGATTGGAAACTGTCAATTACTTTTTCAAGCAAGTTACCACACGGTATGGGGCAGCCCTTGGTGCAGTCGGGTGCAGTCCTCTCTTGATTCGTCTAGGTGAGTCTTCATTGGTTCTTGGCTAAGTAGAGTCTTCATTCGTCCTTAGCTAGGTAAGTCTCCATTGGTCCGGTTAGGATCCCTTCTTCATGGGTCCTTTAGGTAGAGTCTTCATTGATCCTTAGCTAGGTGAATCTTCATTTGCTCTTTGAACTTAAGACTTGAATCCTTGACTTAAGTGTAATCTTGACCCATTTTGATTTCAACTTGACTTGATCCTTTGTCTTGGTCCATTCCTTGCTCCGCGCTTTGCTAGGTATGGCCTTGCTTTTGCCAAATTTTTTTTATCTCATGTTTTACTCTCTCTTGGATTTGGTTCGCAGCTTTATTCCTAAATCGGACTTAAATCCTGCACTTGATTTCAGATTCATGGTTTTAAATATTTCTTTTGATTATTTAAAACCATTTCATTTTGAAAACATCAAGTTTTATCGAAATCTTAAAATATTCTTTTCTTTGAAAACAATTGAGTTTCATTCCTAGTGTTTGTTTGCACGAGCGACCTATTTTCGCTCTGTGAGTTAATCTTTACAGTTTCAACCACTTTAACTCTTTGTTGGATGTAGGATGTCGGACCACTTTAATCCTTTTATATAAATAGTACAAGTAGTACATTATATATAACATTAAACTTAAAGTTTTTAATATTATAAATTACAATCATATAATGGGATTCACCATAATTCACTTGCCTTTTAATTATGCTTCCTACATATCTTTTTGGTTTACAAGAATGGACATTGAACTTAATCATTATTATCACTCCAAGCTTATATTGCATCATTGTTGCTAGTCGTACTTGTATTAATTTCTCTTTTTGTATTATTAATGTATTATGTGTATATGTCAATTTATATTTCTTCACGCTCCTATGCTTGATGTATTGCTTTTTTCCAATCATTTAAGCAAGCATGAGCTTCCAATGTCTTAAGTTGCAAGTTTGGGTGATTCTCATTAAATATATTTTTAATTAAACTAAATATTTGCTCCATAATAATAATAAAAGGTCAAACAACTAACACATCCTTAGTAATTAAAGATAAAATAAGATAAGTAAGTTGGTGCTCTCTTCATCATTTTAAATTAACAAATTTCCTTCCACCATCATTATATTCAAACTCATAAAGATCAAAATGCATAGCAATAAATACCTCAAACTCAATTGAATCCATAGATTTTGGATGCTTTTTGATCCTTGATTTCAAAATGTGATAAAAAAGTTTACCATAAAAAATGAGAATATATGACTACTATTGCTTTCTTCTACTATCTTTGCAACAAGATTATTATGCATAAAACTATAATCAATACATAATTGATTAATGCTTTATCTTTTATCATTCATTATATGATATTAATATCCTTAAATTTGTCTAATGAAAGGGCATTATGGTAAGCAATCAATAATTCTTTTAGGTCATGTAATCTTAATTTAGAGTCTAATGCAACAACAATTGAACTAATAGCATAAAAATCTTTATAATGATGAAGCTATTTTTTGTTATGTCCTCCATAATTTTAACTAAGTAAGGAGTTTCATGAAATTGTAATAACGTATAAACTACTTCTAAAATTTGATAAACAAATAAATAACAAGTTAAATAGTAAGCACAAGACAATATATTTGTAGCATTATCAAAGCATAGAGGGGATTTAAAAGACTCATACAAACATCTCAATTAGACTCAAATATATTCAACTTTATAAAATAAAGGTACATAAACTCTGTTAATAGGTTTGCATAGGATATAATCGTGTGTAATACTTGATAGGTTTAATTCTAATGATGTTCAATGTTCTTTGAGAATTTTCTTAGTTTTCTATTTTTCTTTTACAAAAATCTACCATTCACTTATAACAAAAAATTAAGATTAGCTATATGGGATCCTTTTGACACTTCGTTCTTTAAAAGCTTTGGAAGAATGAGGTCTCCTTAAATACATTGTTAGTTGTTCCTTTCCCCATATCTAATAGATTGTATTTTATGTTATAAAATCTTTAAATCGACTTATACATATAAGTTAAGTAGATAACAAGAATAATGGATATGAAAAAAATTTGTTGCTTAAAATAAGTTGAATATCATTTCTAACTCAAAAATAGTACAAGTATTTAGAATAATATTATCAAGTAAAATTGAAAAAACCTTACAAGATAACTCATATTCTTCAAAAACTAATTTTAGTACATAGCAAATATTTTGTGCACTTTATGGCTTTTCAAAACAACAAAATATAAGAAAATACTTTTTAATTGACCAACTCTTACCTATTTAGTAAATAGTAACACCCATGTATACATTCAATTGCTAATTATTAATCCGTATATTAGCATACAATGACAGACTATGCTCAAATAAACTAAAAATATAGTTAATTCTTTTTTCTCTTTGTATCATTTATGGATGTGTCTACTAATTGATTGTTTAGGAATGTGTATTGCTAAATGATTGTCTGAATTTTTTTACATAATCAACCAAATTAAGTTTTTAACTAAAATTAGATGAAAAATGTTCTACCGAAACAAAGTAAGCAAACTCCTCTCTATCTCAAGCACAATTATAATGAGAAAGCCTTATAAAAATTGATCCAGTAGTTTCTTTAAAAAATATTCCTTTATATAACCAAAATCAGCACTGGCTGATCAAATGCTGTCAGACTTACAATTGGTTCCTACCGATTTTTTAAAAGTTAGTCAGTCAGCTTGACAACCGAATAGGTAGGCGAGAAAGTATTACGTGGAGCCCATTTGTTTTTTTGGTTTCTTTTTTAAATTCCTGTTGTTGTGAGCCAAACATGGATTTGTCTCAAATAGATACTCAACATATGGCGATTATTTTTTATTAAAAAAAGTAAAGTAAGCCTAGCAACCCCTCTAATAAGCAGGTGTCACGTGGCATCCACCTATTTTATTTTATGTTCCAAACCAGAACCAGCCTGTCTGAACCAGAACCAAAGTGTCGGTTTTCATGCAGGTTTAGGTTTCGGCCCGGTTTTTTGAGCCTGTCAACTGTAACTGAACCAAGAAATCTCCGATTCCAGTTATGGTTCAAGAACCACACCGCCAATTCCAAATAGTTTTGTGGCCGGTTTGGTTTTGGTTCGAACCATTGGGTAAGTTCTAAATTGGCTATGTCTAACTTGAACTAGAATGGTTGGTTTAAACTGGTCCCCAAACTGCGCCAAGAACCAATTGAAACAGGTGAAATAGGACACGAAAGATCATGAATTCAATTCACAGGGCATGCACTCGCTTCTGCCTCACCATTGTACCAAAAGAGAAAAAAACAAGGAGTTATCACCTCTGGTTGTTCCCGTGCTCTTAGGCGAAACAATCCATTGGGCTGCAGCTTTTGAGTGTTCAACATTATAACTCAAAAAATGTTGGTTATTAAAATAATTTACCTACAATAAATTAAAAAATTAGGGTACAGTGCCCACTTCCCACTAATTAAAATAAACTTATAACGGTGAGTTTAAGTTGGACACCAGTTTCTGTTACAAATGATCATGTCACACTTATCACTTGAGATGGACCATGTTAGCTTTCGTTTAATGATCATTGTAACAAGTTTGTAGATGCAAAGGACTTCGGCGTAGTGGTACACCTAGGAATTTCTTTCGGGTGAGGCGCACTTGTATGTGGTGCACACCGAAGAATTTGTTCGGGGTGAGACACTTTTGTATTTCATGTCCACAAGATATTTGTATTTTCTTACCTATCGGCATGGACTCGAGAATTTTGGAGATTTCGGGTGAGGCGCATATCTCACTTCACCTTAAAATGGGTCTACCACTGCTTTCACGACAATATGTGTCGCATGGTTTTTCGAAACAAATGCTTTTGACTGCAATGCAAGAGAGACTGGTTTGGCTGGTGATTGTCATCTTCGGAAGTCGGCAGTCAGATCGTGGTGCTGCCGGACCTGTTGGTTTCCTTGTAAAAATAAAGTGGCCACATTCGGGAGGCACTCTCATGAAGCCTGAAAAGATATGACCGGCTTTCTGAATTTTGGGGATACAGTTTTCTCTTTTAAAAAAGTCGTTTACAGAATTGCTTCATATTTTACAAAATTGGACCTTTTATGTCCATACAAAAGGAAAAAAGTCAGAAAAATAAAAGCAGCCAATATACGAAAGTGAAAAAGTGAACTTGTATATGTCTTCCATCTTTTTCTCCAATCTTTCTCCCTTTGCTTTCGCTGTTCAGCATCCTCAGTCTGGGTGCTGCAACTCTTCTGTGAAGCGGAATTCAGGTTAGAATGTCATCAACACTTTTGGGTGTTGGCCTATTGACTGGTGTACCAGTTCATAAACAAATCGGTTCTCGTTTGCTTGCATTGGATCTGGTCCTTGTGGCTGTTAGTGAACATGTGCTGAAATCAAGTTCTGTTTGGGATGGTTTTTGTTCAGGTTGGATCCGATTGGCCTTTAGTTTTCACTAGTTATGTATATGATGTTATTTGGACGCAGATCAGATTTAGGTTTGTTCCTGGTGACCATTTTGGACCAGGTTTCTACTACAGATCTGGTCCAACTCTCTTATCCTTTTTATTTTGACCTTGAAGTTTGTATTCACACCCAACTATGGTTTTTCGGTGATATTGGATCCGTTCGACTTCTATTCAAGCTGCGCTGGCTTTGTTATTGAACAACCTTATGATTAATGACGGTTTTATGATTAATATCAAAATTCACGAGAAAATTTTAAATGTTGGTTTCTCGCATCAGGCTTTACTTTACAAATTTGTAGGGACAAAAAATAACTTCTTGATATTTTGATAAAGCTATGTGCCCAAAAGAAATATTTGCATTAAAATGATGCAATTGAGATGCACACTATGTGCACATTGAAATCTTGTACCACATAGCACTTAGGGCATTAAACCCAGCTGGAAGGGCTTTCGATTCCACCGAACGCATGGTGATGCAAACATCAAAGTTGAAAAATAGAAAACTAAAAAAAATACCCCTACATCAAGTTTCTCAAGAACAAGATATGTATATATACATATCTAGAAATTATTGTAATGTTAAGGATATTATAGAATACAACAACATTGTTCAAAACATTAACCATCCAAGTGGAACCCCATAACTAGTAACACGATCCAAGTTTTGGGCAAGTCAAGTAGTAGCATATGCAACACATGAAGATTTCATAAATGGTCGTCCAAACCAGTAAAAGATGATTACTGTGCTCATTAATGAGTCAGTTAACCAATAAATGAATCTCATTTCCCTTAGTTTGTAGGATAACCTTGTAGTGTTAGTTACTAGATGTTATTTTCAACTTGTTTTAATACATGTCATTATTGCTCTATAATCTCTATTTAAGCCATTGGAATGAAACAAATTACAGAGTTTTTTGGTGGAGGCATTTTGCTGTTTGAAAGTATCTCTCTTTCCCTTATCTCATCTAAACTCGATTAACCTAGATTTAGTGGTGATTACCAAGTTTATTGTCCTTATCAGTCCCGACTGTAGTGGAGAATTTTTGGAATCCTAGAAACTGTTGTAATCAAAACGCCTAACAAACGTTTGGTTTACATCATTTGGTGCTTTCATTGAGATCTTGCACATTGCAAAAGCAATCTCTTCACAAGGTCAATTCGATGTTTTTCAATCTATCATTTTATTCTCTTCCTTCCCTTAAAACCTAGTTTTTTTTCCAAACAGCCAAATTGCACTGTTATTACTTTCATCAACCCCTTTTCCCATCCATTGTTATCATTTCACTCTACTTAAATCTCTTGTCTTATTATTCTTATCCGTTATCACAACCTAAACTTGTGGTGCCACTCCAATCCTAGTCTCACAATCATATCCACCTCTAATGCATTGGGTTTTGATCGACTTCTGGCTGCTCCTTATCCATTGGAAGGTGAATGGCTGTCTCTTGAAGACACCATCTGGAATATAATTAACTAACAACAAAAACCGATGCAAAAACAATTACAAGAGATACTTCAAATTCTTGATAGGATCGTTAGAAGACATCAAGGCAAGCATTGTGTAACAGTTAGTTATCGTTCCATCGAAAGAAAGCATGTTGAAGAATTCATGCATATGTACACCTACATTTAATCTACCAAATGTTACATTTGTTTTTAATATGGAAACAAACTCATCAATTGTCCATATGTTTACAAAGAAAGTAGTAAAGAACTTATAAATGTGCTCAAGGATACCTGTGAACACTATGCTAAATGTAGAAAGTTTTCAAGCTCTGTAGAAAACCTTAATGCAAAACAAGAACAAGTTCTAGACACACTTACTACTGAGGCTGATGTCAATCATGCAACCAAATTGGTTACCAAAGATTTTGCAGTGGTGGACATCAAGTCAATCATGGAAACAACACAATATATTTCCAATGAAGAGGACTCACACACTCCCGACTTGATTTTCGCTACTTAGAATTATACCATAGATGGTCCTCGGTTTAGCAAACTTATTACGGTAACAAGGATGTCTAGAGAAGAGTTACACCCTTCACTTATACCTTTACCTCTTTGAAAAACAGAAAAGGAACATCAAGTTAATGATCAACAGAACAATCTCAAGACAAAGAAATCCTATCAGGAAAAATCTTTCTTTTATAATATGGAATCGTGACCGCCATAATTTGTATTGAAGAAAAATTTGTATGAAGTCAACACTTTGATATCACACAACTTGTCTCTACCATGAAAAAATGATGATAAAGAAGAGGTCTTCTTCATTCCATCACAACTACTGGAAATTGTTTGGAACCTATAACAACAAGAAACTATGAGATCCTGGAGGCTGAAGCGAAGTATTTAAGTGACAGTTGGACTGGTTTAAAAACTAGCTCCTAGCATCATCACCAGTTGCTTAAATGGTGCAACCCTTGTTTGCAACTAATGAAGATCATTAGATTTGATGAACAATTTTTTCTTGCACATGGAGTTTATGATGCAGATATCAAAGTTGAAAAATAAAAATTGGAAATAAAATGCCACTGTATCAAGCTCGAACCAACTCACAACTCAAGAACAAGATACGTATATACATATATAGGAATTATTATAATATTGAGGATATTATAAATACATCAGCATTGCTTAGAACATTAACCATCCAAGTGGAACCCTAGGACCAATAACACGATCTAAATCTCGAACAAGTCAAGCAATGGCAGATGCAACCCAGGAAGATTTCATAAATGGTCGTCCAAACTAGTAAAAGATGATTACTATACTCATTAATGAATCAGTTGACCATTAAATCAAGCTCACTTTCCTTAGTTTGCAGGATAACCTTGTAATATTAGTTCTTAGATGCTATTTCTAACTTGTTTTAATGTATATCATTACTGCTCTATAATCTTTATTTTTGCCATTGGAATGAAATGAATTGCAGATTTTTTTGCCAGAAGCATTTTACAGTTTGAAAGTATCACTCTTTCTCTTATCTCTTCTAAACTCGACTAATTTAGATTTGGTGATGATTACCAGGTTTGTTGTCCTCATTAGTATCAACTAATAAGGCTAAAAACCGTTGCAACCAAAATGCCTAACAACCATTTGGTTTGCATCACAGAGTGCGAGTTCTATTTTTGGGGACATGCCAAGTATATTGCTAATAAATAATTAGAAACTGAAAGGGCTGCAATGGTAGGGCACTCTAGCACTGTTGATGTTGGTGGATAGTTTGACTTTGAGAGGGTGCATGTGTGTGCTTCGACTTCCTCTTATAACAAGAAAAAGAAGCAAGACGAGTTGCGTGGCACTCTGTCAAACGAACCCTTTCTCGGCACTTCGGCGAAACACGGTTGGTCTGCCTTGGCACTGACCCTTGCCCCTGAATCATTTTGTAACCCTCCGACAGTGAACTTGTCATCGGCCTAGTCGTGACACCCTTTCTCTTGTTGACGAGAAGCAAACATGTCTGACACAGGTGCATGGCATTGTTTTGGCTGCTCAGCAAGTTCTACGCATGTCATGGTTTGGATGCTCAAATTGGCTTTAATTTTCTTCATTTAATTGTGGTTATCTTATTTTGTATCAAGTTACGTATTACGCCGTAGGAAAAGGATGTTCAAACTGTGTGTATGTTTATGTGCACGCAGCGTGCAGAGAGATAGATAGAGAGAGAGAGCGACTCATAATTTTTATGGCATTTACTTCAGTTGCTAAGATCAAATAGTCGAATTCAAAAGCTAAGCACTGAATTGTGTTTTAACACATTCTATTGTTATTTTATGCTTCCTTTTGACTGTTTTCACGATGCGTTCTTATCTTCAAAACTTGGGACTCACGAGAACTTCAACTACCTTGAATGTCAAACCTTCCTTAATTTATGCATATCAAGCTTGATAAAACTTCCAAATATATAAATAATCCATACGACCCCCTTCTCTTCTCTCTCTCTATCCATCTATATATATACATATATATTATATACATATACATATATATATACACACACACACACACACACACACACACACACATATATATATATATATATATATATATATATATATATATATATATAAGTTTGATCATTTGGTTACTCCAGAGGACATAAAAATTAAAATTAACACACATTGCATCTCCTAAAAAGAAAGTTTTAAATATCTAAGGTCAATTTTTTAGAGTGATTGAAGAATTGATGAAGATGCTATGCATATAATTAATGGTGGTTGGTTAAAATGGGGAGAAACATCAAGTATTCTTTGTGATAAGAAGATACCATTAAAGTTAAAAGGTAAATATTATAGAGCACCAATTAGACCTGCCATGCTTTATGGTTTTGAGTGTTGGCTAGTTAATCATCAACATGTACAAAAGATGTCTGTAACATAAATGAAGATGTTGAGATAGATGAGTGGTCATAAAAGAAAAGACCGTATACATAATGAGAAATAAATTATGTGTGACACCAACAGAGGATAAAATGAGAGAATATCATTTAACGTGGTTTAAACATATACAAAGAAGATCAAAAGAAGAACATAAGAATGTATGAAAAACTATATTTTGAAAGTATTAAAAGAGGTAGAGGACTACCACAAAAGTGTTGAAAAGAAACAATAAAAAATGATCTAGCTTATTCTGAGTTAAATGTTAACATTACACATGATAGGGCTATGTAGAAACAAAGAATCCATGTAGCCGACCTAGTCTAGTACGAGAAAAGGCTTAGTTGTTGTTGTTGTTTATATACACACACACACATATATATATATATATATATATATATATATATATATATATATATATATATATATATATATATAAAAGCAAGTTGCATGCAAATAATATCGTGCATCTTCATTTGACATCATGGATTGGCATGAGATATACATCATTTGCTTTTGAATATGTGATCAACGACGTCGACACAATAAGGTGAAATAAAAGCCAAACGTCGTCTTATTCTTACCGGTAAACTACTTTCTCAAATTTGTCCTACTGTGCTTCAAAAGCCTTGTTCCGTGTCCAAAGCCAATGCGAAATCTCTCTCCCCCTTTCTCTTTCTGTGTGTGTGGGTGTGTTAGGGCTGTAAACGGAGATACGATTCAGAATCTAGTTCGGACTCGAACCTGATTAGTCGGATTTGGCAGCTGAGCTTTTCAGTTTGGGTTCTCTCTTATGGCAGGTTCTAAACTGGTCCGATGGTTTCAACTAGAACCGAACCGGACAAAAAAACTGGCTGAAACGGGAACTGAGGATTACCCAGTTCGGTTCCAATGATTCCAAACCGCTGGCTTCATTTTTTTAATTTTCTGTAATTTTAAATATTTTTTACCAATTTCAAGACTGGCCCCAGGCCTGCTCAATTACGGATTCAGGTTCAGGCTAACCAAAAACCAGTCATATCTCTCTCTCTCTCTCTCTCTATATATATATATCACACACACAGGAAAACACGTTAGGTGTGCCGACAAAACTATATATATATATATATATATATATATATATATATATATTTGTACATAAATGTTAATATCTCATAAAACTAAAAGAACGACCATTGTTTTCATTAGTTAATTCACTAATAAAATAATTATTGGTCAGAATATGAGTAACATAAAAATTATGCTGAATCGGATTCGGGAGTAGGGGTATGAGTGTTGAAGTGTCCAACACAGGTGCAACACCCTTGTAGGTGTCATAGCAACAGTTTTCTCCTCTTTGATTTAAAAGTGATGGGGGATTATGATTTTTCTATTGTATGTCCGCACCTCTTGCTATTGTACTTTTGTGGGTTGACAGATTTAGTTTCATGGCTTATCATCCTACTGCACTAGGTTGTTCCAATTTGTGACTTGTCTTTTCTTTGAACACTCCACCAGTAACAACATATTGGGCACTGATTTTGATAAAATGACATTTTCTTGTATGTTCTAGCTGTAAAATGGAGGGTACCTACCATTTGTGGTCTTCAAAATGTTCAATTTGAAATCAAATCATTTCCTTGAGTTTCACGTGCAGGCTTGTGAAGCCTGTTGTTCATGCATATGGAAATCAATGTCACAGTTTGGTGTCATGCACTGCAGAAATGCATGTGCTTTTCTCCAAGAAATTTGTAGAACATTGCATGTTTCACAGCTCATGTGTGATACGATGAGTTCAAACAATATTTTAAATTGAGAAACGAGTTCGTGTCTGGTTCATCATGTTTATTTACCCGCCCTACATTGTGCTGTTTGAGATTCAGTTTGCTGGCTTCCGGAATAAAACGTTCAGGGTTGTCAACACAAGGCATGGGTTCGAAACATCCGCCCCGCTGTAGATACTTGTGCAAGGGCTGGCAACACAAGGCACGAAATGAGATCCGGGATTTAAAAAGTTCGTGTCTGTGCTTACTCGAAAAAACTGAAGTTGTGCTCGGGTTGGTCGGCTTTGACATGAACATGGAATGTCACCACACAAACACGACCTATAAACCAAATCTCTAACAATATAACACCCAACACGAAAACCTGGCACATGCCACAACAGTAAAAACATGCTTTTGCTTGCATCCATCTAAAATAACAGAAACGAATTGACCAACATATAACATGGACACAAAATAAAACACATCCTTCATAACACGAAATTAACCTGTTTTTAGAATGAACACAAAAACGAAGGGCAGAAACACTACATCGAGAAGACAAAAGTCCTTCTCTTTACCCTAAACGTTGTCAGTATTTTCTGGATTGATGGTCTTTAACAAAAGCCTTCTTTGGAGCCAAAATGAAACGCTTTGAATGGCACAGAAGATCAGTTATTGTACGTATAGAGCTTTAGGAGTTTCAGAGACTACTAACCACCACTTTCGAGAGGATCAAGATTCAAGTAAACTGAGCCTTGAAAATCTGTCGTTGTGCATCTCTTAGGGAGGATAGATGAAAATCAAGGCTTTGGGAGTTTTACATGACTCTCTCTAAGCTTCCTCGAGTTCCTTTCAGCTTCTTCAAGTCTTAAAATCGAGTTAAAATTCGAAAGGAGTTTGTCACTCTGTATTTGACAAAATATGATCGTCCAATTCCTATAAAACCTATCACTAAAATATCCCTAGAAAGGGGTAGGGATAAGTGGAACAAAAAGGGCATGAGATGGGAAATGAGAACTATTAGCCCCACACGGGGTTTGTGAATAAGTAATTGTCTGATAATGAGCAAGGAATATCCGTCTTTCTGCTAAACAGGATCTATTGAACTCATAATTCATTAGAGACTTTTTATGAATGTCAACTAAGTTTCGTAAGTAAATGGATCCTATCTTGAGACAGAAATTGGATCGGATCTCAAACAATTTAATAGGATGTGATATTTCTTTTTTATAGTTGAAGATGGGCGGTTTGTAAGGTTCTCCTTAACTTCTTTAGATGACTACTCGAATCATAAATCCTATTTTAAAAATGAGTTTTTCATATCTTTTAATTATCACGAGTATCATTTTAGTAGTTATAATGACTCATTACACGTAAGTTTCTATAATACCATCTAATTTTTTATATGTGAGCTTAAAAGCGAACGATCTGCAAAGTTAAGAACCTTGATATCAAATTACTGTAATACCCCCGATACGCGAAGGCTCACCTGGCCAGGAGTCTGCTCACTACTTAAACGTCGTGAGGATACACCGGACATCTTACCAAAAGATAGTCTTTCCAAGGGACTAATATATTTACATACAACAACAACAACAACAACAACTAAGCCTTTTCCCATACTAGACGGGGTCGGCTACATGAATTCTTTGTTTCCACATATCCCTATCGTGTACCATGTTAGCAGTTAACTCCTAATAAGCTAGATCACTCTTTATTGTTTCTTTCCAACACTTTTGTGGCCGTCCTCTACCTTTTTTAATACTTTCCAAATTTAGTTTTTCTAACCTTCTTAAAGGTTCTTCTTTTGATCTTCTTTCTATATGTCCAAACCATCTTAAATGATATTCTCTCATTTTATCCTCTATTGGTGTCACTCCTAATTTGTTTCTAATAATCTCATTATGTATACGGTCTTTTCTTGTATGACTACTCATCCATCTCAACATCTTCATTTATGTCACAGACATCTTTTGTACATGTTGATGATTAACTACCCAACACTCAGAACCATAAAACATGGCAGGCCTAATTGCTACTCTATAATATTTACCTTTTAACTTTAATGATATCTTCTTATCACAAAGAATACCTGATGCTCCTCTCCATTTTAACCAACCAACATTAATTCTATGTGTAACATCTCCATCAATTCTTCCATCACTCTGAAAAATTGACCCTAGGTATTTAAAACTTTCCTTTTGGGGAATGCAATGTGTGCCAATTTTAATTTCCATGTCCTCTGAAGCAACCAAATGATCAAACTTACATTCCATATATTCTGTCTTTGTTCTACTAAGTCGGAGGCCTTTGCTTTCTAATGTTTCTCTCCATAGTCCAATTTTCTATTAACTTTTTCCTTCTCCTCCACTAATACAATGTCATGTGCAAATAACATACACCAAGGTACTTCATCTTGAATATGTTTTGTTAACTCATCCATCACCACTATAAATAAGTATGGACTTAAAGTTGATCCTTGATGTAACCCAATATTAACTTCAAAGAAGTCTGTCGTTCCTTTATGAGTCCTCACACATGTTTTTGCACCATCATACATGTCTCTTATAAGGTTAATATATGTCAATGGGATACCTCTTTTTTCCAAAGTTCTCCAAAAAACCTCCCTCGATACCCTATCATAAACTTTTTCTAGATCAATAAATATCATGTGAAGGTCTTTCTTTTTTGCTCTAAAATGTTCCATAAGACGTCTCAAAAGGTGAATCGCTTCAATAGTAGATCTGCCAGGCATGAATCCAAATTGGTTCTCTGTTGTACTTGATACTTGTCTTAACCTACGTTCGATAATTCTTTCCCATAATTTCATAGTATGACTCATTAACTTGATACCTCGATAATTCGCACAATTTTGAATGTCTCCCTTGTTCTTATATATGGGTATAAGTGTACTTGCTCTCCATTCCTCGGGCATCTTTTGGTTTATTCATATTTCATTAAATAGTCTTGTGAGCCAAGTGATTCCTATTTCTCCTAGTATTTTCCAAACTTCTATAGAATATTATCTGGTCCTACCGATTTAACCACTCTTCATATGTTTAAGAGCCTCTTTGACTTCATTCTTTTGAATGCGTCGGTAGAAATTGTGGTTTATATACTTTTCTGACTTGCTAAATCTCCTAAACTAATACTAACATCTTTATTTTCATTAAAAAGATTATAAAAATAGTTTTTCCATCTATTTCTTATATCATCATTTGCCACTAAAATTTTGTCCAACTCGTCTTTTATGCATCTAACATAATTAAATGCATTCTCCACCATGTTTGATGATGGTGCTGCGCTTCCCTACATCCGATCCCCATCCATATTTCCTTACGCCAGGTATTCATTATTCCACCACCATGTATGTTTTTATGGACATTATTTCTATTTTCTGTTCTAATCCCATCGGAAGATACAGCTTCCACGAGAAATTTGGATGGCAGAAATGAAAGCTTCAAAGCGTTTGAATGAGAAAATAAAGCATTATCTTTGCTTTTTTAGAATTAAATGCTAATGTGACGCGACATAGAGCAGTATCATGACTGGCCAACCCTACTTAAAGTGGGATAAAATTTGGTTATAAAAAGATTGGTGTCGGTTTTGGCGTTGGAGTTTGAATCTTCCACGTAGTTGGTATATATATATATATATATACGCACGCACATCTATCTATCTATATATGTGTGTGTGTTTGTTTGTTTGTTTGTGTTGCACTCTGCGAATATTAAACCCTAAAGTATATATGCGTCTGACGATGGGATGTTAATGTGGCTGTGTGCAGGATGTATCGCGCCGTGGATGATTTATACTGCTTGTTTCTTGGAAGCCTTGACAACTTGAGCAACCTCATACGGCAGTATGGGCTAACCAAGTCCTCCAACGAGGCAATGATGGTGACCGAGGCGTTACCGCACGCTGCGTGACAGGGGGCCCTACCCTGCAGACCAGGTGCTCAAGGACCTTCTCGGCCATTTTATTTTGCCTTTGTTATCTTTGACCGCAGGCGTGGCACCGTCTTTGCTGCCCTGGTAAGCCACTTCACCTCTTAAATAAATTTGGTGCTTGTCTTTCAAGAAAGCATTCATGTTCTCTTTTCCTTTCAAAATAATAAAACAAGCACAAACAAGAGAGAGAACTTAAGTAGATTATTCAGTGCATATAGGTCACTATTGACTTTGTAGAACATTTTGTCTGTCCTACCACATAACATCCGCATACATCTGACTATATATATATATATATATATATATATATATATATATATACATGTGTGTGTGAGAGAGAGACCCTACTATTACGACATCGCAAAATCTCATGTTTAAGCAAGTTATTAGGACTTAATATAAATCATGATTCATCATATATAAGTGTGAACAGCAATCATCAAAGAAAGGTACAAAGATTAAAGGGGCCAAGTGAAGAAGCTACAAGAGGTACAAACGGGTGCCGTGTGTGTTTTGTTGAAACAGGGTTCAGATGGTAACGTGCAACTCTACTGGGGCATCACCGCAGATGGCTCCGTGGTGATATCTGACAGTGTAGATGTCGTCAAGAGTAGCTGCGGCAAATCCTTTGCTCCTTTCCCTGCAGGTCTCTCTCTCTCTCTCTCTCTCTATATATATATATATATATATATATAGAGAGAGAGAGAGAGAGAGAGAAAATTAGTGCATAATTTGTACACCTTTGTTGGATCTTTTTGTGTTCAGGATGTATGTTCCACAGTGGTGGGTTGAAGAGCTTCGAGCACCCAATGAATAAGCTGAAAGCCATGCCCAGAGTTGACAGCGAGGGGATCATATGCGGGGCCAGCTTCAACGTCGATTTGTATTCGAGGGTCAGCAGCATGCCACGAGTTGGCAGTGAAGCTAACTGGGCTACTTGGGCTCAGTGAGAAAAGAGAGGTTGTGTGTCCCAAAAGGAGAAAAGCTAAATCCAGAAAAAAGAGTGCTTCTTGTACTTGCTTTTTATATCGAGATGTTGTATATAAGAGTGTGCGATTTCATCCTCAATAAACAGATCTTCCCACAAATTTGCTATTATAATATTGCATTGTATAGTTTCTCTAATACGCACATAAACAATCAACAACAAAGTTTTGACACGGCCTTAATGCGATCACAGGATGCCGACCGCATGTTGGAAACCTCTACAAGTGCCCTGTGATACCCACGCGATCCACATGTGATACCCATGCGATTCACATGGTGCGGATTTGGATTTGGAGGCTTCATACTTGAGTTGCTTTGGACTCTATTTGGATCAGTCTTAGAGTCAATTGGATCTCCGACCTAGGGTTTATTTGGATCATTCCATATGTTCTGGGTTTGATTTTGGATGCAGATTATGTAGGATCCCAGTTAATGTTAGAGAGTTATCTTGTTGATATCCTTGTCTAGTTTAGGGATGGCAATGGGGTGGGACAGAAGTGGGTTTTCATCCCATCCGTATCCACTCCACACTGGAAATTTGTTATTACACCTCCCATCCCATCCCACCCCACACACACCCCGTACCCTCTTTGGTATAGCCTGGTCTGTCCTGCCCCGTCCCCTTTCAACCTATATTTTTAGAGAAAATTTAGTTTTCTACATATATGAGAGCGGGGCAGGGTAGGTTTTTCTCCTTGAAAACCGGGTACCCTTGTCTCGTCATTGTGATTAGGGCGATTGGCCCCTAGTATGGTATATAAGGGTGTCGTTTACTATAGTAAGGAATAATCAGCAATAGGGGAGCAAATTAGAGCTGCTGGTTCACGTGAGATAGTAGAGTTAGCTGTTAGATAGAGAGCCCTGCTGGTTTTTGCTTGAGAGAGAAGTGTATGAGGGTGACCTCCCTTCTTCCTCTTTCATCTATGTTCCTCCGATGAGTGTGAGAGGGTGTGGGTCTTCGCTTCACCGTGGAGGAGTTGAAGTTCATTAGCAGGCTGCAACATGGCAGAGATTAACACCTGACAGCATGCGCATGATCGTGCTATACAGGCTGTTTGTTCGAATGTGTCGAACAACTTCATCACAGGTCGATGCTTCTGCATGGTTTTCAGACTGCTCGGAGCTTGATTCTTGACATACACTGTTTGAAGGGACAGTCAAGTGGTGCTGAAACTACAAGACACCTAGTAGCGATGGCGACCACGGATTCTTAGTTGTCGTTGTCCCCTATTTTGTGCAATATTGGCACTTAAAACTCTAAGAAAAGCATGACCTTCCGTTCCATTTTTCTCACACATTTTAACCAGAGCTCCATCAAGCATTTCTATAGGGGTTTTCGTTACTAATGGTGTTGAGTTGCTCATGCGAACCAAACGGTTGTTAGGCATTTTGGTTGTAACAATTTCTAATCTTTCAGGAATTCTCCACCACAACCAGGATAGATAAGAACAATGAACTAAGAACAATGAACCTGGTAATCACTATTAAACCCAAGCTAGCCGAGTTTAGATGAAATATGAGAAAGAGAGATACTTTCAAACAACAAAATGCCTTTACAAAAAGTCTTTAATTCATTTCATTTCAATGACTTAAATAGGAATTACAAAGCAATAATAACAAACATTAAAACAAGTTGAAAATAACACCTAGAAACTAGCACTACATGATTATCCTACAAACTAAGGAAAATGAGCCTCATTTAATGTTCAACCGGGTCATTAATGAACATGATAATCAACTAGTATTGGTTTGAACAACTATTTATGAAATCTTTCTAGATTGGATCTTGACTTATCCAAGACTTGGATCGTGTTACTAATCTCAAGGTTCCACTTGGATGGTTAATGTTATGAGCAATACCATCATATTATATAATATCCTCAACATTACAATAATTCCTAGATATGCATATACATACATATCTTGTTCTTAAGATGTGATCTGGTTCAAGCTTGATGAAGGAGTGTGTTTTTTTAGTTTTTTGTTTTTCACCTTTGATGTCCGCTCAATTGTACTTGTTGACAATGTCAATGGCGACTCCCAAACAACTGACAGAGTTGACAACACCCTTAATTTGAACGAGGACAAGTAGGCTTTCATCCTAAATCCCGGCCTCACAGAGCTGTATATATATACATATGTATATATATATATAGCATGGTTATGTTGAGCATTTTCCATTAAAGAGGCAGTTTTAACTAAGAATAGTGGGAGAAAGCGTGCTTTGTCCACAGGGACACAAGGAACAGAAGAAATCATATTAACTGTACATAAATGGCATTCACAGGGTCAGCTCACCTGGCAGGGGTCTTGACTCACAAGATACAGATCATGACTTCGACTCCCAGGTGCACCTACCTAGCTTTGGCCTCCATGTCGTAACAAAAAGGAATCATAGATAAATCTGTGTGTGTGCGCGCACGCACACATGCAGGCATTTCTTTGCAATTCTTGGTGTATTAGACAAGTGCACGTATCAAATGCTCGGACCACCTATCCCCATAATTGAACTTTACGCTGCAACAGAAAAAACAAGTTTCGGAAGACGCATTTGGCAGTACTCTTTGGCTTGTTCACCATAGTTGCAATTAAACCTAATAGTCCATCGGACCCAAAACCATTTTTAGGCCGAGGCCCATAACCCATAACCGGTAGCGGTGAAATGTAGCAAGCATTTGTAGCCACACGGCTTTAACTATATGGCATACTTCATGCTGACTCCCTACCCAATTCCTCTGTCATGTTTTCATACAGTTATATATACTTTTTCTTGAATGAGATTGTATTTTGCATTTATAGATATAGTACATTTCTTTATAATGGCTCAAGTGCAGCTACTTTATATATTTTACCACCTGATGAATCGGTTCTTATGCATTCTTCATTTCCCGCCCCTTCTGCATTTGCTTCCAATATGTAGCAATGAGACTTTATGCTAATTTTCGATCATCTGTACCCCGTTTGGTCCCTCTGCATCACTTCTTGTATCCATTTCGGTTCATCGAAAATATCCCCAAATTCCCAGACCAAGTTGGTGAAATCTGTCTCCTTCATGACTTCGTTGCCATATTCTTCTTTTGGCATGTTCTCGTTACTATTACATCTCCATTTATCCCCCTAATCAGCTATCCTGGAATGAAGTTGTAAGCACATGCCTGTGCCAACATATACATGTCTAATGCAACTGGCGTTCTATTCCAAGTACTGTTCTAACATGAATGTGATGACTTAAGCTTGATAAGCAAAACATGAACTCGCAGGTTAAATTTACATGGAGAAATTCAAAACAATATAAACATCATGAGCGTTTGCATTTAAGCATCAAGAAAAGTGAGAAAACTACAAGAAATAAAGAATAAAATTGTTCAGAACAAGCTACAGCGAAACCTTACAGATAATGGTTTTCTATCAGATATGATATGCATCAGCCTTTTACCTAAAAGGAATCTGGGTTACTTGGCAGTAATGGAATGGCGGGCAGTTTTCAATAGAGTGGATCAAAACAATGGCATTTACATGCTCTCTTGGTTGGCTGCTTTCCATACTATAATTAGCCGGAGCCAACAAATATCTGCAGGATTGGAGAACAATGTTAGATATCAAACACTTATAAAGAAGCATTATGTGGTCAGTATCCATAGAGACCTTACAAACACCATCAATCACTTAAAAATTAGAATAGTCTTGGCATTCATGACCCTTAACATTCCAAGACTCGTTGTAGTCAAGTTAAACAAGGTGGCAATCAAACCAGAGTATCTGGTTTGCACTGCAGATTTATGCGAACAGAGTTAATATAAGAATCATATTAATATTTCAAAGTCTAAGTCCATCAGAGCTAAGCCATGTACTGTAACACGATTGTGACAAATCCAGATTATGGTTTCTTGAAAATCATGTCTTTAGTGAAAGAACGGACCGCACCTCAACAGCTGTCAACAAGTCATAGGCTTTTTTCTCTCTGGAACCAACCACTGCAATTCCAGGTATCTTCTGTATCCCTAATTTAGTAGCAACAAGATTCTGCAAAAGGAAAAGGAAAATTTCTCTGTATTTTCGAAGGGGAAAAGAAAAAATACATGTTCTACCCACTCAAAGTAGTGAACCATGGCAAAAGAAAGATTATAACATGGAAGACCATCTAGGTGCTAACTTAATTGTACAAACGACCAAGAATATGTGCAGGCTATCAGAAGAAAATGAAAAGGAGATTGTTGCCTGGGATTGCCTCCAAACAAAAGAGAAAATGAAAAGGGTGTGATGTACGTGCATGGAGCAACATCGTGTAATGACATCACGATGCCTTGTTCTGTCAGAAACTCATACGAGCTCCATTGATCTCATCTTCCCCACAGAGGTGTTCAAAGACGTTAGGGATACAATGTTCGATAGTTCTTCTAGACCCACACATAAATTGTTTTCAGTTTGAAAATCTGGTATATTTTATGCCACTAAATATTTTTTGAAGCCCTTTGACAGAACCTCTTCACAGGATCATTTGTGATAGTTGGATTTGCAAAAAAGCAAACTTAATCAAGAAAAGGAAAAAGAGGGCCCCATGAGGTAATCTCTACTTCATAGGCAATCCCCGGGACCTGAACCTCAGTTTTCTTCTCTTCCGAAACATCTTCAAGCTATCTCCACAACCTTGCTCTGTGTTATTTCCCTGGTTATGAACACTAACCTTGGTGTTCTCCAGACACCAAACGATGTTCCAACCAAACAAGAGAATAAATTAACAAAACCTGGTTCTTGCTTCCCTATGGTGGTTCCAAAGAATCTTTGTTTTTTGTTACAAATAGAGGATGAAGCCTGACACTCATACACACACATATGCACCCCAGGAATCAAACTCCGCACCAGTAGCAAAGGCGTTAGACAACCCTCCCAGTTGAGCTGACACTCTCGGTTCTGGTTCCTCAAGAACTTTAATAAATCATATAGATGCCAATAAAACAAAGGATTAGAATGTCATTATATGCCACTGGATATCTTGTTAACTTCTATCTCATTAGGAAACATTAATAATAGTATGATGCTTCTGATAGTTTACAGGCCTCACCATTAGAAACATATCTGACCAAAACAGTTCCACTCCACTCTATCACATACAAAAATTACCAACAAACATCATTAAATAGAACATATGAAATTTTACCAGTGACAGGAAGAATTGACAAATTGTATGCAATATAAAGCATAAATGAATCACCTATAGACAATCTAAAACTTTATTGGCATGGAACTATTATAAGGAGATAAAGCAAGACTACAACAATATAAGATACACTGGCACCCACCAGGCTGAAATCTGTAGAGCCAAATGCCTCCAGTTCTGATAAAGCCTATAGATGTGATACGAAACCATATTAGAGTGCCAGAAGAATAAAAGTTAATTACTTATGATGATAAGTAGCCAAAAGAACTTCATGAAATATCAGGCAGCAAATCTCCTATAATTGAACAAGCAGATCAAATAGTTTATAAGTAAAGACAGTTTCAAGGTAAGTTTGCAGTCACTCATCTACAAACTCCTCGATCTCTCTATGTTTACAGAAAGCCAAATATCTGCCCTACGTTTTAGCATTGTTTAGACCAGCTATTTGAATGAGGTTGGCCAAACCAAACCAAATTAACCGTTGATAAACAATGATAACTGTCACCCCTAAAGTGATCTAGGAGAACAATTAAGACCAAGCATAACTTCAAACTTCACTTTACTTTTCCAAGCATAAAAAGGTGGGAACATTGCACCCATGCGTAAAGCACAAGGACACTTGGCAGGTTCCAAATTAGGCTTGCTTATTTATCAAAAACAAAGAACTATAATTGTAAATATCATATCGAATCTGAGCCTGATATGGATCTATTCAGTTGTACCCTAAAGTATCTTACAATCAAACACTTTTTCCTTTTTTGCATTAAAATTCCAAAATAAGAAAAGCTTTTCTCTCAAATTCAGAAATTGTAACCAAAGGTTAGGAACATATGTAAACTGAAAAAAGATGAAGTTGGAATTATCGAGAATGGGCAAGGTCGATTGAACTAGTACTAAGATCAAGAGGTAAGCTAGCTCTCACAAACAGAAATCAAATTTGGTCAGAATAAAGTGCAGATTTTGAACAATGGATAAAAGATGACACATTGGTGAGTTCATGGTTAATTCAATCCATGACTCCTATGATTAATCGTAAAACCTTTATGTACTTGGAATCATTCATAGAGATTTGGGTTACAATAGAGGAAGCGTATGCTACGCAACACAATATTGCCAAGGAGTACGAAGTTCTTGAGAAAATAAGAAGGTATCGACAAGGAGATAGATCTATAAGTGAATACTATGGAGAACTCCATGGATTGTGGAATGAGCAGAGGTATATAGTAGAGAACAAATGAAGCCATTGTAAATATCCCCAGAATATGAATCTATCAAACTCCACATTCTAAGTAGAGAAGATCTACCATCAGTCGGGACAGTCTACTCTCTCTTACTGAGAGAAGAGGATAGGATAAATTTAGAGAAGGGAGGAGATCATAGTCAAGTTGAAAAATTTGCATTCACTGGAAGAGGACAAATAAATTTTAAGAGAGCAAGAAGTGATACAAGAGGTAGAGGTGGTGGACGATTTAATGGATATGAAGACTAGAATAAACTACAATGTTCACATTATGAGAAGAGGCAACACACCCGCGAACACTACTGGGAACTAATTAGTAAACCAACTGATCACAAGGACACTGGAAATCATATGACAACTACTACCGAAAAGAAGATTGAACCTGATTCAATGGATGAAATGATGAAATTAAAAAGGAAGCTTGCAAAAATTGAATCAAGATTAATTGACCAGCCTTCTACCTCATTATCAAAGAGTGAAATGAATGTTCTTACTTCATATAGCATAAGTGGTAACCCTTTAGTTAAAAATTTTGCCTGTTTTAAATTCTAGGTCATTGATTCTAGTGCAAATGATCACATGGTAGGTGATAAATTAGATTTTATGAGATATGAAACTACTCCAATACCTCAGTATGTAAAGGTGACAAACGGCTCCTTGGTTCCAATGGAGGGAAAAGGAGATTCAATCAAAGAATTTCAGACTTAATTTAGTGATTTATATTCCTAAGTTTTCAGTCAATTTATTATCAGTGAGCTCATTAACTAAAGACTTTAATTGTTTAATTACTTTTTCTTATTATGGTTGTGTATTTCAAGATCTGAGGATGGGAAGAACTCTTGGACATTATGAACTGAGGAATGGGCTATACATTCTTCCATAAAATCCGATTTTAGTGCGGAGAAGAGCATTTGCAGCCACTACTGAAGAAGAAAAGTTACGGATTTGGCACAGTTGGTTAGGACATTAAGGAGTTTTCACCTTTGAAAAATTGAGTGACTTTGTTTTTCAATGTGATGTATGCCAAAGAGCTAAGTATCATAGAGTGTGTTTTCCTAGAAGAGAGTCAAAGTCGTCATTTTCATTTGAATTAATACATTCAAACGTATGGGGACCTTGTTTGATAACTTCACTTGGAAAATTTAAATACTGACACCTTTTAACAAACTTAACAGCTGAAGAAAAGAACACATAAGCATGATTAAACATGTTTAGATAGTAAGAAACATTATTGCCCTACTCCGTTCGACAAAATTTACTGTCATTGGAATTTCAAAACAAAAATGTTTTAGCAATTCAAAAGATGCCCCAAAATTGATGATAGAACAACTGGTCTTCTTCTTCTAACAAATACAGTCATTCCTAGGCTCCTTTATCCCCTCCTCCTCTGGACCTGACTTTGGCCTATTAAAGCGTTTACAGTATCACCATCTGCTGCCCCAAACTCAGCCCCCTTCAATCTCACAAGGAGAGGCTCCAGTCTGAATTACTCAGTGCATCAATATGATTTAGTCTAACCAGGTTACAACAGCTTCCTCAATGCCCCATATAACATTAGCAGTAGATTGGATGTTGGAAAGACTTGGTTGTATTGAATGTAATGCAAGCCTGATAAAAGAATCTTAATGTCTGTCTGTCCATCTGCTCTATACCTTAGATGACAAGAACTAGAAGAACCTTAGGGATGTGGCATGCTTTCATACCTGTGCCCTTGCTGCTAGTAGCTAAAGCCTAAACCTGTTGTCCTTCCACCTCTGCCTCACTAGTGTGGTCTCTTTCTCTCCTACACTATAAGTTGCTTCCTCTATCAACACTCATACTCTTCAGGAACCACCTCGATGAAGGCAACAAAACAAGAGAAGATTTCGGTTGAATTCAACTCCAAAGTTCATACATGTGTAGGGGATTACTTCTTATTTATAACTGTAGGAACTCCTAGCTGATATTTGGAAACAAGTACCTTTGATCTATCCTTATGAAACCAAGGGCTCGGAAACCATTGATTTTAGAAAACTACTTTTTCCATCACATGCTTCTCTCTATCTCTTGTGACTTGTGAGTCATCACCTCTTCTGTATTTTGGTCACCGTCTTCCCAATATGCCAGAGATGTCTAGCCAACTCTCAGTGGCATTTCTAAAATTGAATCTCTATCTATGTATTGGACTTCATCCTTCAGTCTCCACCTTATATTCCTTGATTACCATAAATCAAACACTAGATGCTATTGATTTAGGTAAACAGTTTTTTTTGGGGTCATTCTAGTTATAGAAACAGGCATCCGAGCGACTAAACCATGACTGCTACAGAAATATACAGAAACCGGACTCTTTTAATACTCGACAACACTGAAGACATCAAATATCAAAGTTAACTATAATGTAAACTTCCAAGATAGTGGCACTACCAATACGACATGCTTCCTCATGGAGTATCATTTGAAGTGAATTCCTTGGGCTGAACCGACCTTGTCCAAGTCACCCATCTGATTCTTCTCGAAAACAAGTGCAAAATGGTCCAAGCTATTTCCCCCCCTGGTGAGGTCACAAGTTAGGTTTTCTGAAATCATATCTTAAATCATCTGAAACACAGAAGTCATTCAATTGGTCGTTAATGACGACTGGTGGTCTTTAATGTTCACAAACTAAGTTTACTAATGATGTTATTCTTAGATCAGGTATTACAGATAACAAAGTTATCGAGACACCTTTGGTAATCAATTAGAAGATGCGTCTAATTGATGGCGAACTTTTGAGTGATCCCACACCTTATAGACAGATGGTTGGAGCACTCACCTATCTTACCATAATACGGCCAGATATTACTCATGTCGTTTACACTGTAAGTAAGTTTCAACATGCGCCTACCTCAGTGCATATGAGTGTTGTTATAAGGATTGTTCGTTATATTCGACAAACCTCAATCAAGAGAATATTTCTATCATCTTCCTCTTTATCTCAGTTGCTCACATATACTGATGTTGATGTGAATGACATGCACTCTACCACCAGCTACTACATATTCCTTGGTCACTCTCTCATCTCATAGAGATCCAAGAAACAACAAAAGGTGTCTATTTCCTCCACCGAAGTTGAGTGTCGTGCAAAGGCCAACACAACTACCGAACTAACTTGGCTGCGACGACTACTTGAGGATTTGGGTATACAATTGGAAGCTCCTCCAATCATGTTCTGCGATAACAAAAGTACTATGTATATAGCCAACAATCATACCTTTCATGAGCGTACAAAGCACATAGAGATGGACTGTTACTACGTTTGTGAAGAGCATCTACAAGGCAATTTAATATTACAGTTTGTAAAATCAGAATATCAACTTACAGATGTCTTTACCAAGTCATTACCAGCTCCTTGATTTCAGTCTTTAATTGGCAAAATTGAGGTCATGGAGCTGTCAGTTTGAAGGGGGTGCTAGAAAATGGGCCCTACAGGCCCGACCCGACAGGGCCACTAGCTGTTGGGGCTAGCTGCGAGCCAGCCCCCCTTCCCTTCTCTTGCCCTCTTCTCCTCACTTCCTCCTTCTATTTTGTCTTATCTTTTTCTCCTCTCCTATGCTTCATATACTCTATAAATAAGGCTTTCATGTAATAGATTTTCTCTAGCCTTTTGTGGCTAAATAATATATTTTTTTAATTTTGTGCTTTTGTTGCATACGCTTTATTATAACCTTCTTTTATATGGCTTTTGTGAGTGATACTTTGAGGTGATATTCATCAACCTTCTGTTGCCACATTGAAGCATCGTCTTCATTATAATGGGGTCTAGATGAACCCCCTTGGCCTTAAATATCAGTTCAGAACCCTACTTATCACTGATTATTCAGTGCCAAAATATCTTTTACAAAGGATTAATAACTTGCCTAAAAAGCAATGTATCATATAGTGGCATAAGTGGTTGTATTGCAAGATGCAACCCAATAAATGCTTTGGAACAACTCAAGGGACTGAATCATAACTAAACCCAGGTACTATGTTACATCCTAGTGTATTGTGTAATACCATATTGACAACATTGAGGACAGTATGGAGGATATTTCAAACAATGGACAAACCATATACTGCATTTTGTACTTCTTAAACATAAGGAAGCGTTAAAAGGAAGTCATAATGGATTAGATGAAAATGGATACTGCATATTCTTTTGGACAGGATGGCAAAAACCCTTTCACACTTTTTCATTCTAAATTGACCTTCTTGTACCACCTTCAAGATGTGTACTTGGTTTTATTGTGGAAAGCATTTTCAATCACAGCCTTGTCTATCTCTGATTTTCAATCTTTACGGTTTGTGTTTTCTTTTTTCCGGGAGAGAAATTTGCAGTAGAATTCACTTCCTATTGTTTTATGTATTTTCCCTCATTCATTCTGCTCAACCAAAATGCTGACTCTTAAATTGTCTGAAATTCCTTTTCCACTTTAGAGAGGATTGGGTAACAAACAAGGCAGTTGGAAATCAATTTCATTATTGTCAAAGTTCAAGTAAGACTTCAGAGCAATGCTCCTAGGGAATCCCTCGGTTTATAGAGTAAGCATTGTGATGCTTGGAGTTCTCTATGCTTCAAAAGCACATGTATGGAGCAGCAATGTGGAGAGTCCAGTCTCTGGGACTTTACAACTATGGATGGGGCCATAAGGGCTGGTTCCTTTTCCTTTACAAGCAGAAGAAAAGAAAAAGCAGAAGATACCAGCATATGAAGCAAAACAAGGTTATATTCAAACAAATGGGTTTATTCCAATCAAAAGTACGGTAGTAATTGTGCCATCTGACATCACGTGTGCATTACACCAAAAGGCATTACTTAAAGTGAAAAATCCTGACATGACCTAGACAAGCTTGATTAATTTTCCAAGCTTTATTGATATGGGAAAAAATACCTTAGTGAACGATCATGCTAATAAAAATTGGGAAGAAATCTATTAACATGCAAACTGCATAAAGAAAGATGCTAAACTAAAGCATAGTTCATCACTTCCTCAGCAAAATATACTTCATGATATTAGTGTAAGTACAACTGAATGATAAAGTTCATGAGCTTTTTCTTCAGCGAAACATACTCCATTGTCTAGTATAAGGTATAAATAAATGATAATGTCAACTGCAAAGGACAGAATCAAGATTTGGAAGAAGATGTACCATTGTCCATGGACCAATAGCCATAACAACTTTCTCTTCCCCACAACTATCTTGAGACATGAGCACTTCAAAAGGGCCCATTTTTCTATCTGTGTGATTTATTAGTGATAAATGAACCTGAAAATATTGAAAACAACACACATATAAAATGTTCCAGCCACAATGCTTGAACACAAGATAAACACCTTTTGTAGAAATGAAGAACAGGAACATAACTGGGGATACATTGTACTTTAATGTTCACTTCATTGTCACCCTAAAAGAAGGACTCTGTATATGTCTTTGCTTCTTGTTCATTTATTTTTTGTTCTAGGAAAATATCATGCATATATAGTGTCTAATTAGCTATCCATTTATAAACATACACATATACTTACGTAATGCACGTATGTGCACATGCAACGCATGCACACACACAGATATATATATGTGTGTGTGTGTGTGCGTGTGCGTGTGTGTGTATGTATGTATGCATGCATGTATAAACAGACAGGAGATTGGTGCTAAACATCAAGCTGAACATCACATTTATCAAAAATATTCTGGAATAAGAGAGTACAAAAGAAGTGGAACAGCTGCCATAGTCTGCAGCCGTTCTTTTCTGTCTATCCTTTCAGCCGATATCCTCTAAGTAACCCTAATCTAACTTAATGTACTAAACTACCCTTAATGAATAGTAGACTTCTCATAACTAGTCACGGGTCCTAATGGATCAGATCCATTAGGACCCGTGTTACAAAGTAACTCAACTTGACATACTATACTTATTCTAGAATTACATAACGACATAAACTAATTAATCATCAACACTCCCCCTCAAGTTGGGTGAAAGATAGATGTTACACCCAACTTGTTACACAATTTTTTAAGTAGATCTCTGGTAACTGCTTTTGTCAACATATCTGCACATTGATTTCCTGATGCCATATGTTCTAACTGGAATTCCTGATGACAATCAATCTCGATATGTTTTAATTGTGTGCTTATGGAAGACTAGATTGGATGCAATATGCAAGGTGCAAAGTAGCTGTTCATCACAAATTAACATCCATAGGTCCTATCTCGCAAATTTCGGTTCTTGAAGCAAGTGTTTCAACCATACTCTTTCTACATGCGGTGAGAGTCAAGGCTCGTATCACATGTAATGAGGAGTCATAGCTCAATACTCCGCTTTAGCACTCGATCCGCAACAACATTCGTTTCTTGCTTTTCCATGAGATAAGATTATTTCCAGATAAGAACACAATATCCGTAAGTGAGATCTCCTATCACTGGGAGGTCCCGACCCTATCAGCATCTGAATAATGCAACAATACACGTGTGGTAGTCCTATCTTCATAGATACTAATCCCTTCTTTTTCTAAAGGGAGCCCTTAATGTACCTCAAAATCCGAATACAAGCTGTATCCTAATGATGCCTTGACGCAAGGAGAAGTTAAGAAATTGACTTACTACACTGTCACACCGAAGAAAAAGATATGTACTAGGATCCGAATATCACCGTTGAGACTAGTTTAAGTCTTTCCGACCAACTAGTCTCTATACCTTCCTTGAGAAATGGCAAGGCCTAAAGAGTTGAGCTACCTCGATCCGGCAGGAATTTAGTAAATGGCCTGGATCCATGGGTGAGTATCAATCAGTTTGGAATTTGGAACAAGTAGTTCGTTTCTTCAAGGATGTCAAGCATTCTTTACATCAAATTGTTGTAATTCCCATTAAGGGCCATAATGGCCGCAAGAGATAATATTACCCGGATTTGTATTCATTTTGCAATAGGAGCAAAAGGTCTCGAGTAATCAATCCCATAAGTTTGTGTAAAACCTTCAAGCAACCAACTTGCTTTGTATCTCTCTATTGACCCATTGACCTTATACTTTCTTTTGTATACACCCACTTGCACCCAAGCTGGTTTCTTCCCCTCCGCAAAACAACAAACTCCAGGTTCTATTCTTTTCTAATGCTTTGAACTTGAGAATACCCAAGAAAAAACATATTTGACGCTCGATACACTTGACTCAAAGACTAGGAAAGAATCGGGTGCAAACAAGTGAGTACCAAAGATACGAGGGGGGTAAGAAAATGGAGACATACCCGGAAACAAGAGAAAAGGAACCCGTTGGTTACTCTAAAGCAGTCAATGGCCGAGTCAGGAACTCGACTCATTAAATGTGACATCACCGATGATCACTAAATAACGGCGTAAAGGTAGCATTAGAATAACACGCGATAAGCCCCCTTGTACGAGCAATAACCCGAGAAAAATACATTTAGAGACCGAGTGACAGTTCGTTAGCTACATCATTCCGATCTGGAGAAAGATCATGTGCATGGCAAAACAAGTGGAACTGTTCAAGACACCGAGAAGTCATAATTTGAGAAGGGTGGACCGGGCGAGTGGAAAGTAAGATGTGGAATAAGGGACTTGGTTATACTAAGTAAAATCGCGATGGCATGGCCATATTATTGGAAAATTAGTAGTAAGAATAGCATCCCCCAAAAACAGGAAACATTTCCATGAAGGTAAATAGGAAAAGTACGAAAGTAGTTTCAAGAATATGATCTCCGTTTTTAAATGTCCAAGTACCCCATTTTCGTTTGAAATGTATGAGGTGAGCAAATAGATTGATGAAGCATACCATGAGAAGTCATAAAAGAATTAAAAGAGGAAATGATATTCTTTTGCATTATCACTACGTAAAATACCGAATAGGTATACCCAAATCGAGTGATGGATTTCATTGTAAAATTTTTTGAAATAGGAAAACAACTCGTAAAGCTAGATCGTTCATTAAAAATATCCTCAAGTACATCGTGAGAAATCATCAATAAAAGTAACAAAGTACTATAACCTGACGGAACTAACTGCGACTAGGACCCCAAACATCAGAATGTATCAATTCAAAAGGAGCAACTGATCTTCATTCACTACTAGGAAATGTAGCTCGATGATGTTTTGCTCTCTAACATACATCACACTTAATAATCACATCACTAGGAATAAAAAAAGGAACAAGTTCTCTTAATTTTTGAACTGGCAAATGTCCTAATCTGCTATGCCAAATCTTTATTTCTTCTGCTATAGTACTCGTTGTCAACACCCTTCTCTGCCTCAGATCTCCAAGTAAGATATATAGTCTATCACGTAGCTCACCATGACCAAAGATTTTTCCCGTTCTGAAAGACACAGCCAGACGAAGAGAAAGTAATTGTACAATTCATATCTTTAACCAATGAACTTACTGAAAGTATATTTACTGGAAAATCTGGAATATATATCACTGAGTTAAGCTGAAGATTTCCTCTCTGAATTGTGCCCTTTCCTTCCATTGGAATCAAAGAACCATTTGCTACTTTTACATATTGAGGACTAGGAATCAATTCATATTGCATTAAATCGGATTTATTCCCTACCATATGATCGGTAGCTCTTGAATCTATAATCCAGTTTGCGAAAGCAGTAGAGTCTTTGAGAGTGTAATTACCACTAACACTGTAAGAAGTAGGAGGACTTAATTCTGTCTTTGCTGAAGATGTCGAGGGTTGATCCCGTAGTCTGGTTTCAATCTCTGCAAGTTGTTTCTTCAAATCTGCCATCTTATCTAAAGGATTCTTTTCAGATTTCTTCTCAGACATTGTTGTAGCTTGGCTACCATACTCTTTGTATTCTGCGGGTTTCTTGCCATAGATTTTATGTTCTGGTGGTTTCCCTACAATTTCCCAACAATACTCTCGAGCATGTCCTCTTTTTCCACAATGAGTGCATTGTACTCTGTTTCTATCATCGTAGTTGTGATTCCTTCCTCTTTCTCTGCCTCTAAAGGATTCTCTCTCTCTTTGGTAATTATTTTGTCTACCAATGAATGCAGATTTTTCAGTTTGTATATGATCACCTTTCTCTAAATTCTTTCTGTCTTCTTCTCTTAACAGCAAGGAATACACTGTTCCAAGAGATGGAAGTTCTTCTTTACTCAAAATATTCAATTTGATTGATTCATACTCGGATGATATTCCCAATAGTAAATCAAAAACTTTTCTGACTTCTCCTTCAGCTGTTCTTTCCTTTACACAATGATTACATTTGTTTTCCACAATAAATCTTTGCTCATTCCAGAGTTCTCTTAGTTCTCTATAGTATTCACTGACTGTTCTGGTTCCCTGGCGATATTTTCTTTTCTTTTGCTATGTTTCTTTGTCTAGAATATGCTTCTTCTACTGCAGACCAGATTTCAGCTGCTGAATCCATGTACATGAAGGTCTTACTAATAGAGGTATTCATTGATTGAATTAGCCAGGAACTGACTAGGGCATCATCTTTAGACCATCTCTCATAGTTTGCACTGTTTCCTTCTGAGCTGGGAGGACTTTGTCTGATAATAGCAATCTTTCCTCTGGATTTCAGCACTAACTCAATAGATCTAGCCCATTCTCTGTAGTTTTTCCCATCCAAACGAATGTTTGTGACTTGAAATGGCTCCACCTTTTGATCATGTCCATATATCGATGATATGGACTCTTCTTTCATTCTTCCTTCCATGATTCTTCACACTTGATCAATACAAAAGACTTATTTCAAGTCAATCGATACCACACAGTATGAGTAATATTGTGGCTGTTTATGTATATATATATATATACCTTGCTGTTGATTTCTGCAGATTCCATCTCACCAAAAAAAAAAACTTTTTTTTTTCCTTGTAGATAAACACACCTCTTCAAGGTAGGTCGATACAGGCCACCACGATATGTAGATGTTGACTGCAACTGAAATTTCAGTTGCACTATCTTCCAATATTCACAAAGTATATCGACTTAGCAGTGAGTCGTGATTCAGTCACTTAATGCGATCTGCGGCTGAACTGTTTCTGTTGTCGTTCTTCTTGATTCAAGAAATGCATTCACGTCTGATTCAGTTCCACTATCAAATCATGATATTGTAGATAATATAAGTCTTCCTAATCGTGATTAAAATCCTTCTAAATCACGTACATTGATTCACAATCATTCTTACTGCAGTATATTATCTTTCATTCTTGTTTTAATTACAATATCTCAGATTTTTCATCAAATCTTTCAATAAACTAATATACCACTTACTTGAACTCTTTTTTCAGGGATACCTTGACGTATGAGGTGAGCGTGCATGCGTTTAAGGCTCTGATACCATGCTAAACATCAAGCTGAACATCACATTTATCAAAAATATTCTGGAATGAGAGAGTACAAAAGAAGTGGAACGGCTGCCATAGTCTGCAGCCGTTCTTTTCTGTCTATCCTTTCAGCCGATATCCTCTAAGTAACCCTAACTGCTACTTAAGTAACCCTAATCTAACTTAATGTACTAAACTACCCTTAATGAATAGTAGGCTTCTCATAACTAGTCACGGGTCCTAATGGATCAGAATCTGATCCATTAGGACCCGTGTTACAAAGTAACTCAACTTGACATACTATACTTATTCTAGAATTACATAACGACATAAACTAATTAATCATCAACAATTGTCACCCTAAAAGAAGGACTCTGTATATGTCTTTGCTTCTTGTTCATTTATTTTTTGTTATAGGAAAATATCATGCATATATAGTGTCTAATTAGCTATCCATTTATAAACATACACATATACTTACGTAATGCACGTATGTGCACATGCAACCCATGCACACACACAGATATATATATATGTGTGTGTGTGTGCGTGTGCGTGTGTGTGTATGTATGTATGCATGCATGTATAAACAGACAGGAGATTGGTGCAAATATTTGTATTTCTTTATAAATTACATTTGCCTTGAAGGAAAACATGAACAACCAGTAATTTCTGATTCCCAACATAAGGAAACTGTAATCTACCCACTTCAATCTGATTGAGCGATGCCATAATTGATAAAACACACAAAAGGGTAATAGTTCCCAAGGTGTAAATTCTGGTATCAGCAAACAAAGAAGATGCATCAAGATCTAATGAATCAGAACAACGGCATATACTACTTTTTCAAGTTGTTTGAGTTATCTAGAGACTGTACATCAGAGATTTACAAGATTGTAGCATTGGAGCACAACGGATTCCAAATCATGATTACCACGAAAGGTGCTCCTGTAACTATTGAAGAGGGAAGTTCCAGAACTCGTAATTCAATCTCTTTCTGTGCAATGGGCTGCAAAGGACAAGGAAAACAAATCTTACAGACTGACATTTACTAACATGATCAAGATCTATGGAAACAAAGAATCCATATAGACGGCCCCATCTAGAATGGGAAAAGGCTTAGTTGTTGTTGTTGACATTTACTATATGTATAAAAAGGAGTACACAATAGGTAAGAAATATTGACCAAAGGACCAACCAGTAATATAACCAACATTTCCATCCACATGTGACAAAAAGAGATTTCCGTATGCAAAAAGATGAATTTGTGCTATGCTCCCCGAAAAATTGGCCACATGCAACTTGATGATCAGGTAAATCAACTTGGTGACTTGCACAAGCCGCAACCATTATTTATTTTGTAAAGGAGCAAAAACAAAAATTAAAATAGCATATTATGTACAAATAACTTTTAAGGCCTTACATCCATCATAAGCCGAAGAAGTTACCATACCTATCCAGATTTCAAATGATGAAGTTCAAATTATATTTGGCTCCAGAAAAAATTATTCAACTCCATCACTGGAATCCAAGTCCTCTATGAAATAATTGACCAACCAGAACTTGATAAGGGATCAGATCCAACAAGATTTTGACCAGTACAGCAGTACAAGATGCTTAGTTAAACAGCATACATGCACATCCAACCCCATTCGTACATACATAGAGGTATATGATATGCTGCATTAAAGAATGATAGTAAGAGAAGTCTGGGACTCTGGAAGGAACCAAAATTATGTCTCTCTCATCTTATCTATGTCATACCAACTCTTTCTCTAATAACCTTATTATCTACCAGTGAATCTGGTCTTCCTTCTGTCTGTGCCATACATCCGCCTAAACATCTGTATTGCAGACTCAAGAGTACAAGAAACTGTAGCAATTTGTTTGATGGACAGAAGACATGAAGAATAGCTTTCAGGAAGACCGCAATCTAGTGCACCAATTCAAGTTATTAATCTGTTACAATCCAATGCAATTTCATCAAGTGTAATGTAATTTAGTATGGTTGGTCAGCAGTTAGGATATTTTCTTTCTTTTCTGTTTTCTTCTTTTTCTTCTACATTTTCTCTGCTGGTCTGGCCTCCACTGTCTAGGATCTAGCTGTTTGGAGCATTCCAGCAGATAAATGTCTAGCCGTTGGGGCCTTTAGGTTCCCTTTTCCCTTTTATTTGAACCTCTGTATAAAGTGGTCTTCTCAAGCATGTGAAATACAGATTTAAGCTTGTTGCTAATGAAATGCCAGTGAGGTTGTCCATAGTGTCAGGCTGTTTTCAGCATTAATATTTCTATAGTACTCTAGGTCGATTTTGAGCTTGTTAGTGGAGTTGCTTCATTCTCCAAACTGTAGGAACTTTCCTCGTGGCATATTGCCTCACATTCTTGAAGGTTTCCTTACAAAATATCCCGACTCATAGTACTGGATCCAGTAACCATGATTACATAATGCTATATTGAACAATGCCTCTGTAACTCCTACATGAAAGACCAAGAAAAGAATGGAGAACATCCCTGTCAGCAGTATTTTACAATCCAAGAAGGGTACGCAAGTGTAAGATAAGCAATAAGCTTGTCCGTGCTTAAAATTTTCACAAGGGGCACAAATATATTTTTGAGAAAGAATCTCATACACTGCCCAAAATCTGCTGTGTTTGCAAACGCCCAGGTTCACCCAGATTTGTTCGCCACGTTATTTGAAGCTTGCCAAGGATATTGCTGCCGTCTGACTTCCCTTGTGCTGGCTGAGTAGATATCTCTAACTGATAAAGATAGTTACGTGAGCCCCCAGGTCTGATGAGAACCGGAGGGCTGAAAACTTCCCTGCATGCATAGAAAGATAAACATAAGAACTTTGAGAAGATTCACAATTTGGCACATGTAGGGACACGCGTGCAAAGGAGAAGCACACAATGACAGGATAGGATAATGTGGGGGCAATTACATAGGCTGCATGTTAGGAATTGACTTCTCGGTGCCCAATTTTGTTACTTTTATAGTCCTATGCACTGATGGCTCAAAATCAACTTGATCCATGTATAGGTCTGACTTTGTATTGTTTTCTATGCAAGCTTCCAAAAACGTGCTTTCCTGAAAATAAATAACAGAATATGTATATCAGATTAGCTTGGAAGTTATTAGATTCCTATAGCAGCATCTTCTATGGAATAGAGCTGCTCTACATATAATAGTGAAAGAAAACAACAGACAGGTTCACAAGATACAAGATGGAATGGTATCCTGCAAACGAGTCCTACATGCAGACTTAGTGGATGGGGGAGCTAAGCAAGACGTTTTATGAACATCAACAATCTAGAGAGAAATTCCTCTCATTTTGATCCCTATGATACGAGACTTCACATGTTTGATCTTCTCATGATACTGATCAGAGAATAGCTGCTTTATTATAACTTTAGACAGACGGTGAGGTTTACATAATGGTTTGTGTTGAAATTAATGGAAAGCGCACCACATAATCGATAATAGAAAACATTTACAAGATGAAGAGTAAAATGGGAGATTGGAGAGGGGGGCAGAGACCCTCCAATGGAGGCTGCTCCCCCTCTCTTTCTTAATTTCAAACTCTTAACCCTAATACAAAACGTCCAGCCCTTATATAATGGGTTGTCAAACACAAAATGACCAAAATGCCCTTTGTACTATAGGCAATTACAATAATACTCAAAAATCCAAAATTACAAAACTAACACTAAAAACAACAGATACATATATTCTTCAACACCCCCCCTCAAGTTGGGAGTGAAATACTTCGAACTCCAAACTTCCCCAAAAACTGGTTCTTTTTTAACTACACGTGCACCAATGATCTCTAAGGCTTCTTTAAATTAACTTGAACAATCAAGAACACATGGGGTAGCACACGACCCTTTTATGGGTGTCAATTGCTCCCTCTCTTTCTTCTTCTCCATGAAGTGAATGGGAAACTATACTTCAAAAGTCATGTTTTTCTCCTCTTGAGAAAGTTATCTTTATTGTAGAGGTACTATCTCCACCATATACACTTTAAATGGCTTTTCTTGTGCCCCTTCACATGGTGGTTGCAGCTGGTGTGTTGGTTGAGTGTCCTCTTTGTACCAAATAACAAAATACACACTTCTGCTCATATTAGTCAGTTTGCACCCCTTCACATGGTGACTGCAATCACTTTTTCAACCCTTTTGGTTGTTTACTTCAGCAACTCAAGGTCTTAATCTTCATGCTTCTTGGTGATACTACCACATTCTATAACAAATAATGCATCTGCCCCTTCTTTGATTTGATTTTCAGAATATGTGGTGACAAAAAAACTGATTTTCTGTACTCTATCTTATCCTTCTATATGTATTTCTGCTGTTTGACCAAATGAAAAAAAACTCACTAACGACTATATCATACTAGCTGCATCTTCTTTTTATGATTTTTACAACCCTCTTGGCTGTCCATTTTCAGCAACTTTTATGGCTGCAACAATTTTGAGAAGCTTTTTGGCTGCCTTCATGATTGTCCTTTTTCAGCAGCTTCTTGGAACAAACTTTTATCAGTCTTAATGACTGTTTTTTCAGCAACTTTCATAGCTGCAAATTCCTACAACCTCACTCGCTACAAATAAAAGCATTTTTGTAGTCCTCATGACTGCAATCTTCAGCATCCATCTCTTTTTTGTAAACTTTCCTCATGGCTGCAATATTCAGCATCCATCTGTTTGAGTTTCCTTGAAAGTCTTTGATTCCTATTTTCCTCTTGAGATGAATCGCGAAAAGCATATATTTCTTTCTTGCGAAAAAACAACATTATCATCAAAATTCAGTTTTGCATCAGCTGTTACGAACTGCCCATCTAAAATCTCAGCCATAGAAACATGCAGTCGCACTTAAAGAAAAGCTTATAGAGCTTCTTCACTTGTTCAATGGATGAACTCCTATCAACCATCCTGGGTGACAACAGCCAGCCAGTCTTGTACATGATCTTTGTAAGGTCGATCTTCATAAAGCTGCCTTTGACAACAGAAGAAGCTCTCCCTCAGTTATCTAGAACATCTAATAAGTTTTTTGGCAAAACTCTGTATCAAAAACTCTTCGAATTTTCTGCTTCATGCTTCGTTCGATCAATGACAATTTCCATTATAGCTTCAGAGAAATTTGTTCAGCATCTTTTTGATCTCTTTGCGTTTAGACTTCAGCAACTCATCCTTTTCAGCTACTAGTTTCATAAGGTCATCGATTGAAAGATCACCCTCAACATCTTCATCAGTGATTTCCTTGAAAACATCAATAGGAACTTGGCTTTCTACGGCATATATAACCCTCCTCGCTGTTGGAATGACTTAACCACTACCTCTGCTGAATTGCATCAGCATGAAGCACAACAACACAGACTTCAAAGCATATACCACGCATGTTTTCTTCAGTCAGTGCACCTTCCTTTGATGCCCACTAGAACCCTACCATAACAGAATCCGTGATTTCATTCAGGTACTGAACACCTTTACATATATCGACCACCATATTTGGCCCAGTAGTCTCCTGTCCAAAGGCACCAGATCTTTTTTTGCAAGATCCTTATCCCACCTAAACTCTTCAGACAGAATCTTAGCATGCACCATCGGGTCATCTCTGGGGCCAATGCGACCATCATCAATAGCCTCAGCTGAAGATTGGTCCAATGCTTTACCCAACTCAGTAAACTTCTTATTGAGTCGATTCCTTCTTAGTTTCTCATTATCAGTTTCCTGCACTTTTCTTGTTGCAACAAGTCCTTGACTTCTTTTTCCAGCACATTACACAAAATCTGGAATTGATGATCCCACTAGGAAACTAATCACCTTCCTTTTTCTGCACCAAGAGAAGCAATTGCTAAAATCGTGGGATTATCCTTTATGCAGTTACTATCATTATCCAGATGATGGGCTGCAATTACCAGCTTTCTTTCTTAAAATGGTGGGGATAATCATTCCTTTTTATCTTATCATTTCCACCAAATCAGTAAATTAATTTTTCATAACTATTTTATGAATAGCTTCTCCACAAAATCAGGAAATTAACTTTCTATAACTACTTTTCTGGTTTGCTTTCACATAAAATCAGAAAAAGTAATTTGTAACTTACTTTTCCACCTCCAGCATTTGATATTCAAAAAATGAAAATTACTTTTTTTCTCTACAAAACTGATCTTTCTTTCCAGTAATCACTTTTGGCAGCCCACCACCTTCCTTCTTTATCATCCTTTTCCTTTTGCATTTGCTCTCCTCATCCAATCTCGCCTCTTCACAGTTATATGACATGAAAACTACATGCAGACACACCAATCAGAACAAGTGGGCGAAGACCTCCAACATCCTCAAGTCTTTTTTATTTGACTTGGGCTATCCATCAGAAATAAGGAAGGTGATAGTATCTCATGAATAACTTGGTGCTTCAATCCACACTCATTTTCATCTAACCCTTATGATACACTTTCACTAGCAAAACTACCTTCGTCCGAGTAAACGAGTCTGCTTAACAACTAGAAATGATACAACTTTTCAAAAACTCTTCAGATTGCCTGCTGCTGGTTCCCATATACAGGATATGCTCCATAAGGCACAACATACATAGTTGGATCTTGAGGTGGACCAGCGTAACCATAACCATTGTAAACTTGTGTCTCATAATAAGAACCACCCCACTGGTTCCCTTGATCAGCTCTAGGAAGTTTACTTGCAGGATTACGACCCCAAGATAGTCTAACCATTTGCTTCCCGAGCAAAGTACCATTCAACATCAACAACGCTTCCTCAGCATTTGCCCCGTTCATAAGTTGCACAGAAATGCATCCTTGTCTCATCAAACACAGCAAGAGAGTCATTGTTCCCTTCTTCGGAATCCTTGTGCTTCTTCTTCTTCAACAACGCATATAGCTAAAAACACGGCTCCCATCTCTCTCACCATGAATGAAGATCATCAAACGGCATCCAACATGGGAAGTACAACTGTAGGTGATGTATTTGGTAAATTAATGTCACTTGAAGTATAGAAAGGAATTTCCTCCTAAAATGTAACATCCATCGTGACACCTGATTTGTCTCTTAAATTGCTATATATATGAACAAAACAGATGATGCCAAACACTCTCAAAGGTATATGAAACTGTTTTTTTGTAGGACACAAAGAATGAAATGGAGTATTCTCTCTTAGTATCATATTGGACATACAGTTTATAAGATATATCGCAGTCAAGATAGCTTCTCCCCAGTAATATTTAGGGACATTTTATTCCAACAACAACATTCTAGCTACTTAAAGTATATGCCGATTCTTTCTTTCTAAAACCCCATTTTGCTGAGGAGTATTCGGGTATGATGTCTGATGTAATATACCATATTTCAAAAAAAATGCAAGCAAGGAATGAAACATAAATTCTCCTCTATTATCAGTACGAATTGTCTTAATCAACAACTGAAATTATGTATGAACAAACATATAGAATGCTGGCAAAATATTTTTTACTTCATCCTTAGATTTCATAAGGTAAACCACAGTGAATCTGATGCAGTCATTAATAAACTATACAAAGTATTTATAATCATTTAAAAAAGTAGTAGAACATGGACACTAAACGTAAGAATGAATAACTTCAAACAGTTTTAAAAGCTCTAGCTTCATTGATAGGAAATAGCACACAATGGTGCTTAGCTCTCTGACAAGTATCACAATGCAAAGTAAATTCACAACTACTAGCTAATCCTGGTAACAATATCTTTATTTTTAAAAGTGGCAAATTTCCTAGTCGACAATGCCACAAAAACACTTCCTCTTACTGGCTTGCTGTTATGAAGGTAGATGGATCCTTTGTCCCTGCCCCTCGTGTTTCCTCAAAGAAATAAAGCCCTTTCTTCATGTTATCCTAACCAAAGATCCTCCCCATCTTCGGTTCCTAAAATAAACAACCAATAAAACTAAAGGTTACTTTACAATTTAGATCTCTAGTTAGGGCACATATAGATACTAAATTAATTGATAGACTAGGGACATGTAACACATTACTTTTCCTACTATAGGAGTATAAGAACCATCGGCCAGCTTAATCCCATTTTTTTATGTATTGTTTGATAGTCATGGAGAAATTTCCTAAGTCCCACCATGTGATCAGTAGCACCTGAGTCAATTACCCATACTCTTGATTGAGAAGAAGTCATGTTACTCATTGCAATGAACGAGAAGGGGTATGTCATGGTTGCTTGAGGATCAACGGTTGAGGATGAGAAAGTTGCTCGAAAGTTCACTAATCGAGTTTCAAGTTCTTCTAACTTCTTTTTCATCTCTATCAGTGAACTTAATCTAGTATCGAGAGTCGTCTTATCGCTATTATCACTGTAGTAAGCCTTGTTTTGATTGAAATTGGGTCTCCCCACTAGTTCCCAACAATTCTCTCTAGTATGTCGAGATTTACCACAGTATGAGCATTTCAATTTATCTTTCTCATCTGGTGTAGCATGTGATCTACCTCGACCTCTGCCTCCAAATCTCGCTCTATCTCAATGCCCACGAATTGGGTTTCTGCCCACAAATGATGTATTCTCTGCACCTAGCTTGCCCTCTTTCTCTAGGTTTTTTTAATCTTCTTTCTTCAATAATAAGGAATAATTTGTGTTAAGGGTTGGAAGTTCTTGCCCACTCAAGATATTATTTTTAATTGTTTCATATTCAAATGATATGCCCCACAATAGGTCAAATATCTTTTGTTCTTCGTTACGTTCCTTAGTGCATGTTTAACATTTTGTTTTTTAGAAGAATTGGAGTTCTTCCCCATGGCCCCAAAGTTCAGTATAATATTTACTAACTGATCTGCCTCCTTAGCAACATTTTTGAATTTTTTATATAATCTCATATTTCTTTGCGATGTTTTTCCTCCGGGCATAAGACTCATGGACTGCTTTCCAGATTTTCGCAACTGATTCCAGCTATGTCACATGGGTGCGGGTGCGGGAGCAGGTGCGCGTGTGGGATACGGCAAATTTCAAAAATTTTGGGTGCGGCGACACGATTAGGGTATATAATATTATATATTATATATAATATTCAAGCTACATAAATCAATCATAATACAACTAGTATTTGCTAATTTTGGGTGCACGTAGGTATCAATTAGCAAGTTCCCTCATAATGATCTTAAACTTACAGTGATTTTACGAGCTGCAAAATATCAAAGTTATGGATTTAAAGAGTTTAAGATCTTTTGTAGGATATAACATATACTAGTATTTGTGCTAGGATCCACTAGTGATGTCATACTCTTCTATTATATTGATCTGGCAATGTTCCTTGTCTTTAAATGTGTTTGGTGACAGAGATTATTCTGTGCAAAGGCATACAGTATGGAGTCCAATTGTTCGCACCCAAAATCATTAAAGCATCTTTATATTGTATAAAGCTATAATAGTAAGTACACAACTTTATATTAAAGCAAAACATATAAATGGTAAAAAACTACTAATTTCATCATAATACACAAATCAATCTTCATTATTCAGACCCATTTATCCGTGAGTTACAAATTTTTTTTTTTTGTAATTTTTTTTTTGGACATGCCGCACCGATACGGTGTCAGTGTCGTTGTCGGTGTCGCACCAGTGTCGGGGTCGACACTCCACCCCTTAGAAGTGTCTGTGTGACTTAGGATTCAAGAACATAAATGTGCTGCCAATAGAGGAAGACATATATTGAATCAACCATACACTTACCAATGCATTTTCCCTACACCATCGGGGATAGGTAGGGTCATTGTTGCATGACATGCGAATTTCACCAGTGAGATATTTCCACCTACCTCTTGCCGCAATCGTAAGCTCCATGGAGCGTGCCCACTGTAAGTAATTTCTTCCATCCAATTTTATGTTCGTATTTGAAATCCTTCTCCTTTCACTATGCTAGAAATTTCTATAGATTCCACCATCTTCCCTTTCCTACCATAATCGCTCCCTTCCCGAGGTTGCGATCTGTTTCTTCTTTTTCTTTTTCATACCACTCACAAATCACCCCTACTATGAGTGTTGGCCATGCAAACTGCTTTAAATTGTTGTTGAACTGCACAACGACTTCGAACTTCACCACCATGCGTCTGTCTCTCCAGAGTGTATGCGAGCCTTCTCTAATCACGATGATTAGGCTCTTATACCATATTGATTTCTCACTCTTAATCTCATTCACAACAATCATAATTTTAAAATGGGTTGGAAGAGAGGATGGGGGATGGCATCTTCACCTTAACTGTTGCCTTTTTCCTTCTCTCTTTCTTCTACATTTCACGATAACCTCTTAGGGTTACTTTAATCCTATTACACTTTAAGAGAAAGACAATTATAACCCTATACTAAAGATTTTCTTCCTAACAATTCCTATTGGATCAGATCCAATAGGAACCAAATCTGATTCTCTCTTCTTAACACACTGAACTTTTATAAATAGTTCACCAACCGAACAGAACCTCACGTTTCTGTGAGACTTCTGGCTTCCGTTAGTTGCTTCCGAGTGCTCTAAGGCGACTTCCAGCTTGGGTGAGGCATCGTCAATGATTTTCAAGGGTATTCAATGCCACGATCAGTCTGACAGTGACAAAATTGACGATATGGTGGTTGTGGTATAGTTTTTTATATTTTTCCCATGTTTTTGGTATTTTCTTAAGTTATTTGTTTTTTTTTAATAATAATATATGAAATGTGTGAATATCTTTTCATTGTATTTGTGAAGTGGGAGATACTTTATTTGAGTGTTTGGTGGTTTATGAAGTGAAGATTGGAGATTTATGAAGTGTCGTTATTTTTAGGTATATTAATATTGAAGTGTTAAATTAAGATGACAGGAAGGGGTGTTAATGACTCACAATCTCGGTCTGATGATCTGGCATGATAGTAGGGTACAGATTAAAAATAAAATGTGTTTTTTGTGAAAAGGTGCTTAGAAGTAAAAAAAATTGTCTCTATAAGGGACTAGGAAAGAGGACTTGATGGTAGTGATGATATAATCCCTTCTCATGGTAGGATAAAGATTGATAGTAGTAGTTCTCGACTACCAATCAGGAGAAAAAAGGGTTGTTCAAGAGGTTACAAGTGGTAAAAGAAGAAGGGCTAGAGGAAGATCTTATTCTAGCATTCAGTCTTTTTTTTCTCCTACTACTACACCTGTTGTTGAACATGTAATTCTTATTGTTATGGCTTCTAAGCAATTGCATGAGCAGGCAAATCTTATAGTAAGGAGATGGTTTTATAATGCATGCATTTCATTTAATGCAATAAATTCTTTTCATTTTCAAGTCGTGGCAGATGCCATTGCTAACATTGGTCCACGGTATAAGATGTCATCTTCTCAAAAGTTGAGGGGAAAACTTTTAGATAAGACTATCCTTCAAGTCCAAGAATATTGTTCGACTTTAAGAGAGTCATGAAAGGAGATAAAATGAACTATCATGGTAGACGGATGGACAAATAGGCGAGGAAAAACTTTGTTAAACTTTCTTTTCTATTGTCCTAAAAGGCTTATGCTTTTGAGATCCGTAGACATGTCAGAGGAATGACATACTGCAGAGGTTTTAAGGCATGAATTTGATAAAGGTGATATTGGAGGTTAGGCTTGAGAATGTAGTTTAATTAATTAAAGATAATATAGCTAACTATAAAGCAGTTGAAAATGAGTTAATTGATATTTATAGGACCTTTTATTAGACACCATGTGCAACCCATTGTTTAGATCTTATACTGGAGGATATTGGAGAGATAGATGAGGTGAAGGCAACAACTGAGTGTTGTGAAGATATCATAAAATTCATCTATAACCATGCTTTTATATTATGTATGATGAAGAGATATACAGATGGTGCAAAGTTAATTCGTACAGTTGTTACTCATTTTGTAATTAATTTTTTATCAGTACATAATATTGTTAAGCCTTGGAGAGAATGTTTTCCTTAGATGAGTGACATTAGTTTGCATACTTGCCTCAAAATAGAAGGAATAAAAACTTTAAAATGGACGATGAGTTAATCAAGGTATCATTGATTGCATAGACAGATTGGTTCTTGATGATAATAGAGTAGATCCTATACATCGAGAGATGGAGATCTATGATAATGCTTTTCACTTAATGGGTTTGCCTGCAGTCATTCGCAACCGTAATAATATGCGTCCAGGTAAACTGTTTATATTAACATTTAAGTTTCTTACATCTTATATTTATTCTTTTTCTATTGGATATTTGGTAGAATAGGTTTATTAGATGTTTGGTGGAATAGGTTTGAAAGTCATTGCCCAAACCAAAGAGATTTTGCAATAAGAGTTCTGAGTCAAACCAGCAATCCAACTGGTTGGGAAAGGAATTGGAGTGTATTCGAACATATTGACACAAAAAGACATAATAGGTTGGAACATAAGCGGCTTAATAACCTAGTTTTTATTCGTTGCAAAATGAGACTCTGATAAAGGTAATAAAGGATTAGTTACTAATTAAGTATTCAATTTAATGTTTCATTTTATTTAATTATTAATGTTATTTACTTGTCTTTCCTCTAGACAATTAACAAAGTTAAATAGGGAGGAGAACCAATTTGATTCAATAAGTCTCAATAATTTTGATATCTTAGAGGAGTGGATTGTTGAAGATAGTGAAGTAAATACACTCTTAACATCAAGGGAATGATTTTGATTTTGAAGTTGAAAGTGTTGATGATCTTGAACAAGGAGGAGAAGATGAAGATTATTTAGTTGATCTTGATTATAATATGTAAATGTAATTCTTTTTTCAATTATGAAAGTTATAATTTTTTTTGCTAAAGATATACTGCTTAAATGCTTTATAGTTTATACACTAAAAATTGAATGGTGATTGATGAATATGTACCCAATTTTTGTGTTATATGAATTGTTTTCAATTTACATGATTTTTCCTTAATTTTTATGATATTTTTGTTTTTTAAAATTTTTTAGTATAACAAAACAATACGGGACGATACAATTCGAATTGAACAACACTGGTACATGGTGCAGTAATTGTTCCAGAAGATAGATAGTTAAGCCTAGTTTGTAAGGATTCCACATGGTGTAGGAATAAATATAAGGAACAAAATATTATTGAAATTATTGGCACTTAAAAGAGAACATATTCATAAAAGAACAAACAATAAGCGCCTTGCACGGCCATAGCCAATTGTGACAAACCTTGACAGAGCGAACCTGCAACAAAATGCAACGTGTCAGATAGAAGCAATACACAATCAAGCATAATAGACAATCAACAACAACTTAGCCTTTTCCATACTACAGGGAGTCGGCTAAGCATAATAGACAATGAAAAACAAAAAAAATCAGTAGGAGACATGAATTACAGCCAAAACTAGAAGCAAGGTCAAGAAAGAGTCACTTGTGTACTCCTTTAGAAAGTGGTACCTTCGTCCTCACTGAAAGTGGATTTGCAACAACAAATTTGAAAAACTGAGGAAGATATTTTCGCTCCCCATCAGCATCATTATATAGAGCTGTACATACAAGCCTAAAACAACCCAAGAGACAAACAAGTCAAGAATGCGTAAAGGGAGAAACTGGTACATCATCAAAGCATTTTATAGAGATTTGTGAAAATTTATACATCCTGATCCTATAGTAAAATAACTAATAGCATCATGTGTGCGTACATTACCATTAGGGTGTAGGGGATTGTGAAAGAAAGGAAAAATATTGATGAAATACTGCACATTAATTTGGGTTGTATATGTAATCACTTATTAGGGGTATTTTAGTCTTTTAAGTTAGAAAATCCTTTATATAAATTGTTGGTTTTCTATAATATGAGATTAGATTTCTCTTAAGGAAGAAAAACGCAGTCTGGTGTGGCCAACATTCACAAGAGGGTCGGGCTGAATCTGTCCCTTCTTTTTCTTTCTATCAATAAAGATTGTTCTTGTTTTTTCTTGGATTTATCGTCACAGCAATAAAGAGACGTCAAACAGTCAATCGCCACAGCCAGATCCTATCACAATGGTCTGTTTTATAACCCTAATCACGATCAAAAAAGTTTCGGAAATGGATTATGGCAGACCGAATCATCCAAACAGAAAGAAGTGATACTTTTCTCATAACCAACATCAAACTTATGGAAACAATTATTTGAAATGGTCTAGATCCATACAACTAAGTGTTAGGGCAAAGGATAAGACGGAATACCTAACTCGATAATGTGTAAATAAAGCCTGAAATAGGGAGTGTAGAATACCTTAGATGGAAAAAGGAAGATGTATTAGTAACAACTTGGTTAATCAACTCAATGATTCCAAACATGGGGCGTTCTTTACTCTACTTAGAAACGGCCCATGAAATACGGGAGGCTGTGAAAGAAGCTTACTTAACAAAGAAAAATAATAACTCCTAGAGAAAATCTAGACATGTAAACAAGGGATAAAATCTATCAGTAAATACTATATTGACTTGAGAGGATTATGGGATGAATAAGCATACTTTATAATGGTACAATGTAAACAGTATGCTAAAGAACGAGGAAATGAATTCGAAAAAGTATCCTTGTACTGAAAATGTAAAAGCTAATATTCTTGCAAGCGAAGAAATCCCTACACTTGGGACAGTCTATACCCTATTAATTAGAGAAGAAAATAGGTGAAACATAAAAAAATGAATTGCAAAGTATTGAAAAAACAACTATTGTCGGAAGGGGTTATCACCAAGCTACCAGAGGCAGAGGATGTGAATATGGTTCTGTAGATGGAAGAGAAATGTTGAATTGTACGCATTGTGAGAAGTCCATGTTGAGATACAACATGATTAGGAATAATACCAAAACTAAACATATGATTAGGAATAATACCAAAACTAAACATGAAACAACATTAAAATGAAACAAGGAGGTGTCGGCATCCATGGGTTGCCTCCCCCCCTCATTCACTTCAAAAACATGTTTTACACTTAAGGCATTACTTATACTAGTTTATAACTAGAAAGACCTAAATGACCCTAATTAGTAGAACTAATAATACTTAGCTCCTGATCCATTGGGATACATATGATCCAAATATAAGAAATAAATGCATAAATATAAATCAACGAAAATCTCCAACACGTCCCCTCAAGTTGGGTCTTGAATAATTCAAACACCCAACTTGCCAAGAGCTTTCTTTAATCCATTCGTAGCTATTGTTTTTGTAAAAATATCAGCAAATTGGTCTTCAGAACGAACATCAATGATGTTGAAAATTCCTTCGAAAACTTTTCTTTGATAAAATGATAGTCAACTTCGATATGTTTTGTTCTCTCATGGAAGACTGAATAACAGCCGTTTGGAGTGCACCTTTATTGTCTGAAAAAAAATTAATTGGAATAATCCTTCCCATACCAATTTCTTTTAATAGAGATAAAATTCATAATCCCTCACACGTAGCAAGGACAATCGCACGTTACTCTTCTTCAACACTAGATTTGGCTACCACTCATCGTTTCTTATTTTTCTGAGACAATATTACCCCCTAGTCGTATAATATACCCAGAGGTAGATCTTCGATCATGCGCAGATCCAACCCAATCAGCATATGAATAAATTTCAATATTGAGAGATGAATTAGGAGAATAACATAAACCATGAGTAATAGATGACTTCAGGTATTAGATAATATGGAACACTATATTCATGTAGTGTCTACATGGTGAGTGCATCCATCTACTAACATAGCTTACTGCAAAACTTATATCTAGTCTTATATAAGTTTACCAATTAATCTCTGATATCTGCCCACATCTTCATACAGGTTTTCAGAGTCCCAAATCGTTCCTCTTTCAACTTCAATAGGAACAATATATATACAACAGTCTTTCATCTTGGTCTCTTTAACAGATCCAGAATATATTTAAGCGGCTTAAGAATAGACAACCATTACTTTGAATAATTTCAATGCCCACAAAAAATAGTGTAGCTTTCCAAGTCTTTCAAGTCAAAGAGCCTATGCACATTTCGCCTCAAGTCTGTGATTCCTTTAACATCATTACATGTAATAATAATATCATCAACATATACAGCCAAGATAATAATCTTCTCACTATGTTTGATAAATAATGTATGGTCACTCATTATACATTTAAAACCCAGGCTGAGAACACCTTCGCTAAATTTTTCAAACCAAGCTCTAGGTAATTATTTTTAATCCATAAATCGATTTCTTCAGCTTGCATACTTTGTGTGACTCTATCCTCTAATTATAACTAGGTGGTAAGTCTATATAGATATCCTCGGTAAGATCTCCTTTAAGAAACATATTTTTCACATCCAACTGCTATAAGTCCCGTTTCTTATTCACTGTCACACTTAAGAGAATTATGATAGTATTTAATTTTGCAATGGGTGCAAATATTTCGGTATAGTTAATCCCATAGGATTAGCTATAACTTTTAACCACCAATCTGGCTTTGTATCTTTCTATATTTCGATCTGCTCGATACTTGATAGTGTATACCCATTTGCAACCACCGGTTTTCCTCTCTGGTGGTAACTCTGTAAGTTCTCAAGTTTGATTCTTTTCCAGTGCTTTAATTTCATCTTGCATAGTTGTCTTTCATTCTGCACATTGTTCAACTTTTTCATATGTCTTAGGTATATATGCCTTATATGCATTCATCACAAACAACTGATATTCTTTTGGATAATTAGAGTAGGATATCATTTTATGAATAGGATATTTGGCTCATTCCTTTTTTCTTTACGAAGAGAAATAGGTAAATCATATGAATTACTAGAAGGATTTAAAGGATTTACTTTAGTACTTCCTGGAACTAATTCAGGAGTCGAATCTTGGTTGAGGGTAGCATTAGGATTTGGTAGGACTATCTTTCTTTCTCCTCTTGAATAAGTTTATAATTTCTTTCCTTCAGTCGAATCTATTATCTCTTTATTCCTTTCTTCCACTGGCAATATCAGTAAGACAATACTATTGGGAGAATTTGATAATTTACTGCCATCTGCACCAAAGTACTATAAGTTTTCATGAAATGTAACATCTATGGTGATATATCACTTCCTCTTTTCAGGGTCATAAGACTCATAACACTTTTATCCCTTATGAGTAGAGGAATATCCCCAAAAAATGTACTTGACCGCCTTAGCATCAAGTTTGTCTCTCGCATTACCAAAAATATGTACAAAACAAGTACATCCAAACACCTTTAATGGTACATGAAATTGTTTTTTAGTGGGACATAAAGTATAAAAGGAAGAATATGTAAATAATTGTTGATGCTTAAATGTTCAATCGGCAAAGTCCCAAAACGTCGATATGTTATGAAATCGTCAAGATATAAAAGCATCCAAATATGGATGTCTTAAGTCAAGAATACAACATGAGTCAAGAGTAGGAGAGAGAGTCAAATCACGAATCAAAAGGTTGTGCAAGACAACTTATTGTGTTTATTAATTGAGGCTCTATTTATAGAACAAATATTACAAGATGTGAGAGAGAAGAAGTAGTAAGGAGCAGCTGACCTCCAATATTGGGGATCAGATCTCCCCAACAACTATATTAACTAGCCGTTGGGGAGCAGCTCCCCAACGATTAACTGGATGCCCAGGGCCCTGATGGTCGTGGCTATCCAGTACCTAACCATGGGATAGCAAGGGTTGAGCCCTAGTGGCCTGCCCTATTACATGTTAACACTCCTCAAACTTACGGTATATATATCGAAAGTTTGTCTCACAAAAAAATTAAATCTAGATGCCGATAATGATTTGGTGAAGAAGTCTGTTAATTGCATTTTAGATAGAACATAAAATGAGCTTTTTCTTCAAGCATTCCTCTTGAACAAAGTGACAATCCATCTCAATATGTTTCATTATTTCAAGAAAAGTGTTGTTAGATGCAATGTACATGGCACTCTTATTGTCACAAAACAAAGTGGATGGTTTTTAAAGGATGACCCCCATGTCTCTCAACACCTCTGTAATCTATGAGATCTCAGTAGCAGTGGTTGTCATGGCTCGATATTCCGCTTCTGTGGATGAAAGTGACACCTTATGTTGCTTTTTGCATCTCTAGGAGAATAATGATTCACCTAAAAATATACAAAAACCTGTGGTGGAATATCAATTATTGACATCTCCACTCCAATCTGCATTAGAATATGCAGTCAAATGAAGTGAAGATAAAGAAATTAGTACCTTCTTATCCACAAAGTGCTTTATGTATCTGATGATTCTAATAATCGCACTCATGTGAGCATTAGTAGGAGCTTGTTGAAACTGACTTGCAGTGTATACGGCGTGTGATATGTCTGGACGAGTGATAGTGAGATAGGTCAACGCTCCTATAAGTTGTCTACATGAGGTAGGATCATCCAGTTTCCCTCTATCTATTTCTCCTAATTTTGTTTCAAGAACCTCTAGTATATTCACCTTCTTCTCGTCGGTTAGACCTAACCTTTCAACAATTTCACTCGCAAATTTTGTTTGATACATAAAGTATCCTCTATTGTTACGTACAATTTCAATTCTCAAAAAATAACTACGCAAACCAAGGTCTTCATTTCAAATTATTTATTAAGATCACTTTTAACTTGTAAGATGTCATCTTTATCACTTCAAGTGATGATCATATCATTCACATACAAGAGTAGAATTATTATACATCCATCTAATTTCCTTACAAATAATGCAGTTTCAGTATACCAAGAGACAAAATTATACATATGCATAAAGTCTTCAAAACGATCAAACCAAGCCTTGGGAGCTTGTTTAAGACCATAAAAAGCTTTCTGAAGTTTAAGAACATGATTTTGAGGAACATCATTATCATCCAAATCTTCAATGTCTAAAGTTGGTTTTTCAATCGTCCCATCAATATAATCCTAAAAATCTTTTAACAAAAAATACTTTTTCGCCCAACTTTGATAGCATTTCATGTGAAGAATACATCTAAAAGATTCATTTTTTCTCTCCATTTTAAACAAAAATCAAAGGTCTTAGTGGTACCTCAAATTTGAAGTAATTTCACGAACTTTGCAATCTTTGCATATTTCCCAATATACTCGAATTCTTCAAAACGAGGCTTTGATACCATGTAAATAATTGTTGATGCTTGAATGTTGAATCAGCCAAGTCACAAAACATCGATATGTTGGTAAAATCGTCAAGATATAAAAGCTTTTGTTAAGAGCCTTAGTTAGCATGTCTACACATTGACTATCTGACTTCACATGTTCAAGCCAAAATTCTTTAGTACGTATGTTGTCCCGTATAAAGTGAATCGATTTCAATATATTTTGTTCTCTCGTGATATAATGGATTAGAGGTTATCTGTATTATTGCTTTGCTATCACAAAATATAGGAATAAAATTATATGAAAATAGACTTATATGAAAATAAACCGATTTTCATCAGTAGAGAGTGCAGTCACTTCCCTTCACATATTCCTGATGTAATTGCTCTATATTATGCTTTCGTTGTCGACCTGGCCACAACTGATTGTTTCTTACTTTTTCATAATACTATATTACCTCCAACGAGAGTTATATATCCCGTAGTTTATTTTTTATCTTCTATAGAGTCTGCCCAATCAACATCCGTATAAATTTCAATTTTGTATGACCATTCGCTTTGTACATTATTCCATGTCCAGGAGTTGCTTTCAAGTATCTTAGTATATGAAAAACTTTGTCCATAAGGTACTTAGAGGGTGACTGCATGAAGTGACCTATAATGCTCACCGCATATGCTATGGTCGGGCATGTGATAGCCAAATATATTAGTTTTCCAACTAGTTGTTGATATCTAGTTACATCCACTTTATCAGTTTCATCCTCCATTTGCAGCTTACGGTTAATGTCCATGGGAGCATGAATCAGTTTAAAATTTTCTATCTTAACATCTCGCAATAAGTTCAATATATACTTTGTTTGATTTAAACAAATATTTGTACCTGAGTAAGCTACTTCAATGCCTAAGAAATAATGTAGTCTTCTAAGATCCTTGATATCAAATAGCCAACGAAGATCTTTCTTTAGCTTTTGGATTTCCTCAAAATCATCTCTTGTCACACTAATGTCATCAACATATACAAGTAATAATGTCAACTTTTCTCTCTTTTTAAAGAATAATGTGTGATCACTCACACTCTTTTGATAACCCAAGTTTATAATACTTTTGTTGAATTTCTCAAACCAGGCTTTATGGGATTGTTTTAGTCTATAGATTGTCTTCTTTAATCTACAAACTTTATTTTCTAGATTTGAATAACCAGGTGATAATTCCATATAGACTTCTTCTTTGAGCTCCCCTACAAGAATGCATTCTTCACATCAAATAGCCACATTGTCCAATTTTTTTGGGCAGCAATACTAATAATGACTTTAATAGACGTGAGCTTTGCCACTGGGGCAAATGTTTGTTCATAGTCAATACCAAATGATTAACTATAACCATGAGCTATCAATCTTGTTTTATATCTCTCCAATGTTTCATTTGCTCTGAATTTTACAGTATACACCCACTTACAATTGACTGCTTTTCTGCTTGGTGATAGATCACTAACCTCCCATGTATGATTTTTTCAAGTGCCTGAAGTTCAAATTTAGTGACTTCTACCCAATGTTCATGTTGTGATGCTTCAAGAAAATTTTTAGAAACTTGGTATAGCTCAATTTTTAACACAAAATTCTGATAGTTGGATGATAATTTATCATAAGAGATAAATTGCGAAATAGGATACTTACCACACAAACTTTTTCCTTTTCAAAGAGCTATGGAAATATCCAAATCATCATTGTCTGCTTCTTCTAAAGTTTCAGTTGAATCTGAGAAAGGTTCTCCTCGTTAGTTCATGGTGTCTATTGGATTGGGCATGATTATATTTTTCTTTCTTTTTTTATACACTTTATCTCCTTTCCTTCTTGTTGTTCATAATTTTCTATAAGAAAATAATCTTCATCTGTTTCATCACTTATAATGTTCATTGGGAGGACAGTCTCTTCAATGGTAGAATTTAAAAGTCAATAGATTTTTGGAAGGAAGTTGTTTCAAAGAATGTTACGGAAGTATATTTCCTATGAGAATTAGGGTCATAGCAAACATATCATTTTTTTTACAGGAATATCTAATGAAAACGCATTTAACCACCCTTGGATCAAGTTTATCTCGAAATTGATTATGTAGATGAACGTAACAAACACATCCAAACACTCTAGGATTAAGAAATGGATTAGTTTTAGGCTTGGTCAAATTAAATAGAGATTTTTCATCAAGAACCACAGAAGGAAGTCTATTTATGAGATACACCAGCTTTAGGCCACAAATATTTAGAAATATAACGTTCAAGAAGCAAGGTTCGTGCGATTTCTAAAATGTGTTGGTTTTTCAATTCAGCAACTTCATTTTGCCGCATAGTATAAACACAGGGGTTTGATGAAGAATACCGTGGATTTGGAGGTATTACTCTAACTGAGAATTACAAAATTCACCACCATTATCAAATCTAAGAGCCTTAATAGTATACCCAAACTGAGTCTTAATAAGACTGTCAACCATAGGAAAAATCGATGATACTTCTGATTTAGATTTCATGAGATAAACAAAGGTAAGTCAGGAATAGTCATAAATGAAAGTAACAAAATATTTTAAATTTTTCAAGGAAGGTATCAAACATGGACCCCATATATCAGAATGAATTAACTCAAATGGAATTGATGACTTAGAATCACTACTAGGAAAATAAGCTCTATGATATTTAGCCCTCTAACATACATCACATTGAATAACTAAATCCCTTGGGATTACAAAAAGGACAAACTCTCGAATTTTAGACACAGGTAAACGACCTAACCGACTACGCCAAAGTCTTATCTCTTCTTCTGTAGTAGTGGTTGGTAATGCTCTTCTCTTTATTGAAGTATATGGCCCATGAAGTAGATACAACTCATTCCTTAGTTCACCATGTTAAAAGGGTTTTTTCATCCTCGGATCCTGAAAAACACAACCAGATGGAGAAAACGTGACTAAACAATTCATATCTCTAACAAAGGAACTTACAAAAAGTAGATTTACTGAAAATTTAGGAATGTATCACTAAATTAAGCTTAAGATTTTTCCCTTGAATTACTCCCTTTCCTTCCATTGGAATCAAGGAATCGTTTGCCACCTTTACATATTGAGGTGTTGGAGTAACTTCATATTTTATAAAGTTAGACTTATCTCCTATCATATGATCGGTAGCCCTAGAGTTGATTACCCAGTAATTGGAACATATAGAATTTTTATAAAAGAAGTTACCACTGATACTATAGGAAGTAGGAGGACTTAATTCAGTCTTTGATGAAGTGGTTGAAGGCTGGTCATGCAGTCTTGCTTCTATTTCTGTAAGTTGCTTCTTCAATTCTGTCATTTCATCTACCAGACTTAGTTCAGTTTTTTTCTTCGATGTAGTTGCCACATGACTACCATAATCCTTATACTCTGCGGGTTTTCTAATAATTTCCTAACAATATTCACATGTGTCTTCTTTTTCCACAATGAGTATATTGTAGCTTGTTCTTATTATCATAATTGTGAAATATTCCTCTTCCTCGACCTCCGAGTGAATCTCTTCCTCTTTGATAATTAATTTGACCTCTACCAGAAAATGCAGATTTCTTGGCTTGTATTTGTTCTTCTTTCTCTAAATTTTTCTGATTTTCTCTCTTAATAAGAGAGAATATACGGTTCCTAGTGATGGCAATTCTTTCTTGTTAAGAATATTTAACTCGATTGATTCATATTCAGGTGAGATTCCCCAGAGTAGATCAAAGGCTTTTTGAATTTCACCATCTGTTGTTCTCTCTTTTACACAGTGACTGCACTTGTTTTCTATAATATATCTTTGTTCGTTCCACAGTTTCCGTAGTTTTCCATAATACTCACTTACCGATCTAGTTACTTGGCGACATTTCCTTATTTTCTCAATTATCTCATACTCTTTAGCAATATTCCTTTGTCTTAAATAACCTTCCTCAAGTGTGGCTGATGACATTTCTTATTTCATTCTTCCTTCTATAGATTGAATATATTCTGGATAGAAATCAATGAATAATCTTTACCTGCAGTTCCGCCCTTTTCCTTGTTATATCACATGCCACCTAGGTCCTCACCTCGCGGTTGTTTACAACCAACTTGAATCTTATGTTCCTTCAGGAATATAAGTCTGATTTAAACAATCCCTTGGAGCTGAAGTTAACGTCTAGGGTCACGAATTGGGACACACTAAAAGGTGTCAGCCGATCAAAGAAGTAGGTTTCTGACATCAACTGACAAAATCAGTCAAGTGAACGTATCAAATGAACAGAATCAGTTTTGAAGCAGGACGATCGAAGACAATAGCTTCTGATCACAACATGTGTCGATATCAAAGACAGCAGCTTTTAATCACAACATGTGTCGATTCTCCAAGACCTTCAACAATGGTTGTCACTTTCAAAAAAGCTCTGATACCATGTGCATAAAATAACAATACTGAATCAGAAATTATAGAATAAACAGAATAGAGAAGATGGCTACAGTGCAATCGACTGCCTGAGTGCTGCCGCCACCCAATACTCTTTTCTTTCTCTTTCACAGAAAAGTGTAACTGCTGATAGGGTTTTCACCTCTTTAAATATCAGCATTACAAAAGAGTAATTTACCTCATTACCATTAATGAGGTTTATTTAAAGCTACCTTTAAAAACGTACCTAAGAAACATAAAACAAAAGGATTAAAAAATGCATAAACAGAATGTTGTCCCGTTTTGCATGTCGTCCACTCTCATCCTTCAATGCAATCGACTCTCTCATAAGCTCCAACAGCATCCAAGTCCCTTGGATCAGCATTGTTTGTTCACTGGCAGGTTTGTTTTCTACAATTATGCATCCAGCCCTTCTATATTGGCATTGAAGGTGCAGAAGACAACCGCTCTAGAGACTGCAAAAGTTTTTGTGCATTTGCGAGAGGCTCACTTTGAGCCTCTTCTTGTGACTGTTTTTCCTTTTTCTTTACATTGAGTTTCTTCTTCCAAGGCCAGGTTATTAAGTTGCTTTTTCAACATTTTTGTCACAGAAACTGCTTTATACTTAAAAGATTTTCTATAGAGTTAAGATGGTACCAAAAAAAATGTCTATCAATTATATCATTTTTAGCCAATCAGCTTCTCATCATTGAATTTGAAAACAAATCTTATATTATTTTCCAAGTTATACAATGTAATGTGTTTTTTCTTGAAAGATGCCGTTCAGTGTAATACTTCCTAAATGATGATTCTGCTCAATACTTCACTTCTTACTTTTACAACAATGCTGAAGTCGCCCCTCCCGAACATATTATCTTAACTCAGTATTCTAACAGTCATACATTACCTTCAAAGGTGCATGACAAAATTTAAAATTCATATACTTCAAATGGACACGAGTCAAGTGGCAGCTTCTTGTTCTGGAGTTCTAGAAGACCATATCATATGGCTTTGTTCATTTGAAGATTATGAGGAAGGATAGAAAACAGGTATTCAGCACTATATTACTTGTGAGGCACGTTATCTAAAGTATCTTTGAATTACATGACAATGTAACTTACGTGTGAGGCCCCAACTCCTTGACATCATGCTCTACAATGAAATCATATCGTCCACCGGACCTTATTGACTCTACAGGTGACCTTGCAGTGTCTAAGAGCAAAACTCGCTGCCTTTCTGTTTGTATTTCTGCCTGGAAAGAAATGAAGAATTTGAATTATGTTATTGCAACAAGCAATTACATTTCCATTTGTAAGGTTAACATACACAAAAGTTGTACATCCATTTGACTCAAGATCTGGATATGGTCTTTATGCCAAGTGTAGTGGCAACGTTGACATTAGTTAAGGAATAAGAAACATGAAAGTGGCACTACTTAGCAAAAAATTGAGTATTTTGCCAAATTCAATAACATCAACGTCATCCTGTATTGGAAGAAAACGGCTTACGAAGATAAAAGACAGGCATACAGCATATAGAAGTTGGAGTTATATTACACCACCTATCCAATAGCACCCATACTTGCAAACAGAAACACGATCTTATCTAAATTCAATAACACCAACATGATAAGTATTGGAAGCAAGAATCTCAAAAAGAATATTCAAATTATGCATTACATTAGAAGCTTGGCCTATCATATCATCCAGCAATTATAGAAGTGAGGTTCCAAAATATAAAACAATTAATCTACTCTACCGCATCCCTGGAATACTGTAACAGACTAACAGTTGCATACTCCTACTTGTGATAGGTTTACACTATCTGTTTATCTGGTCATATTAGTTTACTATTATTAGTTTTGTGTTGCATTTGTGTATGCATGACATGGGCACGTGCTTGAATACGAAAGACTTCAACCATCACAGGATCCTTTTGGATACACTCATCGAATTGATTGCACTGAACTGATGAGGTATTAACACCTATCATCAGCTTGGCTTCAAGAAAGTGTCGATAAATCAGGATGAAATGCTAATTTTGTTTATGAATGTCAAAAAATGAACTGAAGTCTACTGTTCTGAACCAATAGGGTACAAACCTTAATTATGACATCTCTAACTTCAAATTTCGAGCTGTTGTTGATACTGATGTAGCTACAGAATGTTTCTCCAAGGTAAATTGCTCTGGTATCACAAACACCCAAAAGATATTCAGATTTCAAAAAGTTAAAAACTAAATAAATGATTTACACAATCAAACAATAGAAAGAGGCAAACTGTTTCAGAATCTGGTTCGAAGGATCAGCTCCTTCTGAATAGCTTTTCTGTATTGGATATGTTAAACAGTCATACTCCTAATGTAACTTCAGGTTTAAAGTATAAACCAGTGTTATCTGTATCGTATTGTATCATACGAAACGGTGCGATACATATCGTACGGTGGAGCTCCACGATACAATACATGGCTATTTATCACAGTCATCAGTTTATGAGACCGTAAACCCGTGTTTTTGCGGATTTCTCGCTTCAATTCAAGGCTCCCAAAGGCTTCTCCGATGGCTTTCTCTCCTCCTCGGTGTTCAAGACTGTAAAAAAAGTACTCTACGGCATCCGTGCAAGGTTCCCAACCCGCGTTGTAGGTATACTTTTTCAGTTTTTTGAATTTTTGTTTTTGTATTTATTGTTTTTTTGTGTTTTTCTTTTTTTGAATGACAAAATATGAATTTATGAAGTGCGTGAATCTATATTATCAATAGCGCGCTATAGCGGGCGACCCACGAGGGCCGCTATAGCGCTGTAGCGGTCCACTAGCATTGATAGCGAACAGTGTTAATAATACCGTTTTGGGTTGGGAATGAAACAAAAGATTTAACCCTCGTTGCCAGACGCAGGTTACTCTCTCTCTCCCGCCTATCTCTCTCCCACCTCGCGCCATCTCTCTCTCCCGCCTCTCACCGCTGCCACCACCCACACGCCACCACCAACCATCCACCGCAACCTGAGGTACTTCCTTTCTCTTCTCTCTCCCTGTCTCTCTTTCTCAGCCTCTACCGCCTATCTCCACCTTCCTCTGTCATACACTCTCCCTTCCTCCACCATAGCTCCATTTAAAAGTTGTAATATGCCACATAAGCCACGAATGATTTACATGATTTGGCCGATGCCATAAACTATTTAATCATGTAAAGGGCCCAAAGTGGCTCTTATTTTATTGAAATAATGTGGCCTTTTCTTGTCATCTAAACGACAGCGGGACATTTCAAACATCAGCGTACCCTGTTAACAGTCACGATTTTGATGCAGTCGGTCGCTAAACGGTCAGAAGTTGTGTTTTCAGAACAAAGTATCTTCCAATTGAGCATATTGTAGTCAGCCGTCGGCGGTTAAGAAGAGGTCATAAATATCATCCTATTTTCATTTTTACAGGATGTTTAGCTAAAGGTGATTTGTATCTTTACTTTTGCAAGCATACTATTTCTCAATGAGGATTGTCGACATGACAACCTTAAATGCCCTTTTGAGTTTTTAATCGGAATTTAAACTAAAACAAGATGCATAAAATCATCTGGATTACTCATAAAGTCTCATGAAATACGATTCCACGCAAGATAGATGGACCTTGAAGTTACATATAGATGGGGAGATACAGGATGACAAAGCTTGAATCCTCATCTAACTCAACTTAGGTAGGACATCATTAAGCTGGGAGACTAATGATTGAGGGGCTCTTTTTCTTGGTTGCATTGTCCAGTTGCACAACCAAGTTGATTGATTGTTGTTTCCTTCATTTTATTATTTTGTATTTGACTAAAGAAAATGTCTATCTCTAACATTTACCCAAAAAAAATCTCTAGTATGCTCCATACCGAACTTGTGACGCAGGCTCATGTTTCTCTATCATTCTATGTTATTTGCAGATCAAGGGTGAATTCAGATGAAAGTTATCAGTTGCTAAAGGAAGGGAATTTATGTGCGAGTTGGATTTCCAGGTATTTCATCTCTTTTAATTTGTCTTTCAACAACAACAACAAACAACAACTAAGCCTTTTCCCATAATAGACAGGGTCGACTACATGGATTCTTTGTTTCTACAGATCCCTATCGTGTGCCATGTTAGCAGTTAACTCCCAGTAAGCTAGATCATTCTTTATTGTTTCTTTCCAACACTTTTGTGGTCGTCCTCTACCTCTTTTAATACTTTCCAAATTTAGTTTTTCTAACCTTCTTACAGGTTCTTCTTTTGATCTTCTTTCTATATGTCCAAAACATCTTAAACGATGTTCTCTCATTTTATCCTCTATTGGTGCCACTCCTAATTTGTTTCTAATAATCTCATTATGTATACGGTCTTTTCTTGTATGACCACTCATCCATCTCAACATCTTCATTTCCGTCACAGACATCTTTTGTACATGTTGATGATTAACTGCCCAACACTTAGAACCATAAAACACGGCAGGCCTAATTGCTGCTCTATAATATTTACCTTTTAATTTTAATGCTATCTTCTTATCACAAAGAATACCTGATGCTCCTCTCCATTTTAACCAACCAGCATTAATTCTATGTGTAACATCTCCATCAATTCTTCCATCACTTTAAAAAATTGACCCTAGGTATTTAAAACTTTCCTTTTGGGGAATACAATGTGTGCCAATTTTAATTTCTATATCCTCTGAAGTAGCCAAATGATCAAACTTACATTCCATATATTGTGTCTTTGTTCTACTAAGTCGGAGGCCTTTGCTTTCTAATGTTTCTCTCCATAGTTCCAATTTTCTATTAACTTTTTCCTTAGACTCCTCCACTAATACAATGTCATCTGCAAATAACATACACCAAGGTACTTCATCTTGAATATGTTTTGTTAACTCATTCATCACCATTATAAATAAGTATGAACTTAAAGTTGATCCTTGATGTAACCCAATATTAACTTCAAAGAAGTCTGTCGTTCCTTCATGAGTCCTCACACATGTTTTTGCACCATCATACATGTCTCTTATAAGGTTAATATATGTCAATGGGATACCTCTTTTTTCCAAAGTTCTCCAAAGAACCTCCCTCGGTATCCTATCATAAGCTTTTTCTAGATCAATAAATATCATCTGAAGGTCATTCTTTTTTGCTCTAAAATGTTCCATAAGACGTCTCAAAAGGTGAATCGCTTCAATAGTAGATCTGCCTGGCATAAATCCAAATTGGTTCTCTGTTGTACTTGATACTTGTCTTAACCTACGTTCGATAATTCTTTCCCATAATTTCATAGTATGACTCATTAACTTGATACCTCGATAATTCGCACAATTTTGAATGTCTCCCTTGTTCTTATATATGGGTATAAGTGTACTTGCTCTCCATTCCTCAGGCATCTTTTGGTTTTTCCATATTTCATTAAATAGTCTTGTGAGCCAAGTGATTCCTATTTCTCCTAGTATTTTTCAAACTTCTATAGGAATATTATCTGTTCCTACCGATTTACCACTCTTCATATGTTTAAGAGCCTCTTTGACTTCATTCTTTTGAATGCGTCGGTAGAAATTGTGGTTTATATACTTTTCTGACTTGGCTAAATCTCCTAAACTAATACTAACATCTTTATTTTCATTAAAAATATTACAAAAATAGTTTTTCCATCTATTTCTTATATCATCATTTCCCACTAGAATTTTTTCATCCTCGTCTTTTATGCATCTAACATAATTAAGATCTTTAGTTTTCTTATCTCTAGCCCTAACTATCCTAAAAATATCTCTTTCACCCTCTTTTGAGTTGAGTTTTTTATATAAATCATCCCAAATCTTAGCTTTTGCTTCAATAACGGCTTTTTTCGTTTCCTTCTTTGCTTTCTTATAAGTTTCTAAAGTTTCACTAGTTTTCTTAGCATAATGTAATTTGTAACATGCCCTCTTTGCCTTGATTTTATTTTGTACTACTTCACTCCACCACCAAGCTTCTTTTTGTGCCGGTACACCTCCCTTAGATACCCCTAACACATCTTTCGCCACTTTCCTAATATGTATAGCCATATTGTTCCACATATCACAGGGTGTGCCAACATAATTCCAAACATCTCCTTGAAGGACTTTCTGTTTAAATATATCTTCTTTCTCGCTTTTGAGGTTCCACCATTTAGTCTGAATAGCTCGATGCACTCTTTTCTTCTTTGTCCATTTTTTTATTTGTAAATCCATAACTAAAAGTCGATGTTGGGTGGTTAAGCTTTCTCCTGGAATTACCTTACAATCTTTATAACACGCTCTATCTTTTTTTCTACAAATAAAGTAATCAATTTGTGTTTGTGATAAACCACTCTTATATGTAATTAAATGTTCATCTCGTTTTTTGAAGATTGTATTGACAATAAAGAGATCAAATGACATAGCAAAATTTCAAATCTCCCTACCTTCCTCGTTTATATCTGCAAAACCAAAGTTTCTATGAATCCCTTGATATCCTAATGCCTCTTTACCAACATGTCCATTTAAATCTCCTCCTAAACAAATCATCTCCCTTTGTGGAATCTTTTGAAACACCTTATCTAACTCTTCCCAAAACATTGTCTTTATACTATCTTCTAGTCCTACTTGGGGTGCGTATGCACAAACTATATTCAAAACCTCTACTCCTAACACTAATTTCAACGTCATGATTCGGTCACCATATCGTTGTATGTCTACTACACTCTCCTTTAAATCTTTATTTATGATAATACCAACTCCGTTTCGAGCCTTTTCTTTACCTGAGTACCATAATTTAAAACCCTTATCCTCTATCTCCTTTGCTTTTTCTCTAACCCATTTTGTCTCTTGTAAACATAGAATATGAATCTTTTAATTTGTCTTTCTCAATATTAAATGTTGGCATCGTCTATGGATTCATAATGTAGACTTCCATGTATATTGATACTCGAAGATGATCAATTTTTAATAATCACTGATTTATACGAAAGGGACTGGCTTTTGGTTTATATCGCTAGTCGCTACCAGTTATTTTGGGCATATTGTGGCATCATTAACTTTTCTTTTGTTTACACAAATTATCTTCCGTGATTTGAAGACATCAAGTTGATTGATTGCCGCCATAGGATTACAAAAATAGGGTGCTAGTATTAGGCATAGATGGAGATCTGCAGCAATGTGTTAATGATCTGCTTATATTTTCTTCACGTTCATCTTCTGGGAAAATCAAGGTCGGCAAGTCTTGGAGAGCGTGGAATGCTCTAGAACTATTCTAGTATCTCCACTGGCAATAGTAAGTGGCCAGGAGATCTTCATTGCATTGACAGGACAAAATCCGAGAGTTATTGGCACCAGATAAGTGCACTTTTTAGCTTTAAGGTTAGAAAACCGATCTTTTATCTTGAATGCTCAAAGGGCTTTATTTTTCATAGAATTCACTGCATGTATATGGGAGGATACACTTCCATGGGAGTTCCTAAAGATTGTTCCCCTGGCACTGATGATGAGTTTAGTTGCGTGAGTTTTAATTTTCCTAGTGTTGCATCAATGTTAATGGGTCGGTGCTTTATAGAGGTAAGTTCCAGCACTTTTTAGAAAAGTAAAGTGTTTGTGTACATGACTCTATTTCGCCTTTGTCTGAGCCTTGTATTTGCGTGCATGCACCAATAGATTCAAAGGCAATAGTTTTCCTGTAATAATTGATGATTCCAAGATATGCGAGGAGCTAAGAAGTCTTGAAGACTTGAACCAGAGTTGCAGCAAGGTACAAGGGGATCTTCTATGATCTCAGATGGGCAAGTTCATGATGGTGGATTTATGAACTGTAGGGAGGGCATTCTTCACTTTCTTAATGAGCTCAAATGGTTGTTGCAGAGAAAAAGCAACCAATCTGCTTGAGAGGAACGCATAATAAGGTTGCTCTTGAACTGTGATTGAATGATATCCCATTGTATCATAGAACTTTAGTTTTCTACTTTGATTACAGTGTTGGTGTTCATGAAGATTCTGACCTTTAAGCAATGGTTGAACGCATAGAATCTTCTCCGCTACGAACTATATCGACGTCTCGTAAGTTATTGAACTTCCTGGTACACTTTTCTCTTTTTTACACCTTTTCCTTTTCATAAAGTACTCAATTATGACTTTGGTTGTATCTTTCTTATGTCTCTGTGTTTCTTTAGAAGTTAGAAATATAATTTGTTTATTTAGTTTGATTCATATTTATGAAAGAAGTGGTTGTATTTCTTGATATTTCCTAGAAATTAGAAAACCCATTATATATATAATTTTTTAATCATAAATAAAAGTGTATATCCCTGCTACCGCTATATCAGGGTCGACCGCTAATAACCCGCTAACCACTATTGATAACAGAGACGTGAATATAATTTTTATTGTATTCGTGAACTGGGAGACACTCTATTTGAGTGTTATGTGAAGATTGGGGATTTATGAAGTGCTTTTGTTTTCAAGTTTTTTATTGGATTGAATTGTTCAATTGAGATAATAGGAAGGGATGTTAGGGACTCCCAATCTCAGTTCAATGATCCGGCATGGCAGTGGGGTACACCGGTTGAGGAAAATAGATTGAGGATAAAATGTTTGTTTTATGAGAAGGTGGTTAGTAGTGAAATTTCATTATTGAAACACTACCTAGTAGGGACTAGGAAAGAAGTTGCTCCTTGCACGAGCAGAGTTAGGAAATTGCCAAAAGTCATTAAATGAAAATGCCTACATATGATTGAGAGCATACTTGAGAGAAGAAAATAGAATGATGATTTAAAGATGTTTGAGGAAGAGGATGATTGTTGTTGGATTGGGTGATAGTATTCCTCTTCTAAAGGTAGGACAAAGGTTGGTTGTAGTAGTTCTCGACCACCAAGTAGGGGAAAGACGGTTGTTGAAGATGTTGTAAGAGGAAGGAGTAGAGGAAAAACTTTCTCCGTCGTATAATCATTTTTCCCTCCTAGCACTATACATTACGCTCAACTTGTAATTCGTACTGATATGGCTTAAGAGCAATTATATGAACATACAGACCTTGCAGTGGGCAGATGGTTTTATGATGCATGCATTCCATTTAATGCAACAAACAATTTTCATTTTCAAGCAATGGCATATACAATTGCTAACATTTGTTTAGGGTGTAAGATGCCTTCTTATCAAAAGTTGACAGAGAAGCTATTAGATAAGATTGTCTTTAAAATGCAAGAATATTGTTCAACTTTTAGAGAGTCATGGAAGGAGACATGATGCACTATTATGGCAGACGGATGGACACATAAGCAAGGAAGTAATTTGTTAAACTTTCTTTCTATTGTCTTAAATAACTTATGTTTTTGAAATCTCTAGACATGTTAGAGGAGAGATAATGCGGAGGTCTTAAGCCAAGAGTTTCATAAAGTGATATCCGAGGTTAAGCTAGAGAATATCGTCAAATTCATTACAGATACTAACTATAAAGCAATTGAAAAGGAGATAGCAGATACTTATGGGACTTTCTATTGGACACCATGGATTAATATGAGAGGAGCACAACATCATCATCAAGAGCATCAAGATTTTGATTTTGAAGCATAAGGTAGTGAAGATCTTCAGCAAGGAGAAGATGAAGATTATTTAGTTGATGATCTTGATTATAATTTGTAATTTTATTTTTTTCAATTATGAAAGTTGTATTTTTTTCTAAGGATTATGCTTTAAAATATGTAAATTTTTTAATTATTGAATGGTCAATGATGAATATGTACTATATTTTTGTATTATATGAATTCTTTGCAATTATCATATTTTTTCCAGTTCTTTTGAATTTTTTGAATTTTACTAATATTTTAGTATTAAATTAGTATACGGGGCGATACTATACATGATAAGATAAGCATCGAACCACACTCGTATAAACATCAGTGAGTTGGAACTTGTCGAGAAAATGTTACGGCAAGTAATCATCGTTCACTCTTGTAATAAACTCAAGGACAGCACTTCCTCGCAGACTTAACATTGTCTATATGTCTCTAAGAAAGAAAGGAGCCAAATTGAAGGAAATTCATGATGAGCAGACACTAAAGAGAAACAGTAAACATCTACAAACAAACTCCATTATATTATTCGCAGACAGCATAGAAATATGCAGATAGACAAAGAAGTTCCAGCTAAACGATAAATCAAAACCTAAAGGCAAAACAGCGTGATTTAGTTTTTTCCTTTTATATTTTATTAGGATCAATTTGACCACACTTTAGAGGGTTCGAGAGTCCACATTGTCACATAACAACTTCATCCAACAAATTTACTCAAAAAGATTTTCAGGCACATGGATATGCGCGTAGAAGAATTCGATTATTCTCCAAAAGTCCAAACAGAAAATTTACGAACTCCAATCGGCGCACCGGTGTAAGATGGATACAGACAGAGGCTAAAGAAGTGAAACTACTCGGCACGTTGAGAAAACCTGATCATTTGAAGTTTGATTGAAGCAAGCGACTGATTTTCAACATCATCCAAGAAAAGTACTCCCTAAACAGGTCAATTCCTCGTGATTGAAGAATCTAAAAATCACACAGAGAGAGAGAGAGAGAACCCGAAGGCTTGAGGGAGAACGAGGAGACCGGGAAGGCCCATTAGATCAGAGGGATCTTCCAATTGGAACCTCCTCCAGTAGCTCACATCCTGACCAGGCTGTGCGTACTTCCGGCTGAATATGGCGTCGTCAAAAAAGTCCTCCCCGACGAGCAGGTCCGCGGGGTCAATCCTGAGCGAATGATCCACCTGGAATGAAGGGCTGCAGAGCCGCATCACCCGGAAGGACAGAGAGTGAGGTCCCTGCGACGCACTCATGCTTCCGGTTTCTGCGATTTTTCGCCGGTGGCGGGAGGAAGACGATTGACGAGCAGCCTTCGCCGAAGACGGCGACAATCCCAGCGTTCACAGAGAGAGGTCGGACATGGATCTTAAAGTGCCCGTGCATGAAAAATAGATGTTGGATAACTGGATCGCGGGTATCGATTCGGATCAATTATGAGCGCTCTTGGATCACATACTTCTGCACGTTCCAGAATCGAGGGCCGACAATTTCAGGTACGACCCGAAACGGGCCGAAAACATTCCGACGAGTTGCTGTTCATGTCCACGTCAAAGTGAGAA